>JARHVA010000479.1:647500-980000 GCA_037957365.1 Torreya grandis
TTTCAAAAGCAACATCAAGTACAAATTTTAGTAGGGATTTTCCATACCAACATAGAGGATGCTTAAAATTACAAAAAAGGCCAAATTTATAGAATAAAGAAGAAGAGAGAGAGGGTAGGATGTGTAAAAAGTCCATCATGACTATCATTAGTCCAAAACCAATTACAATACAAAAGTATTTTGCCACTAATTTTGAAAATAATGTGTTGTCCTCTAATTATCAACACTCTAGTTCAAGTGTCAGTAGATTTATTGATGAATAATGGCATGTAAGATCATCATGTAATATAGGCTTCTTCCTGGAACTAACTCTTTCTACTTGGATCTACACATCCACTTCTTAAAGAGAAGTTACAAGTTGCCTCCTTGACACTTGGCATTCTTGACCTTCTTGGAAACTTGATACACCATTCTTGGATATGCAATGAATATTTCATCTTGTTGAGAGTGAGACTTAAGGTCAAAATCTCCTCATGATATTATCTATGTCATTAGAACCTATAACCCCACTCCCTCAATGCAAGCATGAGAATAGTCACTACTAAGACCTGATTAGTGGCTTGAAAATTGTTTTAACACCATGGAGACCAATTATATGAATTATTAAATATACTTATACCTTTGCACCAGCTTGGAGAGACCCTTATAATAGTCAAAAAGACTTTACTCATCTAAAAAACTTGTAAATAGGCCTAAAAAGGCAATTTTTTAGGCCATTTTTCTGTACCTTTCACTTTACATGTGCCAACTAATGGGTCCAATATATGTTTAAGAGGTTATAATATGGCATCAAGATGATTTAAAGATCAAAAATGTGCATTAGAGTCACTTGAATAAAATCCATGACTATCAAGCCCTAAGTTAGAATTTTGTAAGGGTTCTAAGGTGTTAATTTTGTTAAGGATTATTGATAAATAACAAATCCCTCATTTTATTCTTAATGCCAAAAAAATGGAATAGGGGGACCTCTCCATCCTCCCATAAATCCATTTGTGACCATGAAAAACCTCCTATGAGTTCACACAAAGTGAAAGTGGGATTCTCGATCTTGCTTGTTGTAGGTGTGCACTCAAGATGAATAATAATGCATAAAAGGCCACTAGAACACTTATTTTTAGTCTAAGATAATTTCATGTTTTTTGTAATACTTCCATCAATGCCTAGAAATGTTCCTCCTCATGTCATAGATCCACATTTTGTCTTAGAAGTTATTTGCTTGCTTGTATGGTTTAAGTAAGGTTTTACCCCACTTAGGAGGAAGGAGGTGAGGTCCTTGAAGAGACCTTATTTGATGGTTATGCATTCATCCTACTCTTTATTTTCAAGGTTATGTATACCAAAGTGTTATAGGACTCATGCCTACCAAACTACCTATACACAGTTGTGTGTATTCTTATTCCATCAAAGGTGTTCATGAAGGTTTTGGCACACTAATCCTATCTAAAGTTGAAAAATATTATGTTCATCAATAATAAACCAAACTCCGATTAGTTTCTTTGAGATTTAATTTCAAATGTATATAATTATCCTTCTAGGTCTCTATAGACCTACTAAACTTATCTCAAGGGGCCTTGACTCAGATTTATGATTCTTCCTTCTCACAAGAATCTATACATTTCAAATACCTTTTCTAATGTCTATTACTCCCCAAATGATCTCTCAAGACTCTTGTTTGGAACTAAAATGAATTCTTTTCCAAAATTCCTATAGGTAGGCCTATTGGTGCCTCTCTCTAAAGCCTACACCTTCTTCAATTTTTTTATTTGACTATTCTTGGCTGACCCAAGATGATATCCAATGGTTTTAGAGGCAAACTAGCTTCCTTTGGTTTGTTTTAAGATCCTTTCCCACTAAGAAACTTCACAAGGTTTGTTAGGAGCTTCTCTAGCTTTCCTGTAGATTGACATAGTCAAACTAAGTGCATGACTATATTCCTCACTTTCCATATTGATCATGCATGATCATGGAAGAATTTATAGACTTTAATAATGTTAAATACTAATTTAGATACTTAAATAATGCATTAAGACTTGGCCATTACTCTCAGGCCTTCAACTTGTTTCTCTAATGCTAGAAGTTCTTGCTCAAGAACACTGGAGTCAATGACATTTCAAGGGACACTCCTAAAACATAAATAAAATATAATGTTGTAGGAATTGTTCACTTTTTTATTTATTCATGAATTTTATATACCCTATGAATGTCTCAAACTTTTATCAAGAATGTTTTTCTCTCTAAACATCAAATTTGTTCACTTACAAGACTATATTACTCTCATTTTAGGGTTGTGTATTTGAATTAGAGAGATAAATCCACTTTAGGATGGATGTGATCTTGAGATAATATTTAATGGTGTTTGAGATACTTTTTTATAGGCATTTCATGTGTCTTAACCTCTTGCATACCCAAAACTTTATCAACAATACCAAACAACATAAAACTATGCATTCTCAACCTTTCAAGTCTATACCTTCACATTATTCTCTTATTTTCATTCAATTATTTATTTATATGGTTTATAATAGTGTTTTGAGTTTTTATGAAGTTGGAAACACCATGTAAATTTACCTTGAAACTGGATAAACTCATAAACTTGTAGAAACTTGCTTGGCATGCCCATCATAGCAAAAACATGATATTTTTACTAAAATCACCTTGAATACTTGAAACTTGGGTGGAGTTTGATGTTGAAAAAGTCAATGGAGTCTACATATACCCTTCTCAACCATTTTCATGCATTTACCAATTATATACCTACCATTTCAAGGAAAAAACCATGGCAATGGGGTTTAAGAGGGTTTTAGATAGGTTTAACTTCTTAACAATTGTTCATAAAGCTTTACCTCCTGATCCTATAACTAATTCCATGAATTTTAAGGTCATATGGGTGGTCAACATCCCTTATTTCTATTTTGTATGAAATCTCTCCTCCTTTATGAACCAAGCTTATTAAAATGACCTTCATGGTCTTGTTAAGGACCCAATGGAGAAATAAAGTCTATTTTTGTCCTTCTTGCACCTACAACTTATTATTGATCATTGTTTTGAGTTTGAAGGGACTGGACAAATATTTATATAGGCTTATAAGTGGATTTTTAGTTTGAAACCTTTTACAATGAAACCTTCACATGCCCTTTTTCTTCAATAAAACCACTTGTCCTGCTAAAAACCCCTACTAGAGCTATTAGCTAGGTGGATATGGGGTTATTCTTGGCCTGTATAGTGGTGGAGTAATGTACAAAGTCATATTTCACCTTATTTCCCTATAATTACTTCATTATTGCTCTGTTTGGATGTTGGAATGATGAGTAGGTAGTTTCAAATGTACTTTAACATTGGAAAAAGAGCTTTATAATATCTTGGTTAAGTTGTACAGGAAATATACATATAATATGATATTCAAAAAGTGTTAAATACCCATTTTTCACCCCTAGACATGTTATTATACATTTATAGTTGATATTTCCTCAAAGAGTTATATCACAACATTGCAATAAGAAATACAAGACAAAATAATGGAAACCTTAAACTCCCCAAAATTACCTTAGCTTCTCTAAAGTGATTGAAATTTAAATATATCCAACTTACCAAATTGATCTTAGGTCCACCTATATATCTTGGAGCATCTTTCCTTCTTGGATGATCATCATTTAATTTCCATCACTATGGATCAAGTTTACCTTAATTTTTACGAATGTAACCTTAACCTTGCCAAAGTTATCTTGATCTTTGATAAAATGCACTGCAAAAGACCTCATTAAAGATCATGGTATGAAAAATATTGGATAAGACACACACATGGACTTCTAACATTCTAATAGGACCCTTTCAAGACCTTGAGATGACATACAAAACCAAAACATGACCCCAAGACACGACTCTCACTACGACCATTTCAAGGTTAAATGATTTAGTTACCTGATTTTGAACAATCCTTGGTCATGAGTGACTAATTATATAACAATGATCATGCACAAATGTGTCCAAAATTATTTTCATTTCCCTAGTTGCAAGTGGATATAATGTTGTTGTGTCACTTTTGTCATATAATAGAACTAATCACGATTGAAATCAACATAAATTGGTGGTTGTATGTGTGTAGGTCATAATGAAAATTATATTTCCATAATCACACCATTTTCCTCTAAATTCAAAGATAAATTGGGTTATTGTGAACAAATATGCCTAAAATTACTTGCATTTACCTTAGTCATAAGTGGATATGGTGTTTTTTTCATGTTTGGCCTATAAGGGACCTATGTTTCCACATGTACGCCATTTTGGTAGTAATTCAAATAAAATTAGGGTGACCACTCACAAATGTGCCCCAATTTTTCCCTATTTACCCTATTCACAAATGATTATGGTGTTGTTATGTTGCTTTTGGCAAATAAAGGACCTAATCATAAGTAAAATTAATAAAAATGGGTGGGTGTGTGAGTAGGTGGGTGTTGATTTGTAAATTTTCATTTTAACAAAATTATAACTCCTATAAATGTCATCAAGTAATACATAAGAACTCAAAATTTTAAAAATAGACACTAGTTACAAAATGTACACCCTAAAATCCTGAAAATGACTAAGTATTGATCATATTAGTTTTTTAAAAATTATATTACAAGCTAACTTATGGAGCTTTGAGACCAATTCTAGAAGATGCAGGGTAACCCAATTTTCTTATATTTACTAATATAAATTGTAAATATAAGTAAAAACTTAACATTTATTTTAGTAAACAACCCCCTCTCCTTCTATTTATTCTAGATCTTCTCTTTCTAACACATGAACATTACATACATTGAGTAATGCTTATGTGTTATAACATGTATGTACTTTTTTGCATACATGCTTATGATTTCTAGTTCTTTGCTTAATAATTATTGAAGATTGAATATTCTTAGTAACATGTTATAGGCTTGTTAATTATCAATCCTAATTTAAATAATTTCTATTTTTTATTTCAATAATGCGTACATGTTTTTGTCTAATTCATGAAAATGTTCATGAATTGGCCCATTAATTTGATGCACTTACCCTTTCTGAATTTCTCTATTTGGTGGAGTATACATGTTCAAATTAAAGGGATCTCCCTTGATTTTTAGATTAGGATTAAAGTGAAATGCCTCTTTATTAAAGGTATACAAAAATTTGGAGATTTATGACACTTGTCTTATTGTCAATGGAAACATTGGTCACTTTTAAAGGACCCTTTTCACCTATAGAATTATGATAGGTCTATTATAAATGAACTTATGCCATTTATAGATAGTTCATTAATTATTAAGATGTCCATTTTGATTAAATTCAATTTTGTGAATGATTGGAGATGCCCTAAAGGCTATAGGTTGATCACTTCCCACTCAAATGTGTCTATCAAAAAATCTTGCTTGGATTGTTTTTAGAACAAAGGCTTAATTTGAAGTGGAAATTAAAATTCAATGAAGGTACATGGAAACACATTGGAGTTTCCATTTTGAAGTCCAAATTTGATTCCATGGATCAAATCATTACTTGGAAGATTCTCTTTTACAAACTACCTATGGGTGACAATATATGTTTTCTTGCTATCGACGCTCTCAAGTGTCCTATTTACATTCTCCCTAACTTTGTCACTCATTTTGTTTGGAGATGAAAGTTTTCCTAAATAATATAGGTTTTTATTTATAATGAATTTTATGATATTTTTGGTCAATGGTTGTTTTGGAAACAATATCCTCTAGGGTTGAATATTTCTCATAATGTGATTGCCAAATCTTTCAAACAATTAATTATTATCCACCTATATAATAATAGATGCATTGTTGTTTTTAATAATTCTTATTTTCCATTTTCGGTTTCTATTCAAAATATTTACTCTAGTTATTTTTTATAGCTTCATTTATCTCTGGGGTTCTTTAGAGTGACACCAAAATGGCACAACTAGCAAATTTTTGGAAAATAAATTCGAAAGGTTGAAAATGACCGTGTCAATGTCATGATGAAATTGTAATAGCTAATTCCTTGATCATTTTTTTATTTTTTATTTTAAAATATCATTATTATTTTAATTACTAACTATTTTTTATTAAAATAAATAAATCCAATGAATAGGATGGTAAATAGTTTTAAGATCTTTTTTAAGGTCTAAAAATTATGTAAATTGAATAAAAACATTTCAAACCTATACATTGGGAAAAAATAATTCTTATTCATTAATTGGTTGAATAAATTTAATTATTCCAATTTATTTTTATAGTTACTATAATATCAATAAATAACTAAATACTGTTAAGTTGTGGAGCTAAAAGCTTCACTGTTATGCAAATGGTGGAGGTTGTTGAGTTACAGAGTAACCGACATCGGTCAGGCCAACCGACATCGGTCATCTTCAGCTACATAGTAACCGGCATCGGTTATGGTCGGCTGGCATCGGTCAGACAAGAACCGACGTCGGTCACTTGTGTGTTTCTAGAACTGGTCTAATTTTAGATAGACAATTAGTTTACATGTAAAGACTAATTTTAGTCTTGAGTCTGTGTTTCTAATTATTATTTGTTTTGGGATCTATTTAAGAGACCCATGGGGATGTATTGTAATGAAGGACTAAGAAGGATTAGATCCTCAACTTGAAGGCAAGAACAACAATTGGGTTGGTTGTCTCAAGGGGTGTAAGATCAGTTGATCTGCAGGTAGCAAGATCAGGGAGATCTACATGGTAAGTAAGATCAGTTAGATCTACAAGGGTGCAAGATCAAGGAGATCTACTTGGTGGACTGGCAGTAGGCAATGTTGGGATATGAATACCGGAAGCACACAATTGATTACCAAATACAAGCAACTTAATATGTGGAAATAACCAGAATCAACAAGTAACTAGAATCCAAAAATAACACAAGATATGAGAGACAATACACAACTTGTATTAAAACTCATACAAAAAAGAATACAATAAATAAGATGCCACTTCTTCTTCACCACCTCTTCAGAGGCTTCCCACACCTCAAGTGAACAGTAATTCTCTCCTCAAAGCTCTCTCTCTTAGGTCCCAACACCCAACTCAAACACTGAGTTGGTGTTCACCTTATACCTGTGCTCCACGCACTCCACAAGTACACAAATGTACTTCAAGTAGATCTCCCCTGAACCTGCAACAACCTACACCTCAATAGACCTTACTTATGGAAGGATCTTCCTTGCCTTCCTCTCTTGCTCTATTTGAGTACACACTGTACTCCAAGTAGATCCTGCCTGATTTTGCTCCCTATTGTGTTGTTGTCCTATCTGATCTTGCGCACCTGCAAATCAACCTGGTTCTGCACACCTATGAACCTTAACCTCGCACACACATACATCTATAAATCAATGATCTTACTTACCATGTAGATCTCCTATAGAAGCCATGCTCACCTGATGACCAAGATCATACATACATGAAGAACCCTGCTGATTCTCCAATCCAACACCCACACTTGGTACTGTGGCACTAGGAGGAACACACCATTGCTCACCTCACACATAGAAGGAGCTTATAATATTGCTCTCTTACTCTCTAGCACAAATTTACAATACAATCCATGAGTCTATTATATAGATCTCATCCAAACAATAATTAGACATCTAATTACAATAATTAGATCCACAGCTCTCAGTCTAAAATTAGCTCTAAACATGAAAACACTTGGTTCATCAACTAACTACCCGTAATATACTCACAGTCGAACTACACAGGTGACCGACGCTGGTCCCTATCTGCCTGGGGGTCACCGACACCGGCCGACTACTGACCAACGTCGGTTGCTCTCCTGCCTTATCCTGCCGACGTCGATTGGCCTAACCGATGCTGGTGTCTGTGACACTCCACAACCCTTCTGTAACCTCCTTCCCTGCTTGCAACAGTGAATATTTTAGCTCCACAACCTAACAATCTCCCACTTGGAGATAAATAGATGCACTGTACTTGTACCTGTACCTCATCTAATCTGTTTCATGGCTTGTATCCCTCTTCAAGATGAATCCTGAAGACAACCCACCACACAACCTGTGGTGTACCTCCTATCATCCGAGCACCCTACTGTATCTACATCTACAAACACATGTAGTGAATTCTTGAACCTGAATAGCATGAATCCCTGCTACTGGTCCCTCTCACATCTCTGAGAACTCACTTTTCCGAATTGGCTTCTAACTCTCTGACAGCTCCCACTGCTTGGGAAAAATTAGGTCTATACCAGACCTCATGTGATTTCGAACACTGAACTATCCAGCTCTTAGTGTGCTCTGATTCTGCATCCTATGTAATGAACCTTGCCAACACCTGATTCACATCAGCTCCCACTGGAAACAAAATCACCCTGTGATCTCCATGTCTCCAATGCCAAAGAATTTTGCTGCTCCAAATTATTTATAGCAAACCACTAAACTAATCTTACCCTTAGCTCAGCAAAACCCTATATGTACAAACCTACTAGCAAACATACCATCCACATACAGTAACAGAATGATGTCATGACCATCATCCCCCTGGTAAGACAAACCACAGTAGTTACCCTAACATTGACTAAAGTCATGCTTTGTCATCCACCTATCAAAACCTGTACCACTGTCCTGCAGCTTTCTCAAGACCATATGACTTGGTCTTCCATCTCACGTGTCCGTTCTCTCTATTCTTTAACTAAGGTATCCATTCATCTCTATGTTTTCATACCTGCTGGCAACCCTACCAAATCTCTACTTGGTTCTGCAATCTCTCCATGCCATGCTCCCATTGTTTCCTTGATCCTTCCTGCTCTGCAGTCAGCAATGAGTATAAAGAAGAGGAACAATGAATTTGAGGCTTACTTACATCTTCAATCCTCCATATGGGCATTTGAGACTCCTTGACAGCGTGCTGTCCACCCAAAATTTGTTACAGTGATCGACCTCGGTCACCACACAATCTGCATCCAACCGACATCGATTCCTGCATCTGTCCTGACTACCAACCCTACCGACGTCAGTGTCCCTATTGCTGACATCGGTCCTCGTGACCAACATCAGTCTTACCTCCTATCGATGTCAGTTTTCCTGCCGACACCGGTACCTGTGTTTTCTTGTAAGTGATGACTTTTTACCCGCGAGCTCCTTTGAATCAAGTCCCATGTCCAAACTGCCCTACTCAGAAGTATCCAGCCCATCCACTGGTCTCTATCTGCCATCTCCTCCAAGAACACCAAGGCTTTCCAGTTCTTAAGCCTATCAAATATATCTATCTTCCACTTAAGAACATGCATCTCCTTCCTGCTCATGTGACCAAGCCTACGAAGCCACGTCTCTGCAACAAAAGAAGAATCAGTAATATAAAAAAGTAGATAAAGAGTACCTATTTTCTTACCACCAGCTAATTCAAGTGTATCCACTGTGAGAGTTCTTGTGCATCTCTCATCACCCAAATTTTTTGAATAAATTAGCCACATCTCCAAACTTGGGACCTGCATGACCTCCTTAAACACCTGTGTGTTGGCCTCCGCCTGCAATTTCAGCTTCACTTCCCCTTTGCCAATTCTTTGGCAAGGCTTACCAGCTCCTCTCCCTAGGGCTGCATGGAAAGAGGCAATAGAATCTATTATCCAAGATTCAACTTTATCCAAGAAACCTTCCAAAGCATCCTGTGCAACAACCCCTGCAACATCTGCATCTTCAGTTCCTTCATGTTGATCTGTTACCAACCAACAATCTTCTTTTACCTGCTCTTTCTTTCCATAGGACCGTAAGTGACCATCTGTGCTTTTCAACTCCTCCATTCTTAGCTTACTTTGATCTGACATTGCTCTACTCCCACCCAATCAGAAACCCCTGAGAGTGACCTGTAACCAAACACAAAATCGCTTCCTACAACCTTAGCTCTGATACCACGTGTTGGGATATGAATACCGGAAGCACATAATTGATTACCAAATACAAGAAACTTAATATGTGGAAATAACCAGAATCAACAAGTAACTAGAATCCAAAAATAACACAAGATATGAGAGACAATACACAACTTGTATTAAAACTCATACAGAAAAGAATACAATAAAGAAGATGCCACTTCTTCTTCACCACCTCTTCAGAGGCTTCCCACACCTTAAGTGAATATTAATTCTCTCCTCAAAGCTCTCTCTTAGGTCCCAACACCCAACTCAAACACTGAGTTGGTGTACACCTTATACATGTGCTCCACGCACTCCACAAGTACACAAACGTACTTCAAGTAGATCTCCCCTGAACTTGCAACAACCTGCACCTCAATAGACCTTACTTATGGAAGGATCTTCCTTGCCTTCCTCTCTTGCTCTATCTGAGTACACACTATACTCCAAGTAGATCCTGCCTGATTCTGCTCCCTATTGTGTTGCTGTCCTATCTGATCTTACACACCTGCAAATCAACCTGGTTTTGCACACCTGTGAACCTTAACCTTGCACACACATACATCTGCAAATCAATGATCTTACTTACCATGTAGATCTCCTATAGAATCCATGCTCACCTGATGACCAAGATCATACATACATGAAGAACCCTGTTGATTCTCCAATCCAGCACCCACACTTGGTAATATGGCACTAGGAGGAACACACCATTGCTCACCTCACACACAGAAGGAGCTTATAATATTGCTCTCTTACTCTCTAGCATAATTTTACAATATAATCCATGAGTCTATTATATAGATCTCATCCAAACAATAATTAGACATCCAATTACAATAATTAGATCCGCAGCTCTCAGTCTAAAATTAGCTCTAAACATGAAAACACTTGGTTCGTCAACTAACTGCCTGTAATATACTCACAGTCGAACCACACAGGTGACCGATGCCGGTCCCTATCTGCCTGGGGGTCACCGACGCTGGCAAACCACTGACCGACATCGATTTCTCTCTTGCCTTATCCTATCGAGGTCGGTTGGCCTAAACAACGCTGGTGTCTGTGACACTCCGCAACCCTTCTGTAACCTCCTTCCCTGCTTGCATCAGTGAAGCTTTTAGCTCCACAACCTAACAGGCAACAACAACCATTGGGTTGATTGTCACTGACTGGTGGAGGGAACAACTCTGTGTTTGAGTTGGTTGTAATTGATTGAGAGAGAAAACTCTTGAGGGAGAATTACTATACGCCCAAAAGGTGTGGGAAGAGTGTGATTTCTTCATTGTATTTCCTTCTGGAAGAGTGTTAATACAGATTGTATTGTTTCTCATATCTCATATTCTGTGTTGTTTTTAAATTCTAGTTACATATTACTTCTAGTTTAATTCCATGTTTAGTTGCTTATACAAAGGTATTCAATTATACTCTAAGGAGGATCCTGACAGCTGGTATCAGAGCTTTGTGTTCTAGATCTTGACAAGTGGTATCAGAGCTTAGTTCACTGACAAGTGGTATCAGAGCCTGGTTCAGAGTAGGTTAGTGTTTATTGATTATAGGTTTGCTCTCAGGGGTTTCTAATTGAGTGGGAGTAAAGTAATGGCAGAAGAAAGTACACTAAGAATGGAGAAATTCAATGGCAAGAATTATCAATTATGGAGGATGCAGATAGAAGATTATCTGTATCAAAAAGATCTGTACTTACAATTGGATGGGGTTTCAAGAAAGCCCACAGATATGCAAGATGAAGAATGGAATGTTCTTGATAAAAAGGCTCTTAGAGCTATAAGGCTGAGCTTGGCATCATCTGTGATTTCCAACTTATCACAGGCAAAGACAACAGTAGAGTTAATGGAATCTTTGGCAAATTTATATGAAAAACCCTCAGCTTCGAATAAGTTATTTCTTATGAAGCAATAATTTAATTTGCAAATGCAGGAAGGTGGATCAGTATATAGTCATCTTAGTGATTTCCATGGATTAGTAAATCAGTTAATTTTAGTCAAAATACTTTTTGATGATGAAATTAAGGCTCTCTTAATCTTATGCTCTTTACCTGAAAGTTGAGATAGTTTGGTAATGGCAGTTAGTAATACTGCGTCTGCTTCAAATATCTTGAAATTTGATGATGTTGTTAGTGTAATCTTGAATGAAGAAATTTATAGGAAAAGCAAAGGGGAAACATCAGGTAATGCTTTAAGTGTTGAAAGCAGGGGAACGCAAAGAGAGAAGAACAAGTAAGGGAAATCAAGGTCAAAGATAGATAGGAGATCCAAATCTAGAAATGGAGGTATAACCTGCTGGAATTGGAGAAAGAAAGGGCATGTAAAGAAAGATTGTTGGTTGGTAGAAGATCAGCATGAAGGAAATAAAGAAGCAAATGATGCAGGTATTGTTGCATAGGATGCTCTTATATGTTCCTTAGATAAATTAAAATCTTGGGTTTTAGATTCTTGTGCCTCTTTCCATGCAACCCCAAATAGAGAATTTTTTCATGATTATGTCCATGGAGACTTTGGAAAAGTTTATTTAGGGGATGGTAAGCCTTGTCAAATGGTTGGCAAAGGGGAAGTGCAGCTGAAATTGCAGAATGGCAACACATGGGTGTTGAAGGATGTCATGCATGTCTTAGTCCTAAAGCAGAATTTGATTTTTATAGGAAAGTTGGGTGATGAGGGTTGCACAGTAACTCTCACTGTAGAATCTTGGAAAGTTTCCAAGGGTGCACTTGTTTTATCAAGAGGTAAGAAAGTAGGTACACTTTATCTATCTACTTGTATTACTGATTCTCCTTCTGTTTTATCTACTTCAGATGTAGATGCAAAGATGTGGCTCCGTAGGCTTGGTCACATGAGTGAGAAGGGAATGCATGTTCTTAAGTCAAATGTTAAGAACTGGAAAGCCTTGGTTTTCAAGGAGAAGATGACAGACAGAGATCAGCTCAAGACGCTGAATATTTTTGAGTAGGGCAATGTTGATTTAGACAAGTTTATGATCCAAAATGAGCTTGCGGGTAAAAATCATCACTCACAGGAAAACACAGTTATCGACATCGGTCAAGTGAGAACTAACGTCAAACAGGGAGGAACCGACGATGGTCTAGTGGAGACCAAAGTTGGTGATGTCAAGCAGGTGGAAACCGACATCGATCAGGTAAGAACCGACGTCGATCAGGTCGGTCACATAAAACTGACATCAATCGGGTGTAGACTGAGAGATGACCAAGATCGGTCACTGTTAGAACAAAATTTGGGTAGACAACAAGCTATTAAGGAGTCTCAAACACCCATGAGGACTAAAAGGGTAAGTAAGCCTCAAATTCGTTATTCCCCTTCTTTATACTACTTGTTGCTCACTGATGGTGGAAAACTAGGAAGTTTTGAAGAGGCAATACAGGTAGAATCCAGGAAATAGTGGGAGCATGGCATGAATGAGGAAATTGATTCCTTGGAAAAGAACCAAATGTGGGATTTGGTAGAATTGCCAGCCGAAAAGAAAGCACTAAAAGATGAATGGATTCACAGGTTAAAGAAAGGAGAGAATGGACAGGTGAGACAGAAGGCCAGGTTATATGGTCTTGAACAAGCTCCAAGACAGTGGTATTTGAGGTTTGACAGGTTTATGACAAAGCATGGCTTTAGTCAATGTCAATGTGACCATTGTGTTTATTTTACCAGGTTGGATAATATTAGCTACGTTATCTTGTTACTGTATGTAGTGTATATGCTTGTTGTAGGGTCACACATGCAGGGAATTACTGAGCTAAAGGTAAAATTAGCTCAGACATTTGCCATGAGGGATTTAAGAGCAAAAATTCTTGGCATGAGTATTTCTAGAGACAGGGAAAATCACAGTTTGATTTTGTCTCAAGAGGATTATGTGAATAAGGTAGTGGAGAGGTTCAATTTGCAGGATGCAAAACCAGTTAGCACACCTATGGTTGGACAGTTCAAGCTGAGCTATGAACAGTGTCCTAAATCACATGATGAGGTTAAGTACATGGTATGTACTAGACCTGATATTACCCAAGCAGTGAGAGTTGTCAGCAAGTTTATGGCCAATCCAGGAAAAGAGCACTGGAAAGTAATTCAGTGGATTCTCAGATATCTGAGAGGGACCAATAGCAGGTATTTATGCTATGTAGGGTCAAGCATTTCTCTACATGGGTATGTAGATTTGGATATGGCAGGTGACTTGGATGACAGGAGAAGCACCACATGATATGTGTTCACTATTGGTGGAATGACAGTTAGCTGGATTTCAGAGTTGCAGAAGGTTGTTGCAGTCACAGTGGCTAGCAAGGATAAGAACCCTACAGATATGTTAATAGAGCCGGGAACAAAGGATAAGTTGAATCTTCATTCAACTTCTATTGGTCTTCAAGATTGAACTTGAAGATGGAGATACAAGCTAGAAATAAAATTAGAGGATGTACAGGTACAGGTATAGGTGCAGTTGTTTATCTCCAAGTGGGAGATTGTTAAGTTATGGAGCTAAAAGCTTCATTGTTATGAACATGGTGGAGGTTGCTGAGTTACAGAGTAACTGACATCGGTCAAGGCAACTGACATCGGTCATCTTCAGCTACATAATAACTGGCATCAATTATGGTCAATCGGCATCGGTCATACAGGAACCGATGACGGTCACCTGTGTGTTTCCAGAACTGGTCTAATTTTAGACGGACAGTTAGTTTACATGTAAAGACTAATTTTAGTCTTGAGTCTATGTTTCTAATTATTATTTGTTTTGGGATCTATTTAAGAGACCCATGGGGTTGTATTGTAGTGAAGGACTAAGAAGGATTAGATCCTCAACTTGAAGGCAAGAACAACAATTGGGTCGGTTATCTCAAGGGGTGTAAGATCAGTTGATCTATAGGTAGCAAGATCAGGGAGATCTACATGGTAAGTAAGATCAGTTAGATCTACAAGGGTGCAAGATCAAGGAGATCTACTTGGTGGACTGGCAGTAGGCAACAACAACCATTAGGTTGATTGTCATTGACTGGTGGAGGGAACAACTATGTGTTTGAGTTGGTTGTAATTGATTGAGAGAGAGAACTCTTGAGGGAGAATTACTGTATGCCCAAGAGGTGTGGGAAGAGTGTGATTTCTTCATTGTATTTCCTTCTGGAAGAGTGTTAATACAGATTGTATTGTTTTTCGTATCTCATATTCTATGTTGTTTTTGAATTCTAGTTACATATTACTTCTGGTTTAATTCCATGTCTAGTTACTTATACAAAGGTAATCAATTGTACTCTAAGGAGGATCCTGATAGCTGGTATTAGAGCTTTGTGTTCTAGATCCTGACAAGTGGTATCAGAACTTGGTTCACTGACAAATACACTATCTCAACATGGATCCCCAATTAGCACTAAACCAAGAAATGACATTATATAATTTCTCTTCCAACAAAAAAATATTTGGTTGTGTATGACCCAAGGTTGAGATATAATGCCCACAATATTAAATTCATCACAATACTATGACATAGGAATAGTCCTACTAAAGATTCATTCATTATGTTATAACAAACTTGAATACAAATTTGATGCAAACTTCTTTCCTGATATATGTGGGATTACTTTCCCATTAATTTTAAAATGAAACTAGATGTAGTCATCTAAAATTTTATTTGAAAGCAATGAATGTCACTTTAGACCATCATATCCTTATCTTAGACCTATACCTATCTTAGGGCCTCTTTTGATCCTTTTTTAGCTTATCTATACACTCAACCCTTGACTAGATATACCAAAATCCACATCATGACACCTCCTAGGCACCTTGGGCCCTTTTCACCTAATCCAACCACTTGGAAAATAGTGTGGCCCTTGGGTCTATAACACATTACACTATTGGAAAAGTGGAAATGTTATTGACCCTTAGCCTTGTTTACTCTGGTGAATATCTTTCCACTTCCTAAAACAATTTAGGGTCGGCCTAAACTCCTTCCATATCTTGACAAGCACCAGAACACTATATAAAGACCACTCTCATTCATTTATCCCCTAGATGGAAAATAGATGCAACTCTCATGAATAAACTCAAAAATTGTTATGAAAACCAAGGTCATTAATCCTTTATTCCACCCTACTTTTGTATACACCCATCTACAGTGGCCCAGAGCTCACATTACTTAAGTTTCTAATCTCAATACACACTATAACCATTCCAACTGACATTCATACTTAAAGTCACTTGCACTTTCACCAACACTTAGATTTTGAGAAATACATCAAGCTTGATCCCCTTTCGAGGTATTGGTATGTAGGCAACACTCAACACATGGGGTTTTGAGGTCACATCCAACCTACCCTACTAACACCACTTCCACTTGTGTTCTTAAAAATCCTAACAAGCATGGAAGCCTAGATTTTCAAGTTAAAATTATTTAAAATAGGGAATAAATAAAAATTTAGGGCTTGATCATATAGACACATGCTTCATAAAAAAAGGTGGACATCCTCCCAAAAACACATTATTCCATCTACTTAGGGTCATTATTATGGTACATGATGACACTAACACAGTGCATTATTGGCAAATATCATCATCTACTAACTAAAGGAGACTCTAAAACTTGATTCTTGTTGTGGACACCCTATATTATTTCTTTACCAGTTTCTAACCTACCACTTATATGTATCAGTCATTTTTCTAGCTAAGTATCTCCTTTATAATTCATTACTACTTATAAGCTAAGAAAATAAATCAATTATTCTATAAATCAATGGTTGTTGATATTGTTATATTTATTTCCTGATTTATATACTCAACTCTTTATGTACTTAGGGTTTTAAATTCCATAACTCCCAAAATAGTTGAAGCTAACTTACTTTTAATAGCATCCAAACCCTAATCCTAGATGATCCTAGGATTTTTATCCTTCTTTTTCTTGTTTCTATTTGCTATGTTAAGGTTTTTTGATTTCATATATTATTTTTTAGTAACACTCTTTAATTTTTTTTACTATATGCCATCTAAAAAAATTATATCTTTTCATTTAAGAAGTTTTAAGCTTAGTGGTAACCTTATTGAGCATACCCAAATTACTTCTATTTGAGCCTATACCATGGATAAAATACCAATTAAAACCCCCTTAATTGATCCTTCACATCATGATTATGTGCAATTTAATGATAATACATTGGAACATAAGAAATATAATCAATATCTTAATGATACATAAGAGGGGACTCAGGACACACTCCTCCCCTCCATGATGGCAATCTTATAATCAATAAAGATGAGGTCTTACAAAGTTTCAAAGTTAGAATTTAGAAACATTCCCATGATCATGCATATATATTTTAAGTTATATCATAAATCAAGAACACATCACTTGGTCAATCTTCCAACCCCATAGATGTTAAAATTATTACACCTACCATGATGACAACTCAAATTCTATAATAAACTGCTACAACTAGATAATTCTCACTAGTGGTAACACCTCTTTTTGCTAGTACAAATCCTTCCTCTTCAGATGTATAATCCTTAGGCAAGAGATCCATTATCTATAGGCCAAGGTGTTACATCTTTATTAGGGTGCTACTGGACCATATCATGTCTTAGACTCTCATATTCTCCTACATACACCTTTGGCACAACATATAGCAATATCTCATTTTACATCTATATTTGTGGCACCCAATCTTACTTTTTATGATGCTAAGGGTGACCTATAGCATCATAGACATGCTTTTCATGTAATATGTTTGGACTACATGTCTACTGATTGGTTCTTGAATAAGTTTTTCCCTCATAATTTAAAGGAATATGAATTATAATGGTTCTATAATATACCTAATCAACCCATTACAAAATTTAATCCACTTGTAGATATGTATTTGGCACACTTTTCAATTAACATCAGTAATAAACTTTCACACACTCAAGTGGCACAACTCAAGTAAAAATCTAATGTATCAATTGTTAAATATGTCTTGTGATAGAAACCCATATTAGCAAAGATGACTAGCCCTATGGTAGATAGATAAATCTAGGACATATTCAAGAAAATATTATTATCAGCATTACATTAATATATATTATTCAAAAGTTTTCCATCATTTATAGATTTATACCATACAGTGAAGGAATGAGAAGTCACACTTCTCTCCATAATTAATTTAAAGTACACAACCAGATCAGATTCCACTAATAAGAGTTTAAATAATCCCCATTACAAGATCAGGCCCATTGAAAGCAATAATGACCACAAGATGATAGTTAATGTAGTATAATATCCCACTCCTCATCTGGTTTTATTAGCTCTTCCAAGGAGACCTTCTAAAAATCTTCTTGAACCATCATCTCACGTTCGTCAATTACTTTTGAAATGCAATGTCATATCTCTCCTTTTCATAAAAGAGGTTGATATGACTAGGACTCTTCCAAATAACTATTATTCTAATGCATTTCATTATTATCATAGGACCCTGGCCATGAAATAAATAGATGCATTAGCTTACAACATAAGATTTATGATTTGAAGAGGCTAATATCATTAATGTGAACTCTACTATAAAAAAACCTAAAGCAAAGAAACTAAAGTGAATGCAATGAAATTATTTTTTGATCCATTTCTAAAGCCTACGGCTAATGAGACAATAGGAACTTCATGTGTTCATTATACATATCAGGCACATCCACCACCTACATCCTATCATACTCATACAATAGACACACATCCTCTACATAATGTCATTAGTGTGTATCATACTAAAATACTAGCTAGGCCTCTTATCCCCTTATCAAAATAAGAGATCATTGATGATGACTCATATGTATATGCACTCTTTGTATGAGATTAGATTTATCATCATCCTATTCATATTTTCATGGTTGAAAATGGATAAAACATTATTATGTGTACTATTACACTTCTACATCACTTAAGATATTCATATCAAGATATTTATTTAATAGATAAAATTATTCATGGATTTAGTGTCCATGTTTAGTGCTCCATCAGGGAGATATTACTTCCATTATAAGTTGGTCCCATAAATATGGCTACCAAATTCATAATGGTACCTAGTATTGGCCATTTTAGCCCACATACCAAGCTTCTACCTCGTTTAAATAGATGAGCAGGGTCCCAATTGATGAGTGGATTAGGTGGCATATAATCGAGATCAACATTTCAAGTGGAATGATCCAATTAGGTTTTCATGGTGTTGAATAGTTGCAAGAATAGGTCCAAAAAGATCCTATGTTTACACTTTTCCAACTTTGGTCAAGTATAACATTTACATTTCCTTTAGAGGAAGTGTTATACATAAAACCTACAACAGAAGTATAAGGCTTAATTATTTCAATAGTTTTGTCCTACTCTATTTGGATAAGTGTTGGAATTCTTTTAGGATTTTTGTTTCGATATTTTTGGCTAGGTTTCAGGAATTGTTTTGTACATTTTATCCAAAATAATTTCCCTAAAGGGTTATTTATTTAAAGAGGATCCTTTTCAGAAGTTATGAAGGGTATTTTTTGGATAAATGGGTCCAAATCACTTTTCTCAAATGATCATTCTTTGATAAAGTGGACCTTTGTAAAAAAACCTGAAAGATATCATTTTCAATCAAAGTGGCCAAGACAATTTTCCCAAAGGATCTTTTCTTAGGAAAATTATCCAATACAGAAGACCTGAGGGGCACTTTTTAAAGTAAAGTATCCTATGCACTTTTCACAAAAGGTATTTTTTGTATAAATATGTCCCAAATAATTTTTATGAAGGGTACTTTTCTTCATCAAAGGATCTAATGCAATTTTCTCAAAGGGTCTTTTATCGGGAAAATGGTCCAATTTAAGGTTTCTGAAGGGTATTTTTCTTTCAAGAAAGGACACTTTCAAAAGTTTTGAAGGGCACTTTCAAAAAATTCAAAGGATAATTTTGAAGGGCAAAGGGTAATTATAAGGGCATAATTCCTTTGACAAAATTATCTGGGATAATTTTCCCATGGGCCGAATTCTTTTGGAGCTTTTATTTTGAGGTAAAATACTAAGGCAAAATTCTTTCAAACATTTTATCTAAGATAAAGATCCCAAATAAATGAATTATTTTGTACATTATGTCTGAAATAATTGCTTAAGATAAAGGTATGACAAGCTATTTCCTTTAGAAGAAGTGGCTGAGACATAAAGCCCAAAGATAAGATGTCAATTGGAAGGAGTCCAAGATCTCAATTTTGATCACAAGGCCTTTTAAGACACTTTGGGTTCACTTAAAGTGTAAATTTCCATTTGATAAGGACATGAACAGATTTACATAACCCCATGGGATGCTAAGAATGCTTTGAATGGCTTTGAAGTGCTTGAGATCCATTTGGTTCTTCATTATGTTCATTGAGACATTTGGGCCTAGTAACATAATTTTTGAGTAGGTACTTTGTTGACATCACCATTACCACATGTGGGTAAGTCAGAGAGAACTTGATCAAATGGGTCTATTTAGTTTTGAGCATAAAATGTATGCACAAGTTTTGGGTCCTCTGACAAAGCAAGAATGGAGTTATGCATGTGCAAATTTGGATCCTTAGTCACTTTATACATGTTTTCCCTACTTAGCCATTTTCAATAAGTTCCAATAGAGCAGAGTGAACATCTTCACAAAGCTATTTATTGCATGTGTAGTAGTTCTAGGGGAAATTAGTCACATGGGTTTGTTCATCTTGGTCCCTAGTTACTACGTGTTAAGTTCCAAATCATCTAACGAAGAAAGAATGAATTTACACATGATCAAATTTGGATCCTTAGTCATATTTCATTAAGTTTTCCTTAGCCAAATGAGCTTGATCATCACCAAGATGTCACAAAGAAATGAGTGGACTAGTCAACTAGTGCATTTAATATCTTACTCAAGAAGCCTCATGCCACTAGAAAAATAAGTACAATTGTAGATTTACATTCCATAATCATCCTTAGAAGTTGTTAGGCCTATGTGAGCTTTTTGGTTTGAGTTAGAAGCTTCTAAAGTTGGACCTAAAACATAAGATGGCCCCACAGACATCAAGTTTGAGCCTCATGAAATATCCATTTACATTCAAAAAATGTCAAAGGGGTACCTGCATAAATTCAATATTGACAAGTATCTAAATCTCAAATTCCTAGATCAAATCTAATGGTGAGCAGGTAAAGACAAGATAGTGGGCCCAGACCAGATTAATGACATGTGTTCAATCACAGATTCAAGATCAATGACATGCAATCAAGTCAAAGAGTCAGTGAATTTTGAGTGTAAAGGAGTGATTGATAAGTGTTATAAGTGTGTGAATCCTATCAAAGGATCTATGGCTTACGTTCAATCACATCAAGAAAATCAATGGAGCAAGATGAGTCAAGGGATTGATGATTTGAGCCAATTTTTGATGACCAATCAAATGAAAGTTATCCTAAATGATTTAGACAGAGGTTGAAAGGTTATTTATCAACTAAAGTGAGCAAGTATGAATAGATATGAGCTCGAGCATAATCCAATTTAGGCCAAGAGTGGATATTTTGGGACCAAATGACACCATTGAGAACTAGTAGAGACAGACATGTTGACTTCAACTGCTTTGTCACCAAAGCCAACTACATGAAAATGACCCTTCTTCCTACTTTGTCATGCATCAAAAAAATATTCATGAGAATTTTTTCATTAGAACATAATGAAAACAACTTGATCCTATCATAGCTATCACCATGGAGCATCACAGAGAGGATATTGTAATGATGCAATGAACTAGAGTGACTTGGTTCAATCAAGAAGGGTTTGAGTGAGATTGATTCATAAAGGCAGTTGTAAAAAAATTTCAAATGGATTTTAGCTCATTTTATCACCAAAAACTTCCTCTCTCTTGATTCCCTTCTGCTATAAATATAGTCTTCAGGTTATTATTTTGCATTCCTTAGGCTGGTACAACTAGACTTTGCTAGAATTATATTTGACACCTCTTGGAATAGTGAATAGAGTATTTTGAAATATTTTGATAATCTAAATTTAGTGTTTTATGTTTTTTTAATATGAAAATGTGAATTTTATCTTCCTCTTGCATGTCCAAACTCAACCTAAGTGTTAGAAACTTTCTTTGAAGGTCATATAGTGTGTCTCAACATTGATCTCTCAAAGATACAGTGGACAACCAAATTTAAGTGTCTTTATCTAGACCTTATTTTCATTTCTCCCTAGTCTAAGTGAATCAAACTAGACTCTATATGAAATACTGTTGCATAGAAACTATAGTAATCATTATATTAACTTTTATCGTAGTTCATTAATGTGTTAAAGAATATGAGTTCAAGAGTGGATCTAATAAGTTCTTGGTGCATCACCACATATTAGAATAGGTTTTTAGTTTATGGAAACTTATTAACCCTTTTCATCCCAACCAACTTTTTAGGTTTTAGAAGCCAAGGTCCAAATTATAAAATTTGAGGAGCTAGCCTCATAAAAAATCCTAGAGGTCTAGTCTAGTTATAGGCAGCCCACAACCTTAGACCATTCCCATGTTATTCAAGGTATGGGTCAGACTTGAATGAATATGAGCCTTATCAGGGTGTTATTTGGATATATAATAGTTTAGGCATGCTCAATGGGACCACTAATTTTGCATATTTGAGTATAGTAGTAAATTTCAGAGTTTTATTTCTAGATTTGCATAATTTTCATGCCCCCTAGAGTTATCACAAGATCCTCTTCAAAAGGGAAGGAGATATATTTCTCTGAGCTACCTTTCCAATAAACAAATAATAATAAATAATCTTAGCCAAAACATACACCCACCCCTCTTGTTCCCCCTGATTTTCCCAAAATCCTCTAGTTCAAGCTAGTATTGTTCAGCCAAACACTATTATAAACCCCATACCTCAGATGGTTATTCCTAAAAGTCAAGCCTTTATGTCATTCAACGGTGGTAGTCCTCTGAATCTTACTCAATTTGATGATATTCTAGTCTTGGATTTAAAGGATCTTACCTATTATACAAGAGAAAATCTAGTTACTCTTATAGACCATATTGCTGATATTGCTAACCTTTGTTCACTGCATCATATGACTCAGAAAAACATAGAAATGAGGTTGTTAGAAACTTATTTCAAAGGTAAATCACTTTAATGGTATAGAGGATTGGCCCCTATATCAATCAATATCTAGGATGAGTTTGGAGAAGTTCTATACAAGCACTTTGAGGACAAGAGTGATCACCTTGCACTTGTGCAACATCTTACAACAATCAAGAGATCCCCTCAAGAGTTCATGGTGGACTTAAACTACAGATTTAAAAATAACTAGGATAGAAATCCTATGGTGATCAAGCCTACACCAAACTATAATTTTCTATACTATTTGAAGGCTCTCAACTCAAACATAGTTGTAATGATTCAATCCATGGGAGTGAACACCCTACCTGGAGCTTTTGAAGTAGCAATTAGGGCTGAAAATTGCCTTATACAAGCAAGAAATTTGGCCCCAAGGCCACCAATGCCTCTCTTCCTAGAGATACATCATCCTACCCCAACTATTACTCTAGTTATAGATTCAAAAAAAAATTATCAAGGAGAATTTGAGAAAACTAACAATTTGGGGAAGATAGAGAGCCTTCTCAAAGCCCAAAACAACAAGTTAGTTGCAATGGAGAGACAACAAGATACACCATACAGGTCATACCGAAATAATAATATTTTTTTTAATGTAAAATAGTTAATGAATTATATTTTAAATAGACATGATGTCTCATTATAAATATAATGATAGATACAATGCTCCATAGAACTCGAGTCATATTAATTCCTATATCTCTAATAATCTCAAGTTTTATATCCAAGTAAGTATTGCAATGGGGAGGAAGAGCATCATCCAAGCACTTTTATACACCAATTATGGACCATCGATCCCTTGTACAATCCTCTAAACAGGGAATGGCCCTCCCTTGATGGATGGGTAGATAGTGATGGTACAAGAATTCATAGAGACATGCTAGTACCTGTGTGGTGTAAGAGTTCTACTACATGATGTGTACCATAAATAAATATGTTCTAACATAATGTTGAAAAAACATGTAAATCATACATATAAAATGACAACATCTATCTATAATTACTTTGGCCAAAGTTTTCAAATAGCATATGATCTCTAGGATTGGTCAAATTCATACATACCACTTGATCAAATTACCTTCATCTGACATTGGAGATGCTAACTAAGTTGGTGAAGTCCATCTCACTACTTAATTATAACTAAAAATTCTATATTTGATTAACATTCATTATAACCAATAGATTCATGCAATTATTTCTACTAGCAAGTACAAATACATGCTAATTATATAAATAATTACTATTCATACATTTAGTCCATCAAACATATGAATGAACCTCATTTATATTATTCAACACATAACAAATATTTATGACAACAAGTTTATTTATAAAATGGGTAAATATAACTTGTTCTAAGAATCTACTTTCTTATAGTAAATGCTAAAAATATCAAATCATTCTTTTCATTTAATTATAGTTCCCTATCCTTCAGAATTTTGTGACTTGTTCGTTTAGTCACTACTACAACTATAGGAATGCATCCCATTCTTTAAATATTAGTGATATACATATATGAGAACCTAAGTTCTCCTATAGGTATACTTTGTATATTTATTTATCATGTATTTATATACCCCATAATATATAATTTAATACACAATTACTATTTTAACCTACTAACATAAATTTTCATTATTCTTTTAAAGCCTAAAAGATAATATCTTTCATGAGAAATGCTCAAGAAATAAATAAAGTCTTATTATTACCATAACCCCTATTTTCATAATAAACATAATAAATATGAATATTTAAACTACATTTTAATATAAATCTAATTATCAATAACACACTAAATATATGTGAATTTAAGTATTCATACAAAAAATATCTCATGTATAGGTGCACTAGGTCATATGCCTATACCCATAACTAAATAGATGGTTAAAATAAGTCTAAGGATCCCATGGGTCATAAAACTATAAACCATATGAATATAGTCTCCTAAAAATGTGATGATTATTTGAAGGAAAGATTATGTTCACACGAGACATAAATTGGTTACCTAGTTCTCTGAAAACAATATGGTTGTTAGTATATATGCGTACAGTAATGAAAATTGATGAGCAATATATATTATGAGTAAATTATTATGTAAAAATATTTAGACATATATAGCACATATTAGTGCATCATGGTGTGTGCCTATAAGTTATAGAAGTATGCAGTTTAAACATAGGATATACCTGGTTGGTATAAAATGTACTTGTTTGCCTATTATTTAAGATTATGGGACATTTGATTCTTGAAATTATAAGACTGATTGTTCATGATTGAGTAGTGTGCTCATGTAAAATAAACTATGATATTATGGGATGTCATAGAGTGTATTTTATTTGAAAACTACACTCTAAATGTATGTTATACTAGGGTGGTACAAACTAGAACTATTATGTATAGATTTATCATGTTTTATGACAACTAGTAGGATGTATTATATTGTGTATGCTTATGGAAAATAGAATATGCAGCCTAATATATATGTTATACCTAGTATAATCTTCACTTTTTTTCTTATTAATTATGTAATAAATGATATTGTGTATATTCATTCATATGTTTTATGGACTAAATGCGTGTATTTGATTATTATTTTGCTTAGCATGCCTGAGATTGCAAGTAGGAAGTAATTTGTATGAAGTTGTTGGTTATGTATATGTTAACCAAATACTCCATTGTTCGTACTGAGTAAGTAATGAGATGGAATTCACTATATTAATAATATAAAAATGATATATGAAGTTAATTTTATCAAGTTGTGTGTATATGATGTAAAGAATAACACACTTATCTCACACTTCATTTCTCTTGATTCACTTCTTTAAGAATAATTGATTAGTTCATAGTTCACTCATTGGCTCTAGGATGTTTTGGATTGTCTTGTGGCTCTTGTTGTCCTTGTCATGTTCATTATGTTCTCATTATACCTCTAACCCTATTTAAAAAATCCTCAACACTTCTTACCTTAACATTGAAAACTTCTTACCTTTCACTAAACAGGGCTTGTAGCCTTTTTTTAAAGAATTTCACCTTATACAGAGTAGTATGAATGGATATGGAAATACTAACCCCTAATCTTAATACCCTCTATCGAGCTTGGTCCTCTCATGAAATTTCAAGGCTAAACTCTGCTTTTAGACCACCTTTCTACCTTTTTCTTGGTCATTGTTAGGCCTAATTAGGCCTTGTTAAACCCTATTTACACTCAATGCTCCTAAAATAGTATAGAACCATATACAACTCCAAAACCCTTATAACATTTTCACATGTATTTAATACCATAATAACTATGAATATTTAAACTACATTTTAATATAAATCTAATTATCAATAACACACTAACAAATACTCTAAAGTACTTGTGATGTGTGTGAAAAAAAAATTAAAAATTATATATATCGAATGACTCAATTACCCATGCAGCTATAATTTCTTATTCGAGTTATGGCCCTATCCATCTAGTACCGACATCAACTCCAGAGCCCACCACCTCCCTTTTTCTTTGAGAAAGACATTTGAATACAAGTTTAGGACTAACTTTTGGTTATTAATGGGCTTCAATTATGTTTGAGGTTGGCATCTCAATTTCCGATTATATTAATATATTCATATTTGCACGAAATGTTTAACATTATTAGTTCCAAATGGATATTATACATATTATTTTTGAGTGCGTATTGTTCAACAACTAAAAATATTTGGGTTTTTTTTTTAATATATATATTTAAACCTTTACAATTGTAATGAAAAAATTAGAAAATAATTATTTTATTCGATTAAGATTGGTACAAAAAAATTGAGATCTTATTTTAGATTTCATATGAATTAATAAAAAAATATCACAATAATTACATACGAGTTGGTTATAAATATATATGAGCTTGCGTTGGGTTGGGCCATATTGAATGTGTGTGTGGAGGCCTTACAAGGACATACAAGGGTTGATATATTATCATCATTATCACTTTTTTCAGTCACTTGTTTCTTTTAGTATTGGTTTTGTGTGGAACCGCATTTGGATCCAACATGGCTTTGAATTTTGAGGTTCAAAACTTTTGAATTATTAATTTCTTCGAAATTATTTTTTCAATAAATTTATTTTTTCCACTAATTTTTGTATATTAGTAAGGATAATTTTGAAGAGCCAATTTACTTAAAGTTGTTAATGGTAGATTTGTTGTGCAAACCCATTATGCTCACATCATCTCAATAAGTAGAGATTTGAATGCATGATGATAACCCTAGATCTATGGTTTCAAATCTTAAATCTTTATTTTTTTTACAATTAATTTATAATTTATATTAAAGTTATTTTAGTGACAACAAAAAATCTACTTTTCTCTCTAATTTTTTTTTTTTTTGAAATTTTATATAAAAATAATTTATTTTATGATAATTTCATAAATATTAAAAAAAGCATAATAATTTTTTTTTAAAATTTTGTTTTAATTTTCTTTCAAAAATTCAGAAAAATAAGATAATTATATATATATATATATTAAAATTTAAAGTTTAAACTTAACAAACCATGTACCCGCCTGCAAATAATTATTGAATTCCAAACTACTAACAACACAACTCATGGTTAGCACGGATTGATTTGCAATTCGATGGTCGCAAATTCAGTGACGTCATGAGGGCAATTAAAACAGAGCCTAATAATGATCGATTCTACCCATATACACTACCCAGACTTCAATCATTTTGGGAGATCAGCTAACCTGTGTTTCTATTATAGTAAATTACACAAGGGATCACGAGAGGGTCACTTCAAATTTTCCTCCTTGCTGGCACCAAGTTGTCACTTGTTCATCTTTTTCAATACTTGAACCCAAACAAAATTTACTCTTTAAGAAATAGAAAATTAGATCATAAATAGTATTTACCATGGAAGAGCAGGCAGAGTTTACCCAAACAAGTCAGGTGAGAACAAACTTGATATTTGTGATTAAACAGTGAACATTTTCTCCTCGGAATTACAGATCTTTTACCTCAGCGTGACCGTTAAGGCTAAATTACAAGGTTGAGAATTTGAAAGGAAGGATCCATATTCATAGGTGACAGATCCCTGATGTGTGAGAGGAACAGGCCTGTCTGGAATTTGTGGAATGTCAACCTCTCCTTGTAGCATTTTCAAAGCCTCAGCAATACTAGGTCTGAACGCCACCATAACGTGTGCACACAGAATACCCACTAAAACGAATCTTTCCATTATGCTGATGCTCTGAAGCTCACATTCACCGCGGACTCTGCTGTCTATGACTTCCACGGTTTTGCCTGATCTTACAAGCCTCCATGCCCAATCTGTGATCAGATAATCCGAGGGGACTTCCACGGAATCATCCAGAGCTTTTCTGCCACTCATTATCTCCAGCAACACAACACCAAAGCTGTACACATCACTCCGATCTGTAAGTTGGCCGTACAGAGCATATTCGGGGGCCATGTAGCCGTGCGTACCAGCTATTCGTGTGGTGAAGTGCGATTGCCCCTCTGTAATCATCTTTGCCAGACCAAAATCCGCAACGCAGGCGTTCATTTGATCGTCCAGCAGAATGTTAGTGACCTTGATGTCTCTGTGATAAATTGCTGGCTGCACGCCGAAATGCAGATAACACAATCCCTTCGCCGTGCCGATGGCGATGTTCTTGCGCTGCTCCCACGTCAATGGAGCCCTGTCGTTATTCCCCCCTCCAAAAATATGTTCATCGAGACTGCCATTGGCCATGTAGTCATATATCAGAAACCTCTGGCACCCTTCTATTCCATCGCTGGCAACAGAGAAGCCTCTTAAAACCACCAGATTGCGATGCCTAATCCTGTTGATGATCTCCGCTTCGTTTATGAATTCAGGATCACCTTCAGAAGTGCAGTTTGTGATTCTCTTCACCGCAATCATCTGACCGTCGGGAAGTCTTCCCTTAAACACCGTACCAAAACCGCCCTGGCCGATCACATTGGCGGCGCTGAAATTGTTTGTTGCGTCCTTTATTTCTTGTACGTTGAACCATACTGCGCCGGTGTTGGGCTTCACCATGACCTTCAAAAGGCTTCTGTTCTTGTTGACAAAACATTTGTGCTTAGCATCATCGTTCCTCCTTAACCACAAACGGTAACAGATCCATAAACAGGAGAGCACAAGGATAGCCATAGCAGGGCCCATACAGCTATACAACAAAATCTGCCTGTGAAATGTGTGCTTCTTATTCAGAAAAGGCACGCGGAGGATACAGGCAGCCGTATGTGTATTCATCGGCCCTAATTCGTTGACAACTCCAGCAGCATAGAGACATGCGAAATAGTAACATGTCAAACTCGCTTCGACTGTAATGTTTTTAACGAAGCCTGTTAATTTTCTGTGAGCATCTTCTCCGCTGTCGTGGCATGTACTGCAGACAGCGTCTTGAGAGAGATCCCCTTTGCACACCGTGTCCAACTGAATTATTCCCATTTTGTCGATCCAGTCTTGTTTGGTCTGTATGCCGGCGCACAGGCGGGGGCTCGATACAAAACCAGATGTATCGTTGAAAGAGAGCTGAACCAAATTTGATGGGAGACCCAGATTGGTGAGCTGTTGTTGAAAAACGGCGAGACAGGCCACGGCCGAGGCATCGTCGGGAAGTTCGAATATGGACTCATCTCGCAGGTATTGAGCAACTCCCATTCCAAACACACTTAACAACGTTGTACTACATATTTGCAGTTCTCGGGCAGTTTGAATGGATCGACAGAAAGCTGTGTTCCACGGCATTTGAGTGACGTAATCAAGGTTTATCGGGCATTCGGCGTCGGCGCGGATCCGAAAACACAGCAGCAGCAACAACAACAATACCATCACTGTATTCATCTTCATATTTGTTACCCACAAATTACAATGTCTAGCGTTGCTCCGACGTGCTGCGACCTTACCGAGCTGCCATGTCTTTAATGTATGCCTACGACCGTCTGCAAATTGCTTTTCACGTTTTCTTTTTCGACTATTAAAATCTGTGTTTATCCGTGACTCGCAAAATTTTGCCAGCTCTGTACCCATAAGACCAGGGTACCTACGTTAGGTGGCACATTTGCTAGGGGCGAGAGAAAAACACAAAATATTGCCCTAATTTGAAATCAAATATAATAATAAAATATTTAAAAATCATGGCTCGTTGAAGGTGCACATGGTTGGACAGTCCTTTTTTTCGAAATAAATAAATAAAAATCTCCTTTTAAAACGATACTCCATCTGCATTTCTCTAAAAAGATTCGGGTAATCTCTTGAGCTGACGTCATTCGAGACTCGGGCTTGGTTGGGTTTAGTGGATAAAAGAAATAAGTGAAGGAAATCTAACTGAAACAAATGAAACAAGACTATGAGCATATATTTGTTTGCCTTGCTTTTAAAAAAGAGGATGAACCTATATTTATAAAAATCATTTGCTTTATTCACAAGGTTCCACTCATAACCTACTAACTTGTATTATCCTCTATTAGCATATTTTATCACCAACATTCTATTAACAGATTTTAATACCATTTAATATTTCATTAATATATTTTATTGTTACTTATTATTACATTAATATCACTTCATAAACATAATTAAAGTTGGTGGGTCAAGCTTTAAGTTCCAACACTCTTTTTTAAATTTGGTTTTACGTCTTGATGATGCTCAAACATTCTCTTAGATACTTAAAACTTTCTTTCGCTAATGATTTTTTTAAGATGTCTATATATTGGTTTTAGACTTACAGAACCTCGAGTGTATTTTACCATTGTTGAAGAGCTCTCTTATAAAATGATATTTCGTATCAATGCGCTTGCTCTTTTTGTGAAAAGATATAATTTTTTGATAATTCAATTATTGAATTATTCTCACAATAGATTTGTGTTGCCTCTCCTTGATCTTACTTCAAATCTACCATCATTATTCTCATCCTTATTGCTGATGTAGCTGCTACATACTCTACTTCTGTTGTTGAAAGACCAATTTTTTTAGAAGCACATGACACTGCACCTAAACCAAAGTGAAAAATAGATCCAAATGTGTTATTTATGTCATCAATGCTACTTACAGAATCACTATTTATGTAACCAACCAAATTGAAATCTTTTGATGCTGAGTAGAAAATCTCATAATAATTTGTTCCATTAATATATGTCAAAATTGCTTTCCTTGTTTGCCAATGGGAGTCATTAGGTGTCTCCATGAACCTTGAAATTAGACTCGCAACATACATAATGTCAGGCCTAGTAGTTGTTAAATATATCAAGTTACCCACTAGCTTCTTGCACAATGTTGGATATGCATTTGTGCCCTTATCTTTTTTGCTTAGTTTCAATCATGTATCCACATGTGCATTTATTGGTTTGTAATTCAACATATCGAACCATTTCAAAACATCATTTTCATATTTTATTTGATAAATGAAAATTGCATCACTTGTTTGGCTTACTTCAATTTGCAGAAAAAAATTCATTAAGCCCAAATCTATCATCTCAAATTCTTTCTTCATTTCTGATTTGAACAATTCAACTAATCAATCCCTTATAAATATCAGATCATCAACATATAAGCAAACAAGTAAGATCTCACCTTGACCATTCATCTTGATGTTAAGGGTCACTTCATTGCTGCAATTGCTAAATTAATTGTTCAAGAGATATGATTTAATGCAAGTTTACCAAGCTCTTGCAGCTTGCTTAAGACCATCCAAAGCTTTCTTTAACCTGTAAACTTTATGTTCATGACCCATAATATGATAACCTGGTGGCTATTGCACAAACACTTCTTCTTCTAATATACCATTTAGAAAAGATGATTTGACGTCCATTAGATAAAATTTTCATTTATGTTGAACTTTAATTGTTAATATATATCTCACTATAGCGATTCTAGCTATAGGAGTAAAGGTCTCATTATAATCAATTACAAGTTGTTTTGAAAAAACCTTTGTAACTAACCTTGTTTTATACTTCATAATATTTACTTTGGCATTAAACTTTGTCTTGTAGACACACTTTACATCTATTACATCTTTTCCTTCTAGAAGATTCACTAGTTGTTATGTGTGATTTTTGTCTATTGCCTCAATTTCATCATCTGTGGGTTTTTTCCAACTCTCATTCTAAATTGCCTCTTCAAATCAAACATGACTAGCAACAGAAAATAATGGAAAATCTAAAATTAAATTACCATGTTGATTACCTTGATTTTCTTCATATATTTCCCTCAAGATCCTTGTCTTCTTTGGAGTTTCCTCTAATCCTGAATTATCAATAGACTGATATCTAGGTGTTGTTGGTGAAGTTGCTCCATGTGAACTAGAATATTGGATGGAGTAACACTAGAGTAGGACCTTGTTGACTGCTACTTGATTGAGGACTTACTTTAGAGGAACTTTAATTGAACTCTCCAATCTCAAGTTATTGTTCTAGATTTCCATTCCAAATCCATTCTTCATCTTCTATAAACTTGACATCTTTGTTGATTACAGTCTTCTTTATTATTCGATTTTACAACTTGTACGCTTTTGACTACTCATTTTATCTCACAAAAGCACATCATTCTCCTTTATAATATAATTTCTTCCTCTTTCATCAGGGACATGTGCATATGCAATGCACCCAAACACATTCAAATGAGAAAAGTTGTTTTTATTATTACTTTGTGCTTATTATGGTACTTGATATTTTACACTCTTTGTGGGGGAACTATTCAAAATGTAAACTATAAAAGATACAACTTCAACCCAATACTCATTTGGTAAAAAATTAGCCTTTATCATGCTTCTTTTCACATCACTGATCGTTCTATTTTTCCTTTTTGTAATGCCATTCCACTGTGGTGTATACATGGCAGTGAATTATTTCTTGATCCCATTTATTTTATAAAAAAATTATAAAATCATTGGACACATATTCACCACCTTTGTTTGTTCTCAACTTACCTCTATGTAGTGTCCACTTTGATTCTCAACCGAAATTTTAAAAATTTAAACTATTCCAAAGGCTTTTGATATATGTTTCAGAAAATATACCTAGGTTTTCATAATATAATCATCTATAAAAGTCATGAAGTACAAAGGTGTCTGCATAGGCCCACATTAATCTGAATGCACAATCTCTAGTGGAGTTCTTATTTTATATGACTTGTCAACGAGAAATGATTCTTTGTGTTGCTTACCAATAATATAACCTTCACAAATTTTGTTTGGCTAATCAATCAACAACAATACATTCTCCATGTTCTTTGAATGCAACAAATTTAGGATACTAAAAATTAGTTGATCAAACCTCAAATTCCATAATCATGACTAATCTTTTATGACAACTTAAAAAGCTATAGATAACTCACTTTGAAAACTTAAGGGAAACATATTATTTTGTGTCATTTGGACCTTTGCAATCAACATTTCATTTCTATCTAGAATCACACATGCATCATTCTCAAAATAGACTTTAAATTCCTTCTCTACTAACTACCCAATGCTCATTAAGTTGTGTTTAAGATTAAGAACATAATACACATATGGAATATGTATTTTCTCTCTTTGCTTGGTTTCAATGTTTAAATTCTATTTACCCATTACATCTACCTCTTTATCATCCCTTAATTTCACTTCTAAATGCATAGATTCATCTATGTTTTCAGACATTTCCTTGTTTCCACATGTGATTACTACAACCACTATTTAAAAAACACGCTTCCTTTGAACTTTCTTATGTAGCATTGCAAGTAAAGGACATTGAATCACTATATTCATTTTCAGGCTGACTCTCTCTTAAAAATTTACATTCTGCCTATTCATGTCAAACTACTTCTTTCTACCTTCATTTGCACAATTTCCAAATTTCCTATAGTAATGGCATTGAGTTTGAGATTTATCATACCTTTGACATTTTGTTCATGAATCATGATGATAAGTATGGATACCACCTCTGGATCCTCTTCTTGTAAATAAGTTTGATTTTTTTCTTTCTTTGTGAGAGTTTCCCAATCTACCTCCTCCATCACGGTTGTTAGTCTTGCCTCTAACAAATCCTTTTCCACCTTTGTAATTGCTTCTTCCCCCTCTTATGCTTCTACTACTAGCCTTGAATGCATTTTCCATTGGGGGAATTGATGATCTATTCAACCTTTTTCATGGGTTTTTTAATATCCAATAAATAGACAACTGAGTTAAGTTTTTTAATTCTTCTACTGCAAATATAATAGAATCAAATCTAACGAGTATAATTCTAATATTTTTTTTCTACAATCTTTTTCTTGTATAATGTCTCTCCATGAGACATGATTTGATTAACTAATTCCATTGCATGGGTAAAACACACATCAACTAAATTCAAATATTTCATATGTAGATTTTTAAAATCTCTCATAAATATTTTCAACTTAGCTATGTTAACCTTACTAGTACCTTGATATTATGTTAATAGGATCTACCATGCTAGTTCGGACCTAGTTGATGTTGAAAATCTTTAGAATATGGCTTCATCCACTGGTTGTTGTACTAATAATAAATCATTTAGATCATTTTTTTGTTATCCTTGAGAAGATCCTTTTGTGCTTGTGTTAGTGTATTCAAAGTTGATTTATCCATTGGTTATTAGAAAACATTCTCCTATAATTTCCATAGGTATTGGGGAAAAAATATAGTCTTTATCTTGATGCTCAAATAATCATAGTTATTTCCATTGAATTATGGATTTTGGGGTTGAGTAAGACTATTTCTACTCACACCCATTATTCTTATTGAAAAACTTGCTTCAACAAAAAATGAAGTGTGTTTGGTCACGAATTTGCGTTCATAAATAAGCTTCAAAAATATTTCATCAGTGATTTCAATGGATTTGATACCAAATTGAAGGAGTTAGATCTAAAATCTAACCTTGAAGGTGTGTGCTAAGGCAAATGAAATAAGACTCTATACTATTTAATAGAGTAATTAACACACACACACAAAAGCCTATGGAGAATAAACTTGCTTTAATTCCTTTATTTACTTTCTTGCCTTGAAATTACAAAAGGTGGATGAACACATATTTATAGAAATTATTTTCTTGAACCAAAATATTCCACTCATAAGCCACTAACTTGCATTATCTTATACTAACATATTTTACTACCACCTAATATTCCACTGACATATTTTATTTCCCACTAGCATATTTTATTACCACCTAATATTCCACTAACATCATCTCACTAACATAATCAAAGATGATGGGTGTCAACCTTATGCTCTTACAATAAGATGAGCAAAATGAAAAATTATCCCAGGTAAAAAGTATTATGGAAGAAAAGTCATTAGTCAAATTTTGGTGTAGATCAAATATCTCTTGAAAGTAAAAGGTTAAGCATGTCTCATCCTCATAAGCCATGAAAGTTTGGAGAGAGTTATATGTGTATCTAAAGGGGAAAATAATAGTCTTTGATCTCATAGTAAAAAGAACTTATATGTATAAAATGGTCCTTAGTTTGAAGTTGTATACAAAAAATATGACAAATATTATAAGAATATGATGATCAATCTCTATGTGAACGTGGTGTCAAAAAACTTTGAATTATACCAATGGAACCCTCAAACTACAATATAATTGGACCTTGGTCTATTGAATAGGTTGTGAAACCATCCTCAAAGTGAATATATGTACTCTAGTAATGTTGAAGTTTTGAGGAAATAGGTTACCAAGGCTATAACCATTTGGACCCAAGGTAAGATTTATAGATATCATCTTTGACACCTTTATTTTCCCCTTTTGGATACATCTATTACATCAATTGAAAAATTATCTTCCAAGATTAATAGAGTGAAATCCTTATCATACCAACCAACATTGATCCCACATTGTTCCAACTACATATATAAGGATTTGAATGTTTGATATGGGTGCCTAAAGAAATCAGTGACCAAAGAGTCAAATGTTCATGTAAGTGTATATATAAAATTATATAATTAAAAGATCACAATGTTTTTATATGTTTATATCAAATTAAATAATTTTGATGTCTTGAGTAGCCACCCATCTAATCATAAGATCCAAGAGATAAAAACCAATAAAATTCTATCAACCAGAGAGAGAGAGAGAGAGAGAGAGAGAGAGAGAGAGAGAGAGAGAGAGAGAGAGAGAGAGAGAGAGAGAGAGAGAGAGAGAGAGAGAGAGAGAGAGAGAGAGAGAGAGAGAGAGAGAGAAAAAATAAAAATGGAGACAAAATATGGATGATAATTATACCATGAATTAAAAAATAGTCAATATATAAGACAAAATTAAGAATTATGATCTGAGGGGTGATGAGAGAGAGTTAGTTTTAGGGTTTTTTCCTTCTAAATATTTTTATATCACACTACCTATTAAACATAGATCTTAAAAGATTTATTTACAATTTTATTATACATTTATTGATCTAAGTTGTGCTATCCATCTACCCATTAGGTGCCTTTGTTAACAACCCTGTATATTAATGGTTGTTACCTCTACACCTACATCATTTGGTTCAAGTCTAGCTAGCAAAGATTTGAATGATTATGGCATCAAGAAGGTAAGGCAGTTTATCTTGAAGGTTTTCTATGAGGTATTTGTTATAACCCAAAAACCCATTTACCTAATGTTGTGTTTGATTTTCCATACTTTTACAAAGCATGCAAATGGTTTGAATCCTTCATCTTGTGGGTTATTTTGTTGGTTGAGTCCCCCTTGAGAACTTGCTTAAGCAGTGGGTTCACAACCAATTGCAACCCTAATGCATTAAGATTGAAGGGTACAAATCATGACCAAGGATTTTTTAATTTTTCACTTTGTTAATGCTGACCATTGTAAGGCTATCATCAACCATGGGTTCTATTTCATTCAAAATACCATAGTGGTTTTCTCCCACTAGACAAGGGATTTCCATGTCTCTAAGCAATCCAAGCTAATAATCCTAGTCTGGATTGAGTTCCCCGATCTCCTTATGTCACTTTAGGGATTTTTTGACCATATCATTAAACCCTTATAGCGGTTCATTTTTTGTGAGCAACCTAATTTCTATGTGTCTTGTCTATAGAAGTGATTTTATGTTGAAATTGACTTGGCCAATGATTTGAAATAAATCATTGACATATAGATTGGTGAAAAACATTTTTCACAATGTGTGATTTATATTAAACTCCCCAATACTTAATTTCATTATCAATCCTTAAACAATATGATTTGAGAATAACCTTTAAAGGCTAACCCTAGATAGGCTCTATAGGAGAAAATATCCCTCAAAATAAATGGATCAGTTCCACTAAAGATGGATGAAACACTGTGACTAATAATAAAAATTCTTTAGCTTTGCATGGTGTGGATTGACCACCAACTAGTGTGTATCAACCCATAAATGGTCTAAGGGGTAGCTCCTATACCTTGAAGGACAACCAAACCATGCAAAGCATCACCAAAACAACACCACTATTTACTTGCATGCCACAAGTAATGATCAGTTTTTGCCTTCACAACCTGATGGTCTACCAAATCATCATAGCCTCTTTTCAAGGTGACCACCATAGATACAAAGGATGATGTGGTTTATTTTGGCTGTAAAACTATTCTTAGATGGTTGCATAGTCCCTATCCTTTAGAAGATGGAGAGTGTGTTCAAGAGAAATGAAAACCTTTTTAGATAAGTGATTTTATGAAAAGTAATCGATCAAAGCTTGTCTTTTCTAATAAATTTTTATCCCTTAAAGACATCAAAGAGGGAAATGACATGCACCTTGATTTTTCTCAATGATAGTTTATTCCTGGAATATTAGTAATCTTAGCTTGTAAAATTTTTATAGGTTTTACAAGTTCTTACACATTTTGATTTCTAAGGTTTAAATTTTGAGAAGTCACCAAAGGAGGTGTACCCATGATGTGAGTTTATATAGGCATTAAAATATGTAACTAGGCTAGAATGCCAATGTTTCCCATGGAAGATGTAATAACAATATGATTTATTTTAGGGATAAATAGTGTAAACATATAACTTACGCCCCCATTACATGTATGAAGCGATGATGTTCTCAAAAGGAGGGTGATTGGTATGGAGTCAATTTTAGTAACACCTAAGGATTAACCATCACTAGGGGAGGATGAGTTAAACTTGACATGTTTACTCATTTCATCTATTGTAACATAATAATTGCATGAATTAAGTCCTTATTTTTATTGATATGATTGACTATTGCTTATTTATATTCCATTTGAAAATGGTTTTTATGATTAACATTTTCCATTGTTTATAAATGAAAAATTCATAACTTGAAAAGGTAATTTACAACAATCAGAAATCAAAAAATAGAAAAACCTAAGTCAATATAGGGTTGAGAGAGCAAAGGTCACATTTTCCAAATGTTTAACTCTAAATTTAGATAAACGATGTTATCTAGGGTTAAGTATATTAGATTATATTTTAAACAAAGATGGTGAACTAACCTAATAAGTAGACCAATTAATATAAAACTTAGATAAATAATATTTTGAATTCATACAATAGAGATTGCTAAAAATAATAAAGTACAACTATTGATAGATATTATGCTAAATCAAAAATAAATGATACTTAGTTTATTGTTCACATACAGGTATGGGAAATAACATGATGTAAGTGAATAGGAAGATGATATTAGAATAGTCATCAAAATTTGGGGATATCCCTTTTGTGGCCTCAAATGCTTGCTTTAGATTTATACAGTTATGTCGATGTAGTTGTCCAATCCTAATGTAGGTATATTGTACATAATACTAACTAGATTTAGATGTGACCAAATAGAGACTTTTAGTTATTTTTCACCTTTTTAATGGTGTCTTTAGATCATTCGCACAAGTTGTCACTTTATCAAATGATCAAACCTTGCTCTTCACCCTTGGAGTGAATATGGTAAAAATGGGTTAGTGGGCTCATAGTGTTGAGCTAACCCCAAAGACCCCTCTATAAATAGACACTACCTACATAGCCAATACTCTGAAGAGGTCCTCATACTGATGTAGTTTTCCTCTACATGTTGTCTTGTGTGTTTACAAGGGTACAATGTGTGATACGTAAATACATGGATTGACCTAGCTTGTAACATGGAAAATATGGTTCATGGTTTTCTCTTTAAATGCTTTAAACCTATGGAAATGTCGTTCCTATGATTGATATAAAAATATGGATGAATAGGGTAGGTTTTATCACTTGAATGCTTGATTGATTTATTCTTGGCATATTACCTTATGAGTTTGTATGTAACTTTCAGGTGAAGAATGATTTAGGGTTGATATTATATATATGTCAATCCATTTGGGAAGTATATCATATTAAATAACTCAGGCTGACATTTAGGATATGCTTATTTTTAAAATTAGATGACTTTTATGCACCAAAAACTTTATGGGAAAATAAACACTTGCACCGACACATGTGTCGACATAGGATGCAAGTGTACAGGGAGTTGGAAAATAGCTATAGGTCCAAAAATAGCAATGAAAGATAATAATTAGGTTTAGAGACTTTTTCATAGTATATAAGTCTTGGTGATCAAAATAACAATGGTCAGAGTAAAAAATAAGTAATTAGGCATAGAGATAGTGAATGTGAGCCTTTTGGTAGTGGGTAAGTCTATAATTAAAAGGTACATCCATGATAGGTATTTTCCAAGTGTACAATACTAAAGTACTATATAAATCATACTTTAGTAACTACACTTATATTCCTTGAACTATACATCCTCATTTTTGGATGTGCAATTTATATTTAGTAGGGTCCTTCTTTCTCCATTAAAATAAAGAGCATTGCACAAGACCTTTACTTCCTTTGGTATCATATACATGAATGTGAAATAATATGAATGTACACTAACAAGTACCAACACCAAATCAGCTATATCTTCACCTAAATATAAAAAATTTACAATAAATTCCTACAAGGAGAAGAAACAAAACATGAAGGTTCATGAGCCATCTAAAATGCCTTATTCTAAATTAGTATTTCACACCAATGAATAAATAGTAAATATTTACACAAAGGACATGAATCCACATATACAATACCTCCCATAAAAAAAACATATACCTCTACTAAGAGGCAACCACTTTAGTTTGGTTGGCTAAGAGATTGACCACATAATATATTGCATATGTTATTGGATAAACAATTGATTACTCTTCCTCGAAATTACTACCATCCACCACATAGATTTGAAAATGTGAAAGGACAACCCTTTTCACTTACCATGGTATTAATGGGAATCATGACAATGAATTTTTTCTCTAAGACAAAATATTATATAACTCGTAAATTGAGGAGTTATTACATTTCATAAAGATCCAATAAGGTTTCCTTATCCCACTTATTTTAGAGGTCACTCTAAGAGGATTGAGACATCCCATACCACTCCTACTAAATAACATATGGTCTATCGACCCTTGTAGAAAAAAACACTAGAATAAATATTTTTCCTAGTGCACCTTCTACAACAAAAGATCTATCCTACATTGATCCTACCAAGGAACCATTGGTTGATCAAGCTCTCACTAGAGGTGCAGTTAGGGGAGGCAAAAAACCAAATATTACATAATAAAATCATACTTCACTACTTATGTTTCCTACAAAATAAGAATGGGTACCTAAACCAATTACCAAAGATAGAAATGAGACAAATACAATTGATATTTCTAGAGACACATCAAATACTATGTTATAATAGAAAACAAAATCACAGTTGCCACATGATCATTATAGTCAAGCATTTCTATTTCCAACTAGATTCTATTGTGTATGGTGATTGATTCGGTTATTAATAATTCAAACCAAATGAATAAAAACCAATACATTACCACATAAATAAATATTATATTTCAAATATATTACATGTATAAAATGTAAAAGCATTTCAAATAATAAAGATAAACTCCAATCCATTATAATGAAATATTAAGAGTGATATCATCATATATATAAAAGTGGCCAAATTTGTATACAATGAAATAAATCATGTGTAGGGGCATATCCTTAGGAGTCTAAGATTCATCATCACTATTTATCTCTATCGCCCTCACATCTCTTGATGTGGAGGTCTTGATATCTCACCTAAGACCATGAGATTGAGACAAATCTCATAGTCTCTTCTTCAGGGATCCTAGATGATATAATGTTTAATCATGCTCATGGATAATATCATCATATCGATCGATCAACACCTACATCAACTCTTTATAACTCCCCTCAAGAATCTTCTACTTATCAAGCTTTGCATGAAGGTCATTTCACTCAATAACCACCGATGTGGTATGCTACCACTTCCCTATCCATGGGATAGAATAACAGTGCACAAACACTTGGAATATCAACCCCTCTCTCCATAAATCCATCACTGTCAATATCCATGGGCACACTACATGTTAAGGCCATCATAACACAATCTACCATCATGGACCACCCCTGATTTCCTAAAAGTAATGCAAACAAGTTCAAATTAGATATATTTATCAAATAAAATCTACCAAATATCCTACAAGTAAATAAAATACAATAATATAATTACATGTGGCTTGGACCATTTCCTCATCTAAAGGTTATGGCCTTATACGATCTCACTCACTTCTACCTCCTCTATCTCTTCCCTATGTTGCAAGTATTACTCCAGGGGGGAATAATAGGGGATAAAAATGGCCATTGCACACCAAAACAAAACTATGTATATGGATCCAAAATCATCACTAGCATCTCATGGATCAATAGGATCTATTTCTCCAATTGGGAATGGTTCTATATATAGTGTCATATAGTTGGGCCTATCATTCAACCTATGGTTAACTCTAACTATTTGATGCCATGGATAGGGATGTGAGGGAACTCCTTGCTAAATTCCAAGTTGTCTTAGAACTCGATCATATTGGAACCACTTGAAAACCCCAAGAATATGATCAACCAACCACATGCTAACAAAAACTTGTCGTAACTCATTAGCATCCCTAAGATACCTAAAAAATGAATTATATGACCAATAAATAATCTGTCCAAGGGTTAGATGATATAATATCATGTGATATTCTATATTTAATTATAATCTCACCTGAGGTAATACCCATTGAGAAAAAAACTATGGATGGGCCCATCCAACTAAGGGTTCACCGATGGGTCATACAACTAAAATGCGATCATATGCCCATACATGTACATGTGTGGCTACACCCAATCTACCACCCCATGTCTATAATCAAAATAGATATAAATCCCTATATAAGTGGGACACCATGGTACACCCCCAATAATATATGGTACCCAACTCTTTAATGTTACACATGATGTGATACATGTGATAGGATACAGCTACTCCATCACCATCCATGACTAAAAAATATGCTAACAAATACCAAATGAACTTCTACAATCATAGAACCCTAAATTTGAAAATATCCTCCAAATGGATCATGCTATAAGGTTAACCCTTCTCTACTCATTGATTTATAAAATATACATGTGATTTTTACTTATATTTAATACTACCATCTCCAGACACTTGGGCCCTCTCCCCTATAATAGGAAAGTGTAATATTAGATAAACATCCTCCAATGTAATAGTAATCTCCCTTGTTTGGATATATAACATAAAATTATCAGCTTTCTACCTCTCAACCAATGTTGTCATAATATGAAATTCATAATGCACCTTCCCTAATCGACCAATGTGCCTTAGCCTAACTTGCTCAATAATCACCTGATTTGCATCTTTCAACCCTGATTCCAAAAAGGTAGATAAGTGCCTCCCATTCCTAAATCACAGATATGAATGTATTTTTTCAAAAATAAGCAAGTAAAATAGATATTAATTATCAATTAAATCAAATATTAGCAAGCAGAAATGCCAAATTGATAGTCAAATGTTAGCTTTAGGCACTACCATCAATCTTATATAGTAGCATATGAAACTACCATCAAGGGCTTGATGAAACCATCCAAAAAACTAATGGTATGATCCATTAATATTTTCAATACCCAAAAGGGATCCAAATTTTGAGAAAATTCAAAATTCAAAAACTTGAAATTGTTCAATTTTTCCTCTTACCAGCTCATCAAAGTCTTGTCCTCCTAGGACCACCCAAAATAGCTTAAATCACATCAAACATGCTAGTAGAGGTTACTGGAAAACTCCAGAACATGCTAATTATAGCATTAACTTGTGTAGTAAAGAACAAAAGAAAACCCAAAGAAGATAGTTAATATGTAAAGAACCAAAGTTAAAGGTAAAGGCACACTTATTATATTGAAACACAAAATTAATAAATACTAAGTAGTTGACATGTGCATGATGAATCATAGGTTTAAATTAAAATAGAGTACTCATTGTGCATAGTATAAAGGTAAAATTTAATTAAGAAAACCATATTTAGAACTAGTATATTAATCTCTATCACACATCAAAACCATCTTCTATTATAATTAGGTGATATATATAGATTATTCCAGAGTGATATCTCTTCATATTCTAACCTTTCAATATGTCACAAGGAAATAATCTTCATATTATTCACTCTCTTTTCATGTGCTTATAAGGTCGCATACATACAAAATGCAAAATGATGCAATGTTCACATGTGTCCATCTAATATAATTTTTGATTTTATTGCCCTCATTCTTTACCAAACACTTTGACTGACTTAATCTTTGTCTTGTCCTGAGAAAAAGTAAAAAAATTGAAGCCTAATCTAGAGTTAAGAAGATGAGACAAAAATAATGGTTATATTTATTTTTCTAGATGACATTTACCAATTTTCACCTTTTGTATACTACTTAGCTGCCCTTTCAAGTTTTCAACTAACCTATCCCCACTCCTAATTCTTATTACTATCCTATCCACTTGTAACAACTTGTGAAAACTAAAAAATTGTGGTGCACAGTACCTATTGGGTGGTTGGTGGTGTGGTTTAAAGTGGCTATGTTGGATGTTGCTCGACTGTTGGATCTATGTATACTTAAGATGCATCAGTTGAGTGTGTAGGGTCTAATAATGGGGCTTGTTGCTACAAGGTAGGTATCTATATTTGCACATATATCTTCTTTTACTATAGTATTTGTTAGAGTTATTTTGGTGAAATGAATTGAGGTTGATCCATAAGTTGAGAAATGAAACCATCAATTTGTGAAATATCTTGCTTCAACATCTTCCAGTCTACTAACACTTTATGAACTAAGGAAAATAATATATGCAGTGGAATCTGAATCAACATCAATTTTTTCAAATCATCATCCTTTGTGATGATGATTAGTGATCTATCATTTGATATCTTAAGCTAAATATCTAATACCAACTCGTCTAGTTGATCTACAACCTATTGAGCTTGGATGCCCATAAATGTATTGCATATATATTCATTATGCCAAGAATGCACTTTTTCCATGGAATTATCACTTGAATCTAACAATTGCTTCAGGGAATTGCTCATTTCATCTGTAATAGTTATCTAGTCATACATTAGAGCTTTGGCCTTATCAACTATTGTAAACTCAATTTTAACAGTATCTAAGGGATTATTGAGATGTTGCCTCTAGTTTAACATTCCTTGAAAAATTTACTTGGATTGATGTGCATTTGTATCCAAAACCTACTTATATTATTCAAGCAGTTCATAGATTACATATGTTTCTCCCCTTATATCCTGCCCTTGGGTTTTCAATTTTCATAATTATTTCACATTCACCCTATAGAGAGGATTACAAAGGAAGTTAGTCAAGCATTAGTTCATAAATAATGAAACATGCTTAAATAACTAACTAACCAAACCTATCTATTCCTATGGGAATTACAAAGGGTAACAAGAAACAAATGAAAGAAAGCAACACCATATTACCTTCCCAAATGGATTCACCATACCCATGTGGCTCAAAAACATGTTATCCCTTGATCAAGCATCCTTGTCTTCGTCAAAAATGGTGGTAAGCTCCTCCAATGCCTCAAGAACACTCCATAAAACTTAGGCTCTTGATTGTAAATCACTAAACTAACCTATCAATGAAGCTTTGCAGAAACAATTTAGCATTATAGCTTTGTAATGTTTAAGCTTTGGAGATATTTGAGCATAATAACCTTACACCAAAATAGATTTGAAATGATGTCCATGGCCTCTCTATTTATATATATTTTAGATTGGTTAGGATTAACCTGAACCATCCATCTTGAGATGAAGATGTGTGGTTGAGGATAATCCTAATATTTGGAATTAAATCTATAAATATCCTACTACTCCTCTGGGTCCTTAGGTTGTTTCACAACTTCTTATTATGGCTCAACTTGAGGTAAAATTATTTCTTCAGGTGCCTCCATGACCTTTGGTACATCAAGATCGATGACTGGTGGGATGATTTATAAGTAAGCTAATTTGATCACCATAATTTTTCACACAAATGTCTTCTTCCTGGATATGGGTAGAGGAGTGAGGATCTACTTGAGTTTATTCACTCATTGGTCTTGTGGTTGTGGATGAGTTTAATCTACTTGCTATGCACTCCTTTCTTCTACCTACTCTCTAAAAGAGACCATTCTTTCCTATACTATTTGGGATGGCCTTACCAAAGTATGAGTCTTTAGCTTGCATGTCAATGTTAGAGGTGGAATCTTTTGTGAAAGTTATTTCTATTGTTGTTGCACAATAGAATATCTTATAGTTGGATCACTAGATTATATTTCAACAACTAGATTTTTTTGAGCTACCTCTTGGCCTACAGTATCAACAATAATGGAAGGGGGAGGCTAAGTGAGTTCAACCCAGAGGTCCTATCATACCTAATTTTTCACTTGGAAGGTGTACACTACTTTTTATAAGAAAAATTATTTCTCCTCCTCCTTGTCATAAACTTCAGTGTTGATGTCATTTAACAAGGTCTTCAAGACATCCTACTCCTCCACTCTTATTTATGATAAGTTGCACTCAACCACTATATTTGAAACATTTCGATTTTCTAGCTAAAAATTTGTTTGATGTGTCATCTTCTTGGGTGGTATAGGTGAGGCTCACTTTGCAGGTGCCTTTATTTTGCATTTATCTTTCTATGACAGGGTTGTTGATATTTTTAATAGAGCATGAATTTGACCTTGTTATTGTATTAATGCCTATTATGGTGTTGACTATTATCCTTTTAGGGAAATATATCACAAAATTGGTATTTTCCACACATCTAGAGACTTTTGCTTCCATACTTATTATTGTGCATCTAACATTGTGATAATGAATGGCATTGTATTCATACATGGGGTTATTATCTCATACACTTTGATTTGAATTCCATTGTGTAGTTTTGTGGTTGATGCATGTTTCCCTAGATATTTCATGACATCCTAAGGTATTTAGGTGTGTGAATTAATTAGGCATAGGGCCTCAATATATCAAGTATTGAATCTACCTAGTTGTTCATAATATTGTCATGTTCTTGTCCATGCAATATTTGTAAAGGTGATAATAGGCCAAAAGTCCATAGAGATATTAACTGGTCAGTCCAGTGATTTCCAATATGTGAAACACAAAAGTAATACTAAGAACTAATACTAAAATGTTTGAGATGTACCTGAAATTTTCTTATCAATGTTGGTGGTTAGATTTGATGATAGAAATTTAGGCCAATTAAAGTCTTCATGCAAGCAGATCATATGATATAAAATATCAATCACCCATTTTATGGCCTACTTTGTTTGCTTGGTTATTTGCCATAAGTGCTTAGTGATGAAATCAATGAGGATGTGAACTGAAGCATCATCAATCTAATTGATTGCTATCCCTCTCCATACCCTAATTGTATACTTTTGCATAGTGTTAGAGTGAATGGGTGGAGCAGTGGACTTGTATGGGAGAAGGTATTTATCACAATTTGGGAGGCCTACAACTCAGACCATATCCTAAACATCAATCCAAATTATGATATATTGGGAAAAATGAATCATCCCTTGATTATATCTTACTCAAAAGGGTAAGAATTGCATCATCCAATTATCCAAATGTGGGTATCTTGATCAATATTTTTATATATGAACTTCATAATGGATGTGGGAGCACTTGGTATCTAACTTCTTGAAACCTAGGAGCAAACAAGGTGACTTATTCTTGATCAATGAATTTAAAAATATTAGGGTCATCATATTAGTTTGTTATATACCCAATCCAATCCCCTTATCCTCCTTATATGCATCTATAAGTGGAATCAATAATGGGGCTCTTTCCATCATTGATGTTATGGCCCGAATTGAAGACTTGTTTGGATTATTAGGGTTTTGATTTATACTTGGTGTGCATAGATTTGTTTTGAAGGCATAACACAAAATTCACTTGTTAGATGAAGTGTGTAATGTTTGTGTGTTGTTCATGCCCCTTATTATATGGAAATTTGGAACCAAAATGTGTCTTGCTGACTTATTTAAATGCACTTCTTGGTTACACATGGGTTTTTCTCCCCTCATTTTTCTCTGTCAATGAAATTTGATCTGATAGTGACCCTTTTATATCTAGAATAATTGATTTATCCCTTGTTAATTATTTTATGTGATGTGATATCCTTTTGTTGATCCCATTTATTTTATGATTCCATCTATCAATCAGTTACTCAATTTGTCTTAGGAATAATGTAATCTATTCAAGTGCCTTGTCATTAATAGTATTGAATGACCATTATTCATCCTTTCATCATACCTATCTTGTCACTGTCACCTTCCTAGACTTATTTCCTGACCTCTAGTAGTTGGTTCTAGTTGTCATTCCTTAGTCTGCCTCTATAATTTTATCACACTTTGTGATATTAAATGCTCCTTATCATTGTGATGTATATATTTCAGTATATAAGCATACTACCATAATAAAACAAAATAAAATAGAAACAAACAACATTAAACAATAAACCTAACTCCATGGTGCTACTCAGCACCCACTCACATTATAAACAAGAATGATAGAGGTTAAAGGTAGTAAAGCTTAAACCTACAATGATTTATTTGTCCTAGTAGTATGGTTCCCTATAGATCTTTTAACACAATAGTACCCTATTTTGAGACTTCATGTATAATGTAGGGTTATTTCTATATGATGCATAGTTTTTATGGGAATACCTTAAACCTGTTATCATAAAGTAATACCAATTTTTATGGATATAATTATTTAGATATAAAATTATGATCATGCCATGTTTTCTGACTTAATTTGTGTATCTCTTATGTCCATAGTGGCCCTTGTCGACTTTCCTCCATTTTAACTAAGTCCATCAATAGTTTTTTGTGAGAGTCTTGATCACCTCGCCTCATAATCATTACAATGCATAAGATTAGAACTATATACTCCATAAGCATTACTACTTCAAGCCCATAAAAAAGATAAAAGGGTGTGAAACTTGTGGCATGCTTGTAATTTAATCTATAGCCCAAAGAACTATATGAATACGATCCTCCCAATCATCTCTCTGTACATTACATATTTTCATTACCATTTTTTCCAAGACCTTGTTCGATGCTTTAGCCTATCCATTTTCTTGAGGGTAATAAGATGTGATTTTTTGGTGGGAAATCATAAATTACTTAGTGAGAGTTTTGATATTATTATTGATAAAATGTGTTCCTTTGTCATTGACTAGCTTGACTGGACATTCAAACCTTGTAATACTGTTTTCATATAAGAATTTGGCACCATCCTTCACACTATAACTTGGGGTTGTCATTGATTCTACCCACTTGGTGAAGTAGTTTGTTGCAATAATAATGTAATAAACATGAATTTGCTTACTTGGGGGAGCTATAGGCTTAATAAAATCAATTCCCCATTGTTTAAATGGTTCTTTTTCAAGCATTAGAACCAAAGAGATATCATCAAATTGATTTGGATTTCCCATTCACTGGAAAACATTTTAATTCTTAGCTAATCTATGTGCATCTTGAAACAAGGTTGGCCACCAAAGACTAATTTTTAATACTTTTCTTGAAGTAACTTCACCTATGAAGTGACCTCTTACAATTCCCTGATGAGATTTTTGAAGAATAAGTGGTTGTTCATGCTCTAATATTATTCTACGCAACACATCATCTCTGCCCAACTTGTACAAGATTCCATTAATAGGGATATATGGTGTAACTCAGGAAACCATTTTATTTTTATCCCTTATAAATAATGCATAGGGAAACCTCCTTTCTCCAAAATTTTTGCAATATCTTCCATATTATGTGGGATTTCAATAGTCTTGAATAAGTGTGCATCTAGAGATTCATCTTCAATTTTTATGGCTCCTCACCATTATGTAGCCTACTCAGATGACCTGGTTTGACATTTTCTCATCTTGAATTTATATTGATTTAAAATTGAAATTATTGAAATAACATAAGCCATCTAGATATCTGTCCTTCTAACATTGGCTTGTTAACTAGGTATCACAATTCCTAGTGACCTGTAAAGAAATCAAATGGTGTATCCAATAAGTAATGTCAAAAAAATTATAATGTAAACACCATGGCTAAGGCCTCTCTCTCCATAGTTTTATATTTATTTTCTTCTATTGATAGCTTTCTACTGACAAAATGTATGGGATGATCCAACCCTCCTTCACCTAGTTGTGCTAAGATAGCTCTTAATACGATACCATAATAATCTACATACACGTGGAATAACTTCTTCCAATCAAGAAAAACTAGAATCATTACTATTACTAAGCTTTGATTGAACTTAATAAATGTTTTTTGTCATCCTATGATCTATTTAAACCTTGTATCTTTACACATCAGTTTATCCATTGGCGTAGACATGACTATGTACCCTTTGATAAATTTTTGGTAGTATCCATATGACCAAGAAATGTGTACACTTCTATAGAGATTGTTGGAGGTGGCATCCATACTATCACAATAATCTTAGCTCGATCCACTAGGAAACAATCACCACATATTATATGGCCCAATAAAACACCAAAACATGTAAAGAACAAACACTTATTTAGGTTTAAAGCAATGCACAAAGCTTGACACTGTTCTAGCATTAGCCACAAATTTAACATATGATCTTTAAATAAGGAGAAAATAACCCAATCATCTAGATGAACTTCCATAAAGTCATGAATAAAGTCTTTAAATGCATTAACTATGCATTCTTTAGGCCAAAGGGCTTTACCTTATATGTGAATGACCCTAATTCAGTTACAAAGGTAGTCTTATCCTGGTCCTCCTCTGTGATCATAATCTAATGATACCCACTGAAGCCATATGTGAATGAATACACTTCATGCCCTAAAAAAAACTCAAGGAATTCATCTTTGAATGGTATTAGAAATGGGTTAGGGTCATTAATATAAGCATAATTGATTGCACAGTAATCTCCACAAACCCAAATTTCTCTGATCTTCTTTGACTGCACAACTATGGGACTTACCCATTTTGATTTTTAAATTGGATAAATAATTTTAGCTTCTTGCATTTGATATAGTGCAAATTTTACTTTGATATTCACATTAGGATTGAGATTGTATGGATGCTTTTTAATGGGTTAAGCATATTCTTTCAATTCTATATGCATTTCTCCAAATGATAGATCTACACCTTTTACTTTGGATAATTTAGTTTGAAACACATCTTGATAATCTCATAGCATTTACAAAGATTTTAAAATTTGTTATTGCTCCCAGTAGTCTCCCACAATCACAAGCTTAGGAACCAACTCTATTCAGTTTTTCCCTTTAATCTTTTTTGTGGGATCTTGATACACTTTGCTTGACCCATTGCATATAACTTCTTGCATAATGTGTTTTCCTTCCTACTATGGAATGATCTAGGTGGCTCTCTCCATTTGTCAAAAATTGAATTCTTCATATTCTGATTGGATTGATTTCACAACATAGAGCTCATTGAGATATTTCTAGCACTTTTCACGATTCACAAAACGGACATCGAATGCAAAAGATATGATCCACTGAAGTTCTAATGCAATAGAGAAAATGTGGTGTCACAGGTGATGTGGCATAACATACAAGTGCTAAGTGAACCAATGGGAAATCGACATGTGGTAATTTAAATTAGCTAAAAAAAAATTGGGTTTAGTTAAATTTCATCTTTGATAGTATGTACAAATCAAACAAATGGACCCTGCTATTGGCTTGCTGTGCTAGACAAATGGACCCTGCTATTGGCTTGTTGGGGGACCTCCGTGAGGGTTGGGACACTCTTTTTAAGGAGGGGTGCCTTGGCCTCATATACTCAGAATTCAATGTATTTGAATTTGTATTTAAATCCCAATTCTCATTATAAACTCTTGAATGTGGGATTATTTTTTTATGCAATGTAAATGTGGCACCACATGTCAAGGTTCTATATTGCCACATGACCCAAGTCAACCTCTACCACAAAGGTAGAGTTTGGGATATGATTCCAACTGACTGACTACCATATCATCATGCCAAATTGGGTCATGCCAATCAAATGCCAACTGAAGCACATAGTCTTCATTCCACCAAAGCCAACTTACCACCACTAAATTATCATATGCCTTATCCAAAGGGCTTCATCAGTGCTTGAAAAGGTGGAGACAAGGCTTTAAAAAGCCTTTATAACCTCTTTCTCCCATGTATGTGGGACTAATAAGATAAACATTATCACTAAATCTTTGCCACTAGGATTTGAACCCATCCCATCATGTAAAAGGATAAAGCACCCAACCAACTCGGCCGTGGGTCCAAATACATTTAAATGCCCATGAAATTATATTTGAAGGACTGAATAATTGACTAGGTATTAAGAAAACATAGACTAGATTTCATTGTTTGGTCATTTTAGAGCCCTTAGAGGCTGAACCAAAGCTCAGAGTAAACTACAAAGTTGTTTATAATTCTGATACGCTCTATGTAGTATACTAATTTTCCATTTTGGAGACTTATTGATGACATTTTTTTCTATTGAAGTCATTGGAAGATGAAAAGGAGAAGCCTCTACAAGTGATTCAAGAAGGTGAAGGACGTGTTGAGTCAGCCAAGGTCTTTTGAAGGTTTAATACACTATTTTTGAAGAGAGTAGATATATTTTTTGATTGTAAGTATTATTTGGGCTTGAAATTTTATCAACATTAATGGATCAGTTCAATAAGAACTTGGGTATGTAGGAATTCCAAAGCCCATAAACAATTTGTATGTCTCTTTTGTTGATTTTGGTTTTGCATTCAGTTTTTAATTAGTTTGCAGAACATAATTTAGATTTTAAAGAGAATACAAAATTAATCATTTTAATTTTTCTTATGGGAGTTTGAGTAACTTTGATGTTTTAAGATTCAGAAGGAATTTTAATGGGTAACTAATGTGAACAATCAAATTCACTTTTATTTTAGTTTGGAAACCAATTTTTATTAGATTTTAAATAGTCTAAAATCTAATATTCTACATCCAATTCTATTTCAATTAAGGAATTGAGAAAATATAAGATCTTAGTAAATGGTTTAAAAAGTAGTGAAGTTCCTACTGGTGTTCATGGATCATGGAATGTTTATGTTTCATAGTATCTCCTCTTCAACTTGTTATGTGTTTTGGATTGGTGTCATTTTAGCTTCCTTCTCTAGTTTAAAGAATCCTTATAAATCCAAATCTTCGTCACTGTCACTAGATTTTAACAACTCATCTATTATTATATTTCAAGGCTTAATAAAATTATGTTATTATTGAGTGACCTTATAATTGTGAAGCACTAGATTCAAATCTTGGACTTCTCCCTGTTGGGATAATGATTCTAGTATATTTCCTATATCTTCTACTTGTCCATGGCATAGAAAGATTTCAAGTTTTTGTAATGTATTATGCACTAGTGGATTATCATCTTTGAACACAAAAGTCTAAATGAAGTCTTGTTGCACTTGTGCTAAACATTTATTCTCTCTTCTACACTCTTGGTGCATGTACCAATTTGTTGGAAAGGGTTTTAGTTAATGGATGAAGATGTATACTCAATACCTTGGCTCTAATCCTTGCACAATCTATATATCCACACATTGGTGAATGTGTAGTTTAGGACATTGGCCTTATTGAAAGAATGGCCATGTTGATTTCATAGTAGGTGGGAGCTAGAATCATGCACATAAAAACTCACATGCTTCTTCCCAATGAATTTTTTAGTTCCTATGCACATCCAACCAAGTCACAATAATTCCTTTCAATGCATATCTAAATGCATTAAACCTTTTAAATGCCCATGGTATATGGTGTTTGAGCATAAAAATGAATGGATAAAGGTCCTCTATGATAAAGTATTAAGGTATTTATCATTCATCAGTAAACACCATGCCTATAGACTGTACCTCATGATCTCTCCTAGCCTAGTTCAATATATGAGTGTTTGAATCACCACTAATGTATGATGTTGTTTCCCAAGGTAGAACACCCTCTAGAGTAGGTTTAGAATAATCCATTATTGTTACACATATACTATACAAAAAATCTACTTTGTACTTAGTCAAAGGTCATATTGAGGGGGAAACACATTCTTCTATATGAACTTGCAAGGTTGGAGACTTTGTTATTATTGGTTTGCACACTGATTGCTCTTGTTGCTACATAAGCTATGGTTTCAAAGATTTATACTCTACATGTCCAAAAAAACTTTGATTTTAATTTGTACTAACCTTGAACTAACTATTCCCACTATAGGCATGGGGAGACTATGATTCATTTAGGGAGATATATGGCTTCTATTCAGATTTGTTACGGGGTATGACCACTATATTATCCCCTTGGATGGCCTCTAGCTAATTTCACATAATGGTAATGTTCATTTGGCCATTGTAAGCCTTTTTTTTACCAATTAAGATAAGATCATGGATTTTCATTATATTCATATCTGTGACCTCAAAATCTTTGTGCAAATTGAGCTTGTCCACTTTAATATCAATATTATCTAATTTTCCAATGGGCTCTACCCTACCATAATACATAATAATGAGATTAACATGGATATAACTCAAATCCAGTTGACCAATAACTTCCCAAGTTGATCATTGAATCATTTTAATTATGATACCAAAGTCAAAGATTGCATTCAAGATCTCATATCCTACCAACTTAATGTTCATCCAAGAATTCATGTCCCATGGTTTCAAAGTCTTAACATACCATGCTACTTTATCATTATGTTGTTGACCTCACAATGTGCATTCTAGAAGTTTAGGTTGGAGACTAGTAATATTCTATGAAATATCTCCACTATGTAGCGTGTTAAGCAATTTAAATAGGTCTGTCATAGTTATCACAATGCTCTTCTATCTCATGATCCTTACAATTTGTATGTACATTTAAGAATCAATGGCTATAATATCACCTCCTGTTATCATTTGTTGTTTTATCTCTTTTATAACCTACAAATCTTGGTGCATCAACTTTTTTTAGTAGAAGGATCAAGATATATGTCTTGTTGTACTTTTCTAATCCCCTAATCCTATGGCATTTTTAATGGTGATAACCCATGTTATTCTCTTTGTTTCTTGGTGACTACTTGTATAAATGCATTATCCTTTGGTTGTGCGTTGTTCATGTTTACGTTTTACATTGGCTTTTCCTTCCTTTGCTTTTTGAACACTAGATAATCTTTTATTTGATGTTGACCTTCAATTCTACAATATACATAGTATGTATGTCTCTATGGATTGGTATGGAAATTATTCATGTAATGATTATATTCTTCACATAATAAAATTTAATAGGAGTCATGTTTTTTTATTGTCATTATTACATCCTTCTTGATATCTTCCATAATATCCTCCTCTATAACCTCGTCTATAGTTGCCTCTATTCTAATAGTATCCCCATCCTTGTAATTATTATCCAACATACCCTCCTTATTGAGTTTGGTGTACATCATACCCTCTATACTGATGTTGTGTTGAACTTGAATCTCAATTAGATTATTATGGACTCACATTATTCTAGGGAGACTGATATGGTTATTTTAAATAATATGGCATCTAGACAGCTAGACCCTAGGGTTGATACTGCAATGATAAAGATGTCCACTAGGGACTACTATGTGTCTCCCCTATCGTGTCTACATTCAATCCTAGGATATTTTATTTTTTAATTGGCAATTATTTCAAAAAAATTGTGAAGACATTCTTATAAATATATTCTTTTGATTCTTAAAATGCTCTACATCTCCTCTTATCATGGTTGGTTGATTTATAAAAATTAAAATACATGCCTTATGAATTCTGAATATATTATTTTAAAAGATGACACTTTGAATTAGGATGCCCAACTACCCTACAAAGTTTTAAAAACTCTATTTTAAGCTTTAGACAATTATTCCTATGGTGGCCTTCTTGTCCACATTATATACACCATAAACCTAATTTAGGATTATCATTCTCATGCATTTCATCCATCATCCTCATAAAAGCATATTTTGCTTCTACTTTAAAACCTATTATTTTAAGGTCACCATACTACTCTATCTACTCTACTCGTAGAGTAGTAGGTCAAGCATCAGCTTTGGACAAGAATTGGGTATGTGCAATAGCAAATCAAATTATTGGGCGTAACCCTTATACAAACCATGTAGCCTTATCTTTATCTTCTAAAATGAAAACAATTTTTTTTATAACATCAAAAAACCTACAATCATAGTCTACAACTAATTATCCAAACTTTTATCAAATTAATTCTTGAATAGTTTAGTCGGTAAGTTTTTGCAACTTAAACTCTACTACCAACAGGTCTTTAACTTGGGTAAAATAAAAAGTATTTACATTTATTTTACAATAAACTCTAAGGATTTTTTTATATCAAATACCCTCTATGAGTTTGCATTTATTGACATCATCAGATTTTACCCCCTTAACATTCCATTTCATATCATTATTTGCCAAGTATTGCTTGGGATCTATAGACCCATCATATGACATTAGAGAAATGAACATACTTGCATTGAGTGACATAGTTGGTACACTTATAGTTTCTACAATTAGTTTCTAACCACTAAAAACTATGAGTACCATATATGCACACTAGTGATTTTAACTATATGTGATTGTGCATGTTAATTATGACTAAGGAATTATGCTCACTAGTCTTCTTTGGGTATCCTAAAAAATAATCTCGATTCTTCTATTTTATTCTTATCCATTGTCTAATTTGTCTTCACACTCATATTTCCAAACTTATCTATAATGGAATCAAACTAATTTATATATGCTTCTTCTCCTGCACTTTTTATTATCCCTAATAATGTATTGGACTAAGGGGATAAATACTCTTGAAATGAATGGTCTCTAATTTGAAGCTCTTCTAACTTCAAACTTGAACCTGTAATAGATTTGCATTCAAACCTAACTTTTTCTTATGAAATTTTTTTCTAGGTCGAGACAAAAATCTTTTCATTATTTGCAATCTATTTATATCTTCTACCTACTCTAATACTAATTTACCTTCTCCTCCCAATTGCATGATCTCCATATTGGCATTCTCTCTATTTTATTCTTTCTTTGCATCAGGCCCTTTTTCATACTCTATGCATTTTTTACTTCCAAAAAATTTCACAGTCTCTCTCTACATATTTATATTTCTAGTATCTTCTACCTTATCCCTATTTATATTCACAATTAATTCTAGATTTCTTGATTTATTCCACCATCTCTATTATTATAGTTCCCTTTATAATCCTAGAATGTTTTTTCACTTTGGCTCTTTTTTCCTTCCATCTTCTGGGGTCAAGTTCAAGTTTATTTTACTCACCTCTACATCAATCCCTTCTATAATGCACATACCCCCATGGCACCTAAATCAAATAATCCATGTTAGTTGGAGTAGGCACCATGGCCTTTTCCACAATCAACATTTTTATCAATGTAGGTAGTTGTTGAAGAAACTTACTATAAATTCATATAGCAAATAAGTCTTGTGTGACTTTAAAAATCAAGTATCCATGTATTGTGAATTTGGTGATATACCCATCAACTATAGTCTTGGTCCATTAGTCTATGGCATGGGTCTAGTTTGTATCCATATTGTAAATCTATCTAACTTATCTCCTATCCAAAATATAATATTTATCCCTCTCGACTTAAAGTAATAATATCCCAACCTAGGTAAGCACTCAGATAACACTGCAGATAATTCACACCAAATTATTTCATAGAATTTCACCATAGATGTGGTATTGGATAACTTCTTTCACACTTATCCTATCTCTCCTTACCTCTTATTTTAAATTTTTTTGGATTTTATCATCCATCCATCTCTCTATATCCCTATCCTAGAAACCATCTCAGCATATTTCAACAAAATGGTTCCATGCTCACTATACCATTATTAGTAGAGGTTCTTGGAAAACTCTAGAACATGCTAATTAGGGATAGATTGAACAATAAAGAATAAAGGAAAACTCAAAGTAGATAATTCATACGTAAAAAACCAAAGTTAAAAGTAAAGGTGCATTTATTATATGAAAGCACATAATTAACAAATATTGAACAATCAACATGTACATGATGAATCACAGGTTTAAGGTGAAATAGAGTTCTCACTGCACATAGTATAAAGGTAAAAGATAGTTAGGAAAACCATATTCAGAACTAGTATATTAATCTCTATCACACATCAGAACCATATTCTATTACAATTAAACACTATATAAAGAGTATTCTAGAGTGTTATCTCTTCATATTTTAGCCTTTTGGTATGTCACAAGGAAAGACTCTTCATATTTTTCACTCTCTTTTCATATGCTTATAAGGTCACATACATAAAAAATATTATACAAAAGACAAAATCATATAATGTGCTCATGTGTCCATCTAATATACTTTCTAGTTTTATTACCCTTATTTTTTACCCAATAAAATAAATAGCTCTTTAGTGAGGCAACTTTAAAATCACTCTAGAGCAAGAAAAATTCAAAAGCTAGAAATGAAAATGACTTTTTTTTGAAATTTATATATATAGTTATTGATTATTCAATTGTCACTCAGACTTGTGAACTTTTACTTGTGATATCTCGAGAATCATTTATCAAAATAAAAAACTATGAGTTGTGTTGGTATCCATACAACAACCACTTTTGCACCGTAACAATTTCATGAGCACATTTTACAAATTTAAAAATGTCTAATTATTCTTTAATTCTTACTAAGGTTCAAAACCTATGTGCAAAATGTAATATTATTTACAAAGTAACCAAATTACCAATTATGAATTACACTAAGGCATAACATTGATACACAATATAAACTTATATACATACACAATATGGTCATTTCATCCTTTTACAATGAGGTGACTATCAAATTGTATTGCCCTCAACTCAAAATGGGAGGCATATTAGTGGGGACATGTCATAAAGATATGACTCCACACATGCATGGTTCACATAATATGATACATGTTATAAAATTCAAATATACACTTGTATCATAATCTTATACATATAGCACTGATTTTCACAAATTTGGGACAAAGTTTTCTAGATTTATTACACATATCATACACAATGATAATGTAGAGGTTATATTTTGACAAATAATTCAAATTTAAATATAATAGAGTTGTATATGCCATGAAAGTACACCAAACATTATAAAATGCATATTCAATTATACGTCATTCACAATAGACATGATAGGGGGCATGAACAAAGTTTGTTCTTTCTCTCATGTACTAAGTTGTAATAATTTCTTTCTCCAAAATCCTCAGATTACATATACAAACTATTTTAGAAAAATGCACTAATTATTCTAGATTACCAAATTATGTACTCATTATATTTACCAAGAATAATTATTTTACCAAGAAGCATCATTTTTACCAAGAAACAACATTTTGAGCCTTTATCTATTTGTAATAATTGGATCCTTTGAGTGGTATGATTGAGATTCAATGCCCTCGATGTGCTATTACTACCCTATATTTAGATTGAGTTGGTTATACCACTTAATCTTGGATAAAATACCTAGTTTATGTTTACCCTTGAGTTATGCAGTTGAGATTCAATGCCCTCGATGATCTTAGCACCACTCTTCTTATACCAGGTTGGGGGACATGATCACCTTCCAAACCTCTTTTTTAAGAATCATCTCCAAGATGCAACACACTTAACCACTTGTAGACTCCTTCTTTTCCTTGGCCAAGAAATGGATGGGACCTCAAGTTCTACTCTAATCATCCATCCTCTATGGTGGGGAAAACACTCTAGACACATCACTATGTGATTTCACTTTTAAGGGATTTATGGAATGTAAACCCTAGGTTATTAAAGGGCCTGAGTACAATAAATTAGGGGAGAGATAGGCAATAAATACAACCACTAATTTGTATAAGAATTGACTGAATCTAATATTTCTAAAAATAGAAATAAATGACATAAATAAGCACTTAGCTGGAAACTGATTAATATGGATTATCTAGAGGCTAAAATCTAGCATAAAAGATGATTAGGGTGCTGTGAATAGGATATAGGTGTAAAAACTACTTATAAATAGTAGCACAATACCTTAGATAGTAGCACACCGTGTTAGTGTCTTCTTATTCAGTGATAATGTCCTTTTATGGGGACTAATGTGAACTTTTAAGAGTAACTATGTATGAGTATGATAGGATTATTCCTATACAAATAAAACCTAATTTGCTATATGTGACCTATTTTGGAATAATTTTTTATGTAAAACCTAGATCTCCATGTTGATAGGTATTTGAAAAGCACAACTAGTAAAAGTGTGATGTTATCTAGGTAGGTTAGATGTACTCGACACCTTATTGATTTGAGAGTTGCCTACATACCAATACCTTGAGAGGGGGCTGAGCCTAATGTAATTCTCCCAATCTATGTGTTAGTGAAAATGCAAGTAAATTCTAGTATAAGTGTTGACTTGAGTGCTTTGAATGAGGATTAAGACTATAAATTTGTGTATTCTAAGATTAGGGTGACTATAGATGAGTATATGCATAAATAGGACATAATAGGTATCAATAACCTTGAATTTTCATAGCTTGTTCTAAGCTTGTTTGTGAATTTTGCATCTAGCTTCCCTCTAGTGGATAAAAGGCTAAAAATCATGTATTTATATTGATCTAGTGCTTTTTCATAGTGTGAAATAAGTTTAGGCCAACCCTAGGTGTCTGAGGAATTGAAAACATATCTTTAGGAGTTAAAATTAGGCAAGGGACATTAACATAGTGCACTAGTGTCCAAAGAACTGTGTTAGAGTCTAGGTGGCATAACCTATGGATCTATGGGCTTGAATACTTGGGGGAAGGTCTATGAATAATTTAGGGATGTATGTGGATGTTTAATACCTACACAAAAGTTTTATAAGGGTCAAAAGAGGCCATAATATAGGTCTATGGCTAAGTTAGGGATGGGCGATCTCACGTGAAACTCATTGCACTCAAGTGACATTTTATATGACTACATTTACCCCTCCTTTTGTTATATAAATGAATAAAAGTGAAATGACTATGATAAAGGAAAATGAAGCATGTCTGGACTTACCTAAGAGGCAAAGACCTTGAATCTAGGTCTAAGTATGCGAAGCATGCTTCATTATGTATCTTGCAAATGAAACATGTGTGAATCAATCCTTACTTAAGGAATATCAAAAAGAAAGACAAAATTGAGTAAAGAGATAAGAGATAGAGAGGAAAGGAATGCATAAACCTCACTAGGTATGTGAACAATGCAAAAACTTGGTGACATCTTCTATGCGTGTGTAACTAGTGATCAAATCAGTGAATAACTTGGATTGAATTGATGGCTTGCTCAATCCTCATGTGTGGGTGGCTCAATAACTCAATCCAATTTCGAATTCATCATTTTCCACCCCTACTCAATGGATCATACACTATGAATAACTTATATAAGATTAATATCTTGTCCAACCCTCCTATGTAAGTGGATCAAGAACTCAAGTATGTTATGACTCCATCGTTGCCTACCTATGTGAAGTAGAGGCATCTATGAATGAAACTATATGATGTAACTAAAACTATGTAGGATGGCTCTAGGGTCACTTAAAAACTTTTAAATGTAAAATGGCCAAGAGGCCTCTCGAGCACTCAAGAATGTAGCTCAGAGACATGCAAAAATGGCAATTACTACAGATGGAATAAGGCATCTATCTAGTGTGAAACCTAGTGTAAAGGGTGTTTAAAGTATATAATGTAGATAATGACATGGATTTATATTTTAATATGAGATGAACTGGTGTAAAAATGATCATGTGAAAATAATGTACCATGTACATGCCCCCAACTCTAATATCTATGTATATGGATTCTAGACTAAGTTGTAGTAATTTGTGTCTGTGTATATCTAGAACGAAAATGGGAGTGATCATGCTACACATGATGCCCTAATATGTGAAAATGTGGTATGATTATGTATAAAATTGAGCATAAATAGATTAAATATTATAACTTATGATTGAAACTATGTAAATTTGGACTGTAACTACTGTGTTCTTCTATTAAATCGAGATTTTCCTATTTCTCAAGTTATTAGATAGTAGTTTGGTTCCTTGGATAATAGCGTACTATGCTAGTGTACCTTATGCCACATTAGTGTCCTCTATGTTATTATTCTTGAAAAATGACTCTGATCTCTATTTGACTATTTTACACTATGTTTTCCTAATTTTAAACTCTATAATTTTGTGTTTTTGTGCTAAAAACTGTAATCTACGTGCACTCAGATGGCCTGCTCTTTATGATAAACCCCTATGAATGCCCCTTCTTTTGAGTGGAGTTATTTTACCTATGTAATAACTATCATCAAAATAAAATCTCTACATGATGTGTGTTAGGATGAAAACATATGATATATATGTGATAAACTAATATAATGTGTATACATGGCATTAGAATGTAATATAATTTGAACATAAGTTGGTAATGTATGATGTATGTTAGATATAACATTAAAAAGGTTGTCAAGATAGATACAATAATATAATCATGTGTATGAACTATGAATTTGAGTAATATTCTATGTAAACTATATATGAATATGGGGTATGATGTCCATCAAGGCATTCAAGAAGGAAGGAGAGATGCATGAGGGCACTTATGGCATCAAAAACTAGGTGTAAGTATAACATGTAAGATACAAGTTTCATGGACATGATGTATACATGGAATCATACATACAAAACACATGGGGTACATACAGTAGGCCAAGGGGCCACAATACAAGGGACATGGGCATATGTCACTAAATCTGAGAAAGCAATACATATAAGGACATGTTCAAATGTCAACATATGCAAACAAAAAATAAGATGGATTAGAGCCAAATGGAAAGACATGTTCAAATGTCAACATACACAATCAAGAAGGTACACACAAGGACATGGACACATGTCCAAAGCATACATGTAATGAAAATAAGTTGTTTAGAGCCATAAAATAATGGAATATTCAAGTGCCTTCGAATAGATATGGAAGCAAAGAGGCATAATGTATAAACAATCATGAAAATGGAACTATATACAAGGATAAAGGTAAGAGGAGCTATGTAAAAGTAGAGATGAACATACTACTTGATGAATCTCGCAAGAGACTCACAGTAAATGTGGCCTATATAAAATAGAGGATGAGTGTTTGTGCATGCTATGTGATGAGGTATCTAGGTTCTAAGAATCAGATGTACTAAGTGATTTTTACTTGAAACTACCTATAAAATAAGGCTCTGAATATATGAATTTGACTGGACTGGCCTATGAACTATGGTGTATGTTAATTAATTTGACCACAAGTCAAATTAGGTTAACCCCTATATAGTCAAACTTGATATAGGGGTCTTATAGAGTGTAAAAGGGTGTACCATGGTCCTAGTGAGGTCATTAATTGAGCTCGTATGGGTTTAACATAGAGGAAAAGTTTTCTAAAGTGTATTTCAATGTCCTATATGTCAGATTATTATCAGAGATGATAGTCTTAGAATGACAACTATAGGTGCAATGTTGAAGGTAAGAAGATTAGGCATATTTCATTTTATATACAACCTTTATAGTAGGTTTAGCACATAGGAGGACTTCTAAAGTGACTCTTCAGGTCCCCTCAATGCATTTCCATGCTTGGGCAGCTTTGACAAGCTAAAAAATGGCAAAAAACATTCTATCTTTCCATCACTCTCCTTTGCAAGTAAAAATGGATAACCAATCTTTACATGGTATAGATAGGAGGAGGTGAGTTGGATCAATTGCCTTCAGTGGATTCTATTAGTCTATGTGTACTTAAAATACATGGTCATATTTATAGGTTTGGTTGTTTGTGCTCTATGAACCATTACTAATAAGGTTTTCTCCTCTTTTTTGCCTGCATGTCCCCATTACCTTCAAGTTTTCTCTTTGCTTGCATATTCATATGGAGACTAAGTGTTGAACATGTTCTATAAGGGCATAAAAACCTTTCTCACATGGTTATTTTTTTGGTTTGCATGTGTGGTGTGAGGGATTTGACATGATCACTCTTAGTTTACCAGTTTAGGACACCATTGAAGTTATAGGCCAGTGTTTCACCTATTGCAAAGTCATTCTCATGTGTCTTCAGGAAAAAGGGTGATATGATGTTTTACACTTATCACATATCATGGTGATCAGTTATTACTTGAATGTATAATCTCAATACTACCATTTATTAGAGTGAAACACAATCAAGAAACATGTACATAGTCAGCCTTCCTGTAACATTCACCTATAGTCAAGTGAGAGAAACCCTAAACAATCATGATTGGTGGTAAGAAAATAAGATTTAAAGGTGAAAAGAGGATCCTCAAAGTGAAATAAATGATTTTGAGCTATCCAAAATGGTTTAATATTGGTTGTGACAACCAATTCTTTAATATACACAATCTTATATCTGATGTTCACCTACAGGCAACTCCCACAGAGGTCAGAGAGTGTTGAAGGGAAGAGTGTTGGAACTTTTTTGAAGCCTTATTGAGGTTTAAAAGCATTAATAAAATCATTATAGTAGTGGTAAAACCATCACTCCATAATTTATACTTGAAAATCATGTCTACAAGTTGGAAAGTTGCATTTGGAGACATATTACGTTACTATCTCTGAATCATGGTTTTGTCTATATTCAATGACATCTCATGATAGAGTAGCTTGAGTTCTAGGTAGTATAAGTTGTCTTCATCATGTAGCTAAAGTATAGGGGTAATTACTTGATAAATAAATTAATTATTTGGTCATGAGAAGGATTTTTTAAATAGGTTTCCAACTCAAGAAAAGTCTAATTGTAGACTTTTAGTGTCATCTACAGTATAGTTGAAACCTAAATGATCTTATGACACAACATGACCCAATAAAGCATGGCCTATAGCCAGGGTGACCTCATTCATTATAGATGACACTAGTGACCCAAGGAGAAATTGAGGAAATTGAGGTACCATGGTTTGACACAAGTAAGAACCTACAGGGGTCTCTTTTGTTCTCAAAATGTCACCTACAGTTTAATTGTAGACTGACAATATATTAGGAGTAGGCAATTTGGATGTTAGCATGACCTATGGGTAAATATGAATAATTTCAAGTGTATAATGACCTAAATAGAGATAAATATCATAGGGTATGGTTTTAAAATACCTATCACTACCTACAAGAATCCAATCTCTAACCAAATAGACCCCTATAGTCAAAACAATACATAGACTAACCTAGGCAAATAGAAGGGATGTGAATTGAGAGAGTGGTAGCAATATAGGATGGTAAATATGATTGAGACTAGATCCACAATTTTGACATCAACTTCACATGATGATCAGAGTAAATAAATAGAGAGATTGAGTTAAAACCTCAACCTATAGTCAAGCCCAATTCTGCATTCCTGCACACAATCATCAGTGTTATAGGTTTGTCTTAAGGTTTATGAATTTGAGGACCCTAGGAATGTGATAGAGCCTTGAAATTTTATGTATAAGGTCCTCAAGACCTATTATATACCTTAATTTCCTCAATTTGGTTAAGAAAATATGGTAATTTCCCTTTGTTTTTTCTCAAATAGAGGGCACTACTAATCAAGACATGAGTACAGGGTTGGTGAGTGAATGGTAAGGGGATGACATGAGGAGTGTTAAAAATTTGAGGAAAGATGTGGAATGTTTATTTGATCATGAAAAAATGTGTATAAAACTTTTCAAGCAACATTAACACTTAGAGGAGTTTTTAGATCATAAAACATAGTCAAGCCTATTAGGCCTAAAACTAGACCTAAGCCCTTCAGGGGTCTAGATTCATTTCTATGACCATGTGAACTCTAAAATAAATTTTAAGACCTTCAATGGAGAGTATAAGACCATTTGAATCCATTGATTTTTATAATAAAAACACATAATCATCAAATTGGCCTAAAAACACATCAGGGGTACCCATAATGCACTCCAAGGCTCGAGAGGCCAAATTCAAACACTCATACCTATATGGACAAATTTCATAGTGCCCAAAGGAGATGTAGATGGCTGATTAGGGTCCGAAACTTGATTTCAAGGGCATTTTATCAGATTTTGGATGCCAATATTTTATGAACAATCCTTAACAATCAAAACATGCTAAAACCCTCCTAAACCCTTGTTTAAGACATGATTAAGAAGATAGGAAAGAATATGAATCCATATGAGGTAGTTTGTCCTATAACTTATTTTGGATTTGTGGAGGACTCTCTCAGGATTCATCACATCAAATTGGTTTGTACCCTACTTGTATAGACAAGCCGAACGTAGGGTATCCCATAATATTTTATGTGTTTTGTAGTTGTATAAGAGAAATAAAGAGTGATTATGATTTGGGGAGGTCAATTAGGACCTATTATAACTCCTTGTGTCCATTTATCTCCATATAAAATCATAGAAACATCTCTCATACACCATTCATCATAGGCAGTCTTGGACAAAGATTGAAGATAAGAAGTGATTGCCAAGTGAGAGAATGAGAAGACTATTTTTAGGACCTTTTAATATCTTCTTGATGGATTGGAAGGCAAAGATACTCTATACAACTATCTTAACACCTCTTCCATGGATTTTTTGAACAACTGAAGGACACCTTGATGACAAATGTGAAGAATGAGTGAAAAGGGCTAATGAACGACTAAAGATGATGAGAACAAGTGTCTAAAAGATGGATAATAGTTAGGAGAACATATAATTATTACCATAGCATGTTTCTAACCTCCCTAATAAAGTGAATATGTTTCAACTCTCCCTATTCTAGTTTCAAGTGCTCAAGAGATGCCTCACGATGAAGGCAATTTCAAGAAGGTAGTTAAAGGCATCTATATCAATTTTGGAGAGTTTATCATGCTTCAAGTGGAAACTTATACAAGAAGAATTTTAGACCTATTTTTACAATTCATTCTCCTATAATTTAACTAGTTTTCATGCCCTGACATGTGGTATTGTGACCCTTGAACTTATCTCCTTCTCTATCTTCTCACATGTCCTATAAACACAAGCCATTTTATATTTTGTAAAAGAATCCACATCTAGTATGGTAAAGCCCTACTTGTTTGATATTGTAATTTTACTATGAAATAAAGTTTAAATCTAGTTTTAAGTTCATTACTTTCTTGTCTAAGTGTGTGAAGTGATGGATAGTGAAGTGTCTAGTGATAAGTATCTATCCTTGCCTTTTGTTTATCCTTTCATGTTTGGTGTCAGTAGTTCTCACTCTAACAGGTGACATGAAGTGTATATAGTGTGTTTTGATATATTAAAGTGTATAAGTAGACTTGGTGTCTAAAATATAAACTTTGGTTCACTCACCTTGAGTAGTCTAATGCATATCACCTCCATGTTTGAAATACTAATGTTAGAGAAATTTAGGATTTGGAGACTAGTATTGTAGGTCATGTTTCATAGTGAAATGGTATGATAGTCTATTAGATATATTTATAGTGTATCACCTCAATAGAGTATTTTATTTTCCATGTCACTTCTATTCCTTTTCATCTAAGTAAATAGTTAGTGTAGGTGATAAGCATTCAAAGATCAATCTAGGGAGTTAGCCATTAAACCTAGAGGTCTACCTCTATCATAGGCAACTCATGGGCCTATAGGTATTCTGATGTTGCCCAAATATTAGAGTTAGTTTGAACAACCATCTCTAGGGTGAAACATTTGGTGACAAAAATCCTAGCATGCTCAGTGGGACTCTTGTCTCAAAGACATCTTGTCAAGGTGAATGTTGGTGTTAACAACATTATCATTGCATATGGTGTGCTACTCATCATTTGGTGAATCCATTTAAGGTAATATATGGTTGTAGACCAATTTTTATAATATTATTGTGTTATACTTCATGGTACTTACTATTTCATCTAGTAGTAGAGGTATCAACCCCATAAACCCAATCCTTCAACATGAACTTCCTCTTAAAGTTCAAGATCCTCAGTCTATCTTAACCTTTGAAGAATAAGAGGACTTTGAAATCTAAGAAGATCAAGAAATTGAAGATTAACTTGAGGAAAACATGGATAGGTAACATTCCCTCCAAGCTTTTAACATTAAAAATCCCATCCACCTTAATGCATATGATGATATATCCCCTAATGCTACCAAAATTGTTCCCACATTCAATGGTAAAGGTAATGTCATTCCTAGTGAGCATATTAGGGATATCTCAAACTTATAAAAATTTCACAATGTTACTAAGGTCAAAATTAATATTAGACTACTTGTCATGTCCCTTAGAGGGAAAACACTTACTGGTATAGGACATTACCCAAAGGGTGTATCACAACTTGGGATGATTTTGGAGAGTTGTTGACATCAAGGTTTGAAGACAAAAGTGATCACACATCACTCATTCACCAACTTCATGTAATTCAAAGAGCCCCCAAGGAGACTATACATGCCTTTAATGAGAGATTCCAAATGACTTTGCATATGATGCTTCCTCCCATGAGACCACCTGCAAGATTTGTGTGTCTTACAAATATAAGGGCTATTGGTACTAAAATAACCATAATGTTGCAATCTATGGGTGGTTACACCTTACCTAAAGCATATGAAATTACCATTAGAGCTAAGAATGGCCTAATAAAAGCTGGAGAATTACCTAAAAAAATTTCCATGCCCATTCTGCCAAATATGTCTACTACTTCTCCAAGTGTTTCCCAAGTTCGAAGTGCAAATACGAAGCCTAGAACTACTTATAAGAAGGTAAAAGATATTATTCGTTGGCAGGCATGATCGAATGACTTTAAGACTCAACTTAGGTAACTCAATTTGTAATATGGAGTTAATTAAAACCCCTCTCCTTATCTTCAACAAGTAAATAGGTTCCAACCTCAATAATATAGTCAAGGTAGAGGTCAAGGATAGCCTAACTTCAGTAGGCTAGCCAATGCATACAATTCAACTTCTACTTCCAACACAAGATCCATGGTCCCAGTGCATAGTAACTTGGTCCAAGGAGAGGAATGGAGGTAAGGTCAATTCATGAAAGAAAATGAAGGTGGAAAAAAATATTTGGTATCCCAAGGAGGAGTCACTCCTCAGTTGTCAGTAGAAAATGAGACTTACATGCAAGCAAATGGAGATCGGCAGCCCTAAAAGGTAAACCTTACAAACTTTCTAATATAAGCCACCTATGTCCTCAATAAAATTATTATATTTCATATAATACAAGAACAAAGAGGAAGGCCTTAGTATATTCTCATGGTGTCATACAAGTTCAAATAGCCCTCCTACAAGGTAGTAATTGGTGACTATAAGTATGACAATCCCTACGACTTTTACACCTTCTTTAAATTTTAATATTGGAAGGGTTACTCAAAGTGTTCTAATGTCTCAAGCTCCAAACACTTCCTTACCTTAAATAACTCAATAAAAGGTGAATGATCCTTCTCTAAACATTGTTGAATCTTTGAAGAGTGCTATGACATCTATGTCCCTTTGGGAAATGCTTCACTTGCCTTGTCAAAAAGAGCTCCTTCAAGAGTAGATGTCTCAAGTCCACCTCAGTCCTCAACTATCAAGTCATAATAGTGTTTCCCTCACCAATAATACCATACACATTATTGAGCCCTCTTCCAAATTTGAAAAGCCTCCACCCTTATACCTCACTCTCATTATGGGAGACAAACTTATTCACAACTATATAGTGGATAGTGGGGATAGCTATTCAGTGATGCCCAAGGTTATAAATACAAAATTGGGCCTAAAATATGAATCATATAGTAAGGGTTGATTTAAATTGATGGGACACCAGCTAAGTTAGTAGGATTGGTCAAAATTTGGAGAGTTATCTTGCATGATTTTCCTAGCTTTCCTATCTTTTAAGACATAGTAGTGGTTGACTTGCCTGCTCACTTTACTATTTTCCTCTCAATGGATTTCACAACCAAGATAGGAGGTTACCTCTAAATTTATTGGTCCTTTTTGGCCTTCAATACAAGGTATGGAGCAAAGGTAACCATCATAACTTAATTATTAGTTAAATTTCATATTGAGACCTATGTAGAAGCAAGCTCTAATCTCTATTACAAAATCAATGATCAAGAGGACTATGTTGTGGATGATGGAACACATTCTAAGATTGAGGGCACAACTAACCTTTTCATAGATGAGTATGTTTCAAAAACTTATGGACATGATCCTTATGTTTTATTTGATAAAATTGATCTTGGCACATACATCATCCCTGAGATAGGTGATAGACAATTTGAAGTACGCATTGATAGTTATTTTCCACAAGCTTTTGAGGGTAATTATGTGATTCATATGCATGCTGATGATGATGATGATGTTTTGTAAATCATGGTAGATTAGGATAGTGAATAAAATAATGTCATTCTACCTAAACAAGATGGATGATTCCCTAATATTATAGTCATGAAGGAGAATATGACCTATGGAAAAGGTTCCATGCCATAAATCAAGAGTTTGAGGAGTCGAGAAAGTCTAATCCTCCTCCTAAGAAGTGTGAATCTAATGATAAGGTGGTTGATGATTATCCTAATCATGAAGGAGAGTGTCTTATTGATCATGAAAATGAACATCAAACCACTTTCAAAGAGGTTGTAGTCATGAAGGAATCTAGTGAAGTCAAGACACAAAATTATATGTGTAAAGAACAATCCAAACCTCAACCTAAGGTTGAGTCACTTTATGATATGTTGGAGTAGAAGTAAGACAAGATTGATGATCTCATACATTAAGAACATCATGTCCAAGAAGAAATCAAAGTTGATGCAACTATGATGAATTCTAAGTTGTAGTTTGAGGAGTGCCAATTGGACATGGTAGAATTCAAGAAGGTTATAATTTTAGACAATATCCTTAGAAGAAAAAATGGAGCATCCTTGAAAGCTCAAAGTAGTAGACTTGCAGATAGAAGAAGACCTAAGGATGGTGAGTCATTTGACCATCAAAATGAGCAAGTATTTGTTGATAATCATGCTTCACATGATATATTGATTTATTGCTTTCATGGAGCAACTAGGATAAAAGATGTACTATATTTAAACCTAGTTGAAATATGGTGATTTGTTCTTCATCTCAAGTGTTTGAGGTCTTGTACATACTAGGATAGGTGTGTGTCTTTGCTTATGTTGTGTGTGTTTTCCCTAAGTGTTCTTAAGAACACGTGTGTTTCCTTTAGTGTGTTATCTTTTGTGTTTATTTATATTTTTTGGTGTATTTTGGTGTTCTTTTAGAGGCAATTCAGTGTCCATACTATGTATAGGTGACTCCATAGGCCAATGGATAGGAGTAGGCTACTGATCTTTGGCATAACTGGCTTTCCACCCCTAGGAAATCACCAAAATATTGACTAATTTGAGCACAAGTCAAATTAGGTCAACTCACTATATAGTCAAACTTGATATAGGGGTCTTGTAGAGTGTAAAAGAGTTTACCATGGTCCTAGTGAGGTCATTTAATGTATATTATCCTTGATCATATTTTTCATTAGTACTTAGTGTCATTTTATGTCATATAAGGTTACTCTTAAGTCATTAAATGAGCTTGTATGGGTTTACCATAGAGGATAAGTGTTCCAAAGTGTATTTCAACATCCTATATGTCAGATTATTATAAAAAATGATAGTCTTGGACTGACAACTATAGGTGTAATGTTGAAAGCAAGAAGATCATGCAATAGTTATTATACAACCTTTGAAATAGTTTTGGCATGTGGGAGGAATTAAAAATTGACTCTTCATGTCCTCTCAACTCAATTCCATGCTTTGGCAGCTTTGAAAAGCTAAAAAATGGCAAAAAATTATTCTATCTTTCCATCATTCTCCTTTGCAAGCATAAATGGTCAACCAATTTTTGCACGGTATAGACAAGAAGATGTGAGTTGTATCAAGTGCCTTTGGTGGATGATATTACTCTATGTTTACTTCAAATATATGGTCAAAGTTCTAATTTTGATTTTTTGTGCTCTATGAACCATTTATAAGATGGTATGCTCCTCTTTTCTACTGCACATCCCCATGGCCTTCAAGTTTTCTCTCTATTTGCATAGTTATATCAAAATTAGGTGTTTTACATGTTATAAAAGGGCATGAACACCCTTCTCACATGGTTATTTTTTGGATTTCACATGTGGTGTGAATAAGTTGACATGGTCACTCTGAGTTTTCTAGTTGAGGAAACCATTGAAGTTGCAGACTAGTGTTTCACCTTTTACAGAGTCATTCTTATGTAAGTGTCTTCATGACAAAGGGGGATATAATGTTTTCCACTTCTCACATATTATGGTGATAAATTATTATTTGAAGGTCTAATATCAAGACTAGCATTGATTAGAGTGAAACACAATCAAGAAACATGTGCACAATCAGCCTTCCTACAACATTCACTTACAATCAAGTGATAAAACCCCTAATTACTCATGATTGGTGGTAAGACAATAAGATTTAAAGCTGAAAAGAGGATCCTAAAAGTGGAATAAATGAGTTTCATTTATCAAAATGGTTTAATATTGGTTATCACAACCAATTTTTCAATATACATAGTCCTATATCTGATGTTCTCTTATAGGCAGCTCCCATAGAGGTTTAAGAGTGCTTAAAGGAAGAGTCTTGGAACTTGTTTGAAGCCTTATTGAGGTTTAAGAGCATTGATAACATCATTGTGGTAGTGGTAAATCCATCACTCCACAAATAGGACTTGAGAACCATGTCTACAAGTTGGAAAGTTGTATTTGGAGACATATAACCTTAATATATCTGAATCAAGGTTTTATCTATATTCAATGACATCTCATGGTAGAGTAGCTTTAGGTCTATGCAATCTAAGTTGTATTAATCATATAGCCCAGGCATAAGGGAAATGACTTGACACATAAATTGATTGTTTGGTCATGAGAAGGATTGTGTAAATAGGTTTCCAACTTAAGCAAAGTCTGACTATAGAATTTTAGTGTAATCTATAGTATACTTGAAACCTAAAATATCTTATGATGCAACATGACACAATAAAACATGGCTTGTAGAAATAAATGAACTCATTTGGTGATAGATGACATTGAATATCCAAGTATAAATTGAGGGAGTTGAGGTACCATGTTTTTACATAGGTAAACACCTAAAGGTATCTCCTTTGCTCTCGAAATGTCACCTACAATTTGACTGTAGACTGGAAATATATTAAGAGTAGGCAGTTTGGATGCTGGCATGACCTATGGGTAGATATGAACACTTTCAAGTGTATAATGACGTTAATGAAATAAAGAGAGATAAATATCATAGGTTATGGTGTTTAAATACCTATAACTACCTATAATAATCTAACATCCAACCAAATAGACACCTACAGTCAACACATTACATATACTAACCTAGGCAAATGGAAGGGACATGAATTGAGAGGGTGGTATAGATATAAGATGGTGAATATGATTGAGACTATATCCATAGTGTTGACATAAAATTCAAATTATTCTTATAGTAAATAAACATAGAATTTGAGCTCAAAATCTCAACCTACAGTCAAGCCTAATTTTGCATTCCTGCACACAGTCATCAGTGTTATAGGTATGTCTTAAGATTTGTGAAGTTGATGACCCTAGGAATGTGATCCATCTCTAAGAAAAAATTTATAATGTCCTCAAGTCCTATTATATCCCTTCATATCCTTAGTTTGGTTGAGAAAATAAGGGAATTTCCCTCTATTTTGTCTCAAACAGAGGGCACTCCCAATCAAGACATGACTACTGGCTTGGTGAGTGAATGGTAAGGGGATGACATGAAGAGTGATATAAAATTGAGGAAAGATGTGGAATGTTTATTTTATCATGATAAAATGTGTATAATACTCTATAGGTAGAATTAACACTTAGAAGAGGTTTTAGATCATAAAACACAATCAGTTCTATTAGGCCTAAAACTAGACCTAAGCCCTTCAGGGGTCTAGTTTCATTTATATGACCATTTAAACTCTCTAATATATTTTCATACATTAAAATAATATTATAAGACTATTTTAAGCCATTTATTTATATAATAATAACACAAAATGGTCAAATTGGCCTAAAAACACCTTAGGCATACCCAAAGTTCACTTCAAAGCTCGAGAGACCAAGTTCAAACACTCATACCTATACAAAGAAATTTAATAGTTCCCCAAGCAAATAGGCATGGTTGGGTAGGGTCCTACACTTTATTTTAGTGTCTTTTTTTTAGAGGTTGGATGTCAATATTTTATGAAGAATCCTTAACAGTCCAAACATGCTAAAACCCTCCTAAAGCCTTGCTTAAGAACCCATGAAGAATATGGGAAATAAAATTCATACATATGGGTTATTTTGGCTTGTAAATTGTTTTTTATTTATGTAGGACTCTCTCAGGATCCATCACATCAACTTAGTTTGTATCCTACTTGTATGTATAAGCCTAACACAATGTTTTTTGTAAGATTTTGTGTGTTTCATAAGTGTAGAAAAGAACTAAGGAGCGAGAATAATTTATGGAGGTCAATTAGGACCTAATATAACTCCATATATCCATTTATATCCACATAAAACCATAGAAACATCTCTGCTACACCATTCATCACAAGTAATCTTGGACAAAGATTGAAGATAAGAAGTGGTTGCCAAGTGAGAGAATGAGAAATCTATTTTTGGGACCTTTTAAGGTCTACCTAATGGATTATAATGAAATGACTCTATAAAAGTTTCCTAACACCTCTTCCATGTATTTTTTTGAGAAATTGAAGGCCACCTTGATGACAAATGTGAAGAATAGGTGAAAGAGGGCTAATGAATGAATGCATATGGTGAGTACAAGTGTCTAGAAGATGGATAGCAGTTAAGATAACATATGATGATTTTCATATAATTTTTCCAACCTCCCTAAGATAGTTCATATGTGTCAACTCTCCCTTGTATAGTTTCAAGTTCTCAAGAGATGCCTCATGACGAAAACAATTTCAAGAAGGTAGTTAAAAGCCTTTACGTTAGTTTTGGAGAGTTTTTCATATATTAAGTGGAAACTTGTCCAATGAGAAATAAATAAATATTTTCATAATTCATTATCCTAAAATTTAATTGGTTTTCATGCCTTTACATGTGGCATTATGACCCTTGAACTTATCTCCTTCTCTCTCTTCTCACATGTCTTATAAATGCAAGCCATTTTGGATTTTTTAAAACAATGCACACTTGGTATGGCAAAGCCATGATGGTTTGATATTTTAATTTAACCTTGAAATAGATATTCAATATGGTTTTTAGTTCATTAATTTCTTGTCTAAGTGTGTGAAGTGATGCATAGTGAAGTGTCTAGTGATAAGTATCTATCCTTGCCTTGTCTTTATCCTTTCATGTTTGGTGAAAGAAATTCTTACTCTAACAGGTCAAATGAAGTGTATCTAGTGTGTTTGAATATATTAAAGTGTATAAGAGGCTTGGTGTCTTCAATTTAACCTCAAGTTCACTCACCTTGGGTATTCTAATTCATAGCACCTCCATGTTTGAAATACTAATGTTAGAGCAATTCAGGATTTTAAGACTAGTGTTTTAGGTCATGTTTCATAATGCAATGGCATGGTAGTATATTGGAGATATTTCTAGTGTATCACCTCATTAGATTAGTTTATTTTCCATGTCACTTCTATCCCTTTTCATCTAATCAAATATTTAGTGTAGGTGATAAGCATTCTAGGACCAATCTAGGTAGATAGCCCTTAAACCTATAGGTCTACCTCTACCATAAGCAACCCATAGGCCTAGAGGGATTCTAATGTTTCCCAAATATTAGAGTTGGCTTGGAAAACCATCTATAAGGTGTAATATTTGGTGACAATAGTGCATTTGGGAACCTATCTAGTAGAAGAAACTATAATTGGTGTGTATTTTCTCTATTTTAACATATCAAATGTGCCTACCCAATAACATATCAAATGTGCTTGCACTAGGAACTAATATGAATATGGTGTCCATATGTGTGGGCCTAACTTGTAATGGAAGTATAATACCTCTAATGGAAATCTGGATATGGACACTAAAGCTATAAATAATTATATCTTTCTAAGAAATATCTTGATCCGAATAACCCAAGTGATGTAGAAGTGTGATAGTACACATGTTGACACTTGACCTATTGTTAACCCATGACATTATGAATAAGATGATGATCAATGTGAGCTTTTATAAATAGTGCATAGAAATTTGTGTCATCATCAACTATCTCTTGCTCTTAAAAAGTGATAAGAGGTCTAGGTGGCACTATATTATGATACACCCCAATGCTATTATGTAGAGGATATGGCTACATCATATGAGTCTGATAAGGTGCTAGTGATGGTTATTCCTAATATGTATAATGAACACTTGAAGTGCTCATTATTTAATTAGATGTATGTTTTTAAAATGGATCTAAAAGTATTTTCAATGCTTTTAATTCCATTGGTTTTGGTTTAGGTGCCTATGTAGGAGTGTCGATATCAATGATATTAGCTTCTATAAAATCTTGTATCCTATGTCATAAGATAATGTATTTGTTTGTAGTATTTTCTAGTGCCTTGTGATAGTCACAGAATGTAATGACATCATAATTCCTTGGAAGAGGCCTAGTTGTATCAACCTCTTTGATGGTAGTGAGAGATATGTGTATACACATAATATTTTTAAACTTTATCAATTATTGATGATTTCTCTCTTGTAGGAACCCATTGAGTATCAATATCTCTGAGTGCATGCCTTAAAGGGTGCACTGGGAAAGGGGTGAGAATACCATTAGAGCTTTCCAAGATTTTTATTTCCTATACCACCACTTTAAATCAACACAAAACTTTCCTATACATGTCCCTAAGCTTTGACACCTCCATTACACACTCTAAGTAATTCAATGCCTCAAATAACCCTTACCTAAGCCAAAAAATCTTTTTGTCCTTTACCAAACAAAGTCATCTTGGGTTGACCCTATATTTAAAATATAAGCACATTATGGGATTAGGTCAGCCTTAGCTGACCTATTTTAGGACCTAACTAATTTATTTATTAAAAAACAAGGTAAATTGGGCTAAATCTATCAGCTAAAACTTTAAAATATTTAGGGTTAGATCTATCTATATAAACACTTCATTTTTCCATTTCATAGAGAAATATAGATTTAAATATTCATTTGCACTTCTTTATAAACTGTTCTTCCACCATTCCACTTGAGGATTCATTGCTTAGGGTTTACACTTGGAGATAAGAATATTATCTTATATAAAAGTCTTGGATGCTTAGGATAAGTCATATATCCTAGATTTGGCCTATCTTAGTGATCCTTACAAACCACAACTTCTTCTTGCAAAACACCATTGGCTAAGGGAGAGAGTGAGTCTTGATGGGTTTGTCTTCAAAGTAAGTATCTCTAACTCTTGCTCCTCTATTTTAATAGATAAAATTAACATAAGTAATAGGTTTTGAAATATATTTATCTCACCATGAATTAGGGTTATATATATTTTGACTTAATGACAATTATTATATGCATGTTTACTTTTATGTTTATTACCCCCATTTTCTACCACATGCTTTGTTGAGCACTAGGTTAGATTTAATTTTCATTTGTCATTTACTTGTGATAAGAAAACATGGGACCTATCTAGGTTTATTGTGTGGTATTACTTGACTAAAGGCTTTGTAACCCTCTCTAGTGATATTGTGTGATAAGGGACCCCTTAGTTAGATCTAGCAGATCCATATTGGGCATGATCTCGATTGTCTAAATGTACCAATAAGCACAAGGGCTAGTGTGATTTATCTTCTCTAGGATATAATTGACTTATAGATCAGATTCACTTTCCCTTGTATATAATATGACATTACATTCCAAGAGCTATTATATAACCCATGTTGGAGATTGAGGAAGAGTCATAAAATGTCTCCTTGTGGGAACTAATAAAACCATATGAAGAGGTGGCTATGAAGCTGTATTAATTATCATTTCTGAATCATTTTTATTCTCATTGGGTTTCACCTTGTATTTAGGCTTATTATAACTCTTAATAGATGAATATTATCTAGTTGTGTACTTTAATTTTTTCATGGAGAGAAGTTTGAATTCTAATTCTCTCATTGTATGACAAAGATATGTGAATGATGGAAACTTCTTGAATATGATAGATTCGTGCAATGTTGGTAATAAACACTACTTGAATATGCCTTAGAACTATCTATCTATCATATATCTATTCATATTTTTTAATATAGTTTTATATCACAAGACATATTCAATTATTGTCTCATTGGACTTTTGTGTGAGTTGTGCCACTTGAGCATAGGAAACCTTATCATTGATATTGATTGAAAAGTGTGTCAAAAGCATATTTTCTAATGGGTTGAATGTTGTGATAGAGTGATTAGGAAGATCATATAATGATTTTAATGTATAGTATTTTAAACTATGGGGGAAAAAAATAGTAATGAGCCAATCATTGGACATATAGTCCAAGCATGTTGCATGGAAGGCTCATATATGATGTTTTGTGTCACCCTTACCATCATAAAAAGTAATGTTTGGTGCCACAAATCCAGATGGCAAAGGAGTTGCCACTATATGTTGTGCCAAAGGTTTATGTAAAAGAAAATGAGAATCTAAGGTATGAGATGGTCTAGTGGCACCCTAGTGAAGATGTAACACTTTCACCTATAGATCATGGATCTCATTCATAAGGGATTGTACATATGGAGAGGAAGAAATAGCCATAGGAGGTGTTGTCATTATTTAATGTTAATGAGTTAGAATGAGTTGTAAAATTTGAGTTACCACCATAGTAGGTGTAACAATATTGGCATCTGGGGGGTTAAAAGATTGACCATTATTAGATTTTTGAAGCTCTTCATGGATAATATGGATAAGATCATCTTAAATATATGAATGTTTAGAAATGAAATCTTGCAATTATCTCTTATTGGTCTCATTGAATCAATTATTAAATTCTACCATTGTAGGTTGAAAGTAGGAAAATAAAATGTTATATATTTTGAAGATTTTATGAACTGTAATCTATTAAATATTGCCAAAATAAAATAATAAATCAGATCTCAGATTTTGAAATTAATTTCTGAACATAAAAAATAGAATGATACAAACCCTAAGAGCATCTAGGTATAAGGTTTGGATAGTATTCGAAGTAAGTTGGGTTCACCAAATGATTTAAATTTTAAGGACTTATGGAATGTAAACCCTAGGTTATTAAAGGGTCTAATAATAGTAAATCAAGTGAGAGATATGTAATAAATACAACTATTGATTTTTATAAGAATTGACCTAATCTAATATTTATAAAAATAGAGATAAATGACATAAATAAGTATTTAGCTGAAAACTAACTAAGATGGATGATTTGGAGGTCAAAAACTGGCATAGAAGTTGATAAGGGTATCATGAATAGGATCTAGATATCAAAAATATTCTTGGATAATAGCATGGTGCCTTGGATAGTATCACATCATACTAGTGTCCTCTTTTTTAGTGATAGTGTCTTTGTGCAGGGATTTTGTAATCATACTTCCCGTGACCCTACTCCTCCCTATGATTACACATCAGCTCACATGGAAACTACCAACCCTAGTTATCCCACTTAAATAGATTCACAACTCACTTGAACCTTTATTGCATCATAATCTCATCCCTTATACATCCTCATTCCATCTCAGGCTTTTTGCATGCCAGACAAGCTCTCTAGGCACCTCCTAGGCCCCTTTCAAAGACTTGTTGACCACCTTAGGCAGCCTTTTAATAGAGGCCATAGCTTAGGGAGGAAACCCATAGCCTAGGATTCATGTTTCCTTCATAAAATCCATGGTCTATGTAGAATGCATGAAAAAGTGCCATGTTTGGGCCTAAATGGCTAGTTTTAGGTCTTTTGACAGATTAGGCTTGAGATATATGCCTTTTTCTCATTCATTTAAGCCTCTCTCTTGATATATATCCTATATTTATTTATCAGATGTTTTCACTTGATCATCACACTCAAATTTTGGTTTCCTTCTTGAATCTCTCTTGGTTCTTGCTTGGTACAATAGCTTTCATTGTGATAGGAGATGCACTACTATTATACAACTTATCTTAGTGATTCACATTGATATCTATAGTTTTCTTGAATCTTATGGGTTCCTCCTTGCTCCCTCAAGACTCTATTTCACCTATTATTTTACTCCTTGCATTGTCTCTCTCATAGATTGGTAGCTTCTCCTTCACCTCTTCCACAACTTTTGGTTCTTGGTTTGGACTCAGCTCATACATAGATTGATCCTCTTCCTCTTTTGCTTCCTAGGTTAAATAATCAGTTGGTATAAAGTTTGCACATTCCTTTTGAGTTTGATATGAGGGTAATTTTCTTTGTAAAGTGAAATTCTTGTTTGTTTTCAGTAGTATACATGATAGCATTTGATTTGTTTTAGTAATTTAACTTGTTTAGGGCATTGTTTAGAATAGTTTCTAAAGTTTATGCATTTGTATATGGCTAAGAATATATTCATTGCTTGAAATATCTTAAATTACATATGAAACTTTCTTTGGAATTATTTCTCATTACATAGTAGGATCCTACATGCTTAAATCAATCTATACAACTTGCTTAAACAATCTCTATCTCTTGCTAAACTAGAAAATTGCATTGTTAGAAAATAATAGTGTTGAAAGTAAAAAGATAGCTCAAACGTAGATTAGGCATGTTATTGGACCCTTGATTTAAAACATCTTTATTTCTTAAAACTTATTTCATTTATCCTGCAAGTGCCTTTGCTTGTAAATTTACATATAATTTGTTAGCTCTCTTTATTCAACATTATTATTTATGCATTTTGTATGTAATTAGTTATCTAGTCTTAGCTACTTGCTTTACTAAGCTTATATCCACTAGAGATACCTAAATCTTTAATGCACTTGATTATGCTATCGCTAACCTAATTTACAAGTCTATCTATAGCTTAGTGGAAGCCATCAAATTGGATAGACACTATAGATCTCCTATAGCCCATAGAAGCCTTGAGTCTTCTAACCTTCTGGTGGTTTGTTTGAGTACCCCGTGTACTCCCTACCAAACATTAGTGGTTTCATTAAAATTCTTGGAGCCATATTTTGGCATGCCTATTAGGACCTCACATATGGTCTCACACTAGTTTTATCTCATTTAGATCTCTCTTAGCCAACTCCCCTCTGTTAGTTGTTAGGCTTTACTTTCAGTTGTGTTGTAGCTCACACCTTGGTTATTTTATCTTTCTTTTTTTTGTGTCATTCTCCCTGTTGGTTCTTCATCAATTTGAATTTTATATTATCTCTTATGTTGCTCTCATTTCATTGCATCCATGGTTGGCCTCCCACCTTTGGGATGCCAATCTTATCAGATTTAGGGCCTTATCCTTGATCTCACTCATGAGTAAGCCACAACTATAATGGAATGCCATAGACACCATAGGATCCAAGAGGTCCCCTTGACCTAGCGTGGTGGTCTACACCCTCTTGCATTCTGAAGGGAATAATATTATTATAACTATAACCAATGAACTCAATCCCATTTTCACCAATCTAAGCTTCATTCATCTGAGGATGTTTTTTATTAGCCTCATACCACATCTCATTCACCCATTCAAGGTGATGAGGATCCCCTTATGTAATTATGACTTGATGAAATTCCTATGATCATTGATGATTATTTTAGATGCCTTTAGCTGAATGAAGTGCATCCTTCTCCCCTTAGGAGTTAGTGGTGAGCTTCCTCTATAAATAGAGCTCACACCCATTTGGTTTTGAGTATTTCAACCAGTTTTCATGTGAGTTCCTTACCTCTTTATTAGTAGGAAACTCTAAAGCAAGAACCCCCTCATGTCCATGTTTTGGGTCATAGGTATTCCAACTTGGTGAGTAATCTCTATCATGAAGATTCCTCCCATCCTCCTAGCCCTTCCTTTAGATTTTTTGATGAGTGTGTTGATTTTGACTACCACCTATAGACTCAAGATCTAAGGGATGCCTATCTTGAGCATTAGTACCCTCTGATTGACCCTCATCTGATGGCATGCAAGCATCATCATGGATATTTAGGTCATTATGACCATTTTCATGAGTATGCCACATCATCCCATCACCCCAATGGGGAATGTTATCCTTCCCATGGTCGTTCCCCACCCTATAGTAGAGATGATTTTAAGCATGAGCATCTGCTATTTAGGAGCTGCCTCAGCATCATCCTCTTCATGGTTATGGTTATGATGATGTATATGGGTATAGGTAGCACCATTACAATCATGAGCCCCCTCCTTGATCTCATAACTATCCCGCTATCAATCATGCCTATGAGGATCTCAATTAGAATCCTCTAGCCTCTGGGTACATGTTATTCCCCTTACTAATCCTATCCTTGAACTGCCTAAGTTCAATGGGAATCAACAATCTAGTCCTAAGGAGCATATTACAACATTTATGATCGCATGTATGGATTGGGAATAGGATGAAGGCATGATGTTGAATCTCTTCACTCATTCTCTGTAAACTAAATTTCTTGTTTGGTTTTAAAATCTACCTTTAGATTCTCTCTAGTTTCCATCTCCTTCTAGGTGACTTCCTCTAGTACTTTGATATCTCCAAACCTTTCAACCTTGGCATCCAATCACTCACCTCCATGACATAAATCAAGGGTGAGTCAAACTTTGCTTTTATGTGTAGGTGGTGTTCAGTCATCCATACATGTAGAACACGATTCTTAGATGATCAAATTTATGATACATTCATGTGAGAGTTGAGGTAAGAGGTTCACCATAAGGTCCTCAAGCGTGAGCCCACCTCATATGATGAAACTATTAATGAGTGTCTAAATATTAAAGTATTTGAGGTACGTGTAGACATACAACCTATACCAACCCAAAAGTCATCCTCTTCACATGATCACAATTGTAATGTAATGGGTGATGGTGTCATTGATTCCCTTCCCAAGAAGAAGGACAAGAAGGATAGACATGAGGTGAATGATTTAAGCAAGAAACTAGCTAAAAATAAGGATTTTGAATTGAGCACAATAAAATAATGGATGGTGTTTCCTTATGACCCTATCAAGTTTTAAAATTTCCATCAAATGAAGGGGCACAATGATGCTAATTATGCTGCCCAAAAGTCTAGTGCACAAGCCTTGCCTTTGTCTTATATTTATCTTCTTATGAAACCCAACCACAAATTGAATGTGTTTAAGGAGCCTCTTCTTGACCATGAGAAGTATAATAAGAATAAAAAGAAGAAATAAAAGGATAAGGCCCCTCATTGTCCTTCTTACTCTTCCATCTCTTATGGCTCCTCTTCCCAGGCTAACCTAAGAGGAAAATCCAAGCACGAGTGTAGCAAGGTCATTGCTAATATTGACATAGCCTCTATTGGGTATGAGTGATTTGTCAACACATGGTCAAGTCAGGTCATCAACCTTGTTGGAGAGACTAGTGGTGTTAGGATTTTTGTTCAGCCCTAGGGAATCTCAAAGTTAGATTTGAATTTCAACATAACATCCCTCCCTAGGCTAGACATCATCCTTACTCTATCATAGAGGAGATGTAGGACCTCTCAATTAGGATCTCCATTTGTGACCTTCTTCACCTTTGCCTATGAGCTTGGTCTCTCTCATGAGGGTATTTTGTGGGATGATGTTGAAGTTTTATTCAACTCTGATGCATCCAAGCACGCTCACCCTCCCATCTTATCTTTCAACCCCACCTCTTTGTTATATTCTTTGGTTATTACAAAGAGGGATTGGTTCCATCCTTATATTGAGACCTCCATTTATGGCTATCATGTGAAGAGATACATCATTAATAAAGGAGTTACATTGAATAGCGTGCCTTTGCATATGTTTAAAAATCTTGGAATCAATCAGAAGAAGCTATCTGATTCTTGCCACAACTATGTTGGTTTCAAAATTGACATAGTTTCATTGGTGGGGAACATGAAGCTCTACATCAAGTTTGGCCCCAAGATAGTCAGGATTGAGTTTTGTGTGTTAGACTTGGATATTTCATACAACATGATTATTGGCCATCCTTGGACCATTATCATGTAGGTCATAATGTCAGCCATGTTTCACATGGTTCAGTTCATGAATGAAGGTGAGGTTCATACCATAGAGGTTGAACCAGATCCTTGGGAATTTTTATACACAAAGATAAATCCCTTAGGTGAGGCTTTGGATATCTCCTCATGGGGATTTGTGGATTCCCACACTCCCCCTACTTCTAAGTCCCATTTTCTTAAGGATGAACATTGTGATCTAGCTAAGTATAAATCAATATTCATTCCTTTGGAGTTTAGAATGTGGAAGCTAACTCCCTCTTATACTCTATGATATTAGGCCAAATATTATCTACTTGGAGACCTCTTTCAAAATGTCTACTTAGATGTTGAGCTTCCCCTCACATCATTTTTTTCTCCTCAATATAGAGGCTCTATTAACACATCTCCTACTGAGACTACTCAAGTAGATGAGTCTAATATCAAGTGTTGTTTCATTCATGTTATGTCATGGAACTTATTCAAGGAGAGAAAGGCATACATCAAGCTCATGTGGTCTTGTCATAAGTACCATTATCCCCTTGATCATTTAGGTTTGGAGATCTCTCTCACTGATGTCCCAACCCTTAGCATCCCTATAGTGAATGTTCTCATGATTGAACTTGAGGTGTTAGATCAATTGCTTCATCTTATGCCTAAGTTTTTCAATGAAGGCAATGTTATGGATGTTGAAATATCTATAGATGTCAACCTTGACACTTTAACAAGGCCAAAGATCATCAAGATAAGTGTTAACCTTGCTCCAAAGGAATGAGATGTTTTGGTCACCTTCTTGTGAAAATTTTTGGATGTATTTACTTGGGAATATACTGATATGAAGGGTATGGATCCTGAAATCGTTAGCCATAACCTTGTTATAGATGATGGGACCTAACCTATTTGCCAAAAGCAATGAATAATGGTGGTTAAAGTCTCTTAGTTAGTTAAGGTTAAGATTGAAAATCTCATCCAAGTTGGTTTCATCTAAGCTGTTGACTACCCTTGATGGGTTTTCAACATCATCCCTAATCTTAAGAAGAATGGAATAGTTTGTATTTTCATCAACTTTTAGGATCTCGATATGGTTTGACCAAAGGATAAATTTCTTACTCCTTTGATTGACTAGATTATTGATTCCACAACTAGTTTTGAGATCATGTCACTCATGCATGGATTCTTAGGGTATAACCAAATTTGAATTGTGCTCAAAGACCAACACAAGACATTCACTACCCCATGGGGTACCTTCTATTATGCCATCATGCCTTTTAGTCTAAAAAATTTTGGGGTTACTTATCAATGTGCCATGACCCATGTTTTTCATGAACTCAACCGTAAGATTATTGAGTGCTATGTTGGTGATCTCATCATAAAATTTTGTATTTGGGATGAGCATGTGCGAGACCTCAGGATCATCTTTGAGCATCTGAGATAATATCACATCAGCCTTAACCCTGAGAAGTGCATTTTTGGCATCTTTGTTGGAAAGCTTCTTGGGTTTCTCATATTGTAAAAAGGCATTGAGGTGGATTCTAATAAGGGAGATCCTTGAGATGCCTCCCCTAGAAAACCTCATTCAGTTGTAGTCCTTCTTGGGAAGGCTCAACTATGCTCATAAATCCATTCCCCTCACATGTCTCTTACATAATAACACTCTATTATTATGGTATGATAAAGCCTAATTGGATTTTGTGGAATTGAATTACATGTTTCATAATCCTCCCATCCTAATGGCACCCATTGAAGGTCATGAGTTCATCTTTCACACCTCTCTCACTGATCTTTCCATTAAGGGCATGCTATGTCAAAAGGATGACATTGATAAGAAGTGAGATATTTACTACATCTCTTGCATGCTAGCTGGTCCTAAGCTTAATTACTCTCTTATTGAGAGGCAATGCCTCTCCTTCATCTTTGATATGAATAAGTTGAGACATTACATGTTGGGTTAAAATAACAATGTGATTGTATAATATAATCCACTCTACTACCTACTTGACTAGACATAACTTATTGATAGGACTATGAGGTGGATCATGCTTCTTCAAGAGCTTAACCTTTGCATTGTTAGTCAAAAGTCCATCAAGGATCTAGCTATAGCTGAGCAACTAGCTGAGTGCTCACTACCCAATCCTAGTATGAAGTTGGTTGATGATGCCTTTCCTGATGAGATGGTCTACTTGATCAACTAGATCGATGTCTTTAAGTGTGATTGTTATCAAGACATTGTCCATTACCTTGAGACTTAATCTTATCCCATCGATGCTCCTTCATAGTAACACTATTAGATCTGTAAGCTTTCCATTCACTATGTTTTCATAGGTGGCATCTTATTCAAGAGGGGTTTAGATGGTGTGTCTATGAAGTGTCTCACCCCTGAGAATATTCCTCTTTCATTGGAGGAGTCTCATGGGAGTGTTTTTGGTGGCCACTCAAGAGGGAAAGCCACTGCTTAGTGTATTATCAAGATGGGCTACTACTGGACCACTCTATTAAGGATGTCATCCACTATGATAAGAAGTGTAAGATGTTCCAAGTCACTAAGGATGACATCAATGCCCCTATAGACCTCTTACATTCTATTTTAGCCCCTTAACCCTTCTTGATTTAGGCTCTTGACTTTGTCAATGAGTTCAAACCTACCTCTTCTCATGGCCATTATTGGTTCATCACTGCCACTAAATATTTCACAAAGTGGGTTGAGTTTATGCCTCTTAGCGACATGTGTGGAAATACCATCACCAAGTTTGTCCTAAACTAGCTTATATTTAGGTTTAGGGTCCTCATTGAGATTATGTCTGATAATGGCCTAATATTTCAAAGCCTTGAGATCTGTGAGCTCATTGAATGCTTCATGTTCAAGATCCATTTCTCCTCCACTCATTACCCTTAGGGAAATGGGAAAGATAAATCTTCAAATAATACTTTGAATAAGATGTTTCTCTATACCATTGCCTAGTCTAAGTACAACTAGCATCTCATGCTCTATCCTACCCTTTGGGCCTACTGAACTAGATTTTAGATGGCCACAAGGTAACCCTATACTCTCGCATGTATAGGTCAGAGTATTTTATTCCCTTAGATATTTTAATCCCTTTATGATGGGTTAAGACATTTGGATCTTTCTTTGATGAAGAAGAATGTGTCACTCACCTCATCAAGCTTGAATAGCTAGATGAGCGATATATTAATTCCCTTGAACACAAACATGCTTATCATTACCATGAACACCACCAATTTGATAAATTGGTGTACCCACATCCATTCAAAGTAGGTGATACAGTCTTCATCTTTGACAAGGAACACCGTAAGAAGGGCAAACTTGAACACAAATGGTTTTGTTCCTTTGTTATCACTACTTCTATAGAGAATGGGGCTTATCATCTCTTGACCCTTGAAGGCAATCCCTTATGACACCTGATCAATGGGTTTCACCTCAATAAATTTCATATCTAAGGCCTGTGTGGCCCTCTAGGAAAGTTTCCTATGGTGGTAAGGTAAACCTCTCCTCTCTTCTATCACTAATAACCTCTATATTGCTTGTATATGTTTGTGCATGTGGGTTGTTTATTAGCAGTTCTTACTACCTAGTCACATGTATCTAGAAGTCTATATCAGATGAAGCATATACATCACACAAAAAATAAATACACACATGTGCTAATAATGAGAAAAAACTATATATATATATATATCACAAAAAATACATGTTTTTTATCTAGGTATATCACATGGCTTACTCTGAGCCTAGGCTCACAATCCCCAAAACTGCCACATGCATGGTTATATATATGATACTATTCCAATCAACCTATGATTGGGCTCTATCTATGGTATTCATACCTTTGATGGAGACTTTTATCTGTACTTTGTGACTAGTCAAGCCATAGTTTATTCCAAGGTAGCTAGCTAGTCTACCCCATCTCTAAGTGCCTTCACTCCTCTAGTCTTCTCTCAGGCTATCTCAACCTATAATCAGTTTATCTTGGCCTCTACCCTAGATATTTATGCCAAAAATCATGCTACAACTATCTCATGCTATGTTTTAAATGTTTTTAGTCATGTTGTGGTTGCTTCATGCCATGCTAACTCTACCCTAGTTGTGGTATCCAGTGTCACGCCCTTGTCAGCTCGAGTGAGGATCATGCATCCACCCAATTGTTAGGATAAAATAAAACATAGATTTATCCCCAAATAACATACAAGAGAAACTATGAAATGAATCAATCAAACATACAAAAAATAATCATAAACATGCACAAAATAAGAGACACTAGATTTAACGTGGTTCACCCAAGATGGGATACATCCACCAAACTTGTCCAGTATATTATTTCCAAAAATATAAGGGAGAAAAAAATATTTTAACAAAACCTATTACACCTCTCTACCTTTTGTGCCTCCTCTCTATGTACAATATGTTTTTTTCATCTTAGCCATGTATCAATACATTTTAGGGCAAAAAACACCTAAACATAACCTCTACCGTTTGATCTAGAAAACTTTAATAAATGGCCCAAATTGACTAAGAAATTACAATTTTACAAGGAAATATTAATAAAAATTTCATTTTAGGGGCATTTCCCCCAAACTCCCATAGGGGCATGGAGCCCTTGAATCCCCAGCTTGGGGGTCATCCCCATAGATCTTGTAAGGGGGGTTTCCCGCTTTGCAACCCCCCACCCTATGGGGGTTACAAAGAATAGGATCCAAAACTTGGTTTAAATAACATTAAAATTTTAATCTCTAATCTTGTAAGACAATCAAACTCCACACCTAACAATATCCCACTTGGAGATTGGTTGTAACAACTCCATTGCTACTACATCCACGTACTATATGGACTTGGACAAGTTCATTAATTTAATTATCATTCATGAAGACCAATTGAAGCTAAAAAATCTTCAACTTCTCTCTTGTAACTACCTTGGTCATCATATATGTAGGATTTTTACTGGTATGTATCTTCTTCAATTTTAGTTTATCTTCCTTTATCATTGAATGAATGAAATGATACTACAACTGAATTTGTTTTATTCTAGAGTGAAAATATAATTTTTTGGCTAGATGGATTGCACTCTGTCTATCACTATATAGAGTACATATTTCTTGACTATGTCCCAATTCTTCCATCAACCTTTGTAACCAAATTATTTCCTTGCTTGCTTATATAGCATTAATGTACTCAACCTCTATGTTTGAATGTGCCACAACCTTCTATAATTGTGATACCCAACTAACTATTGTACCACCTATTATAAACGCATACCCTATAGTGCTTCTTCTAACATCCAAGTCTACTACCATATCTGAGTCAACATATCCCTGTAATGTCACATCTAATCCACCATAGCTTAACATTGTATCTAAGGTCTCTCTTAAGTAATGAAGGATCCATTTTACTACCTTCTAATGTTCCTTTCCTAGATCACTCATCAACCTAGTTACCACTCCCACTGCATGTGCAATGTTTGACCTCGTACACACCATTTCATACATTAAAATGCCAACTACTGATAAGTATGGAATTTTAGACATTAGGTTCTTTTCTTCTTGGGTTTTAAGACATTTTCCTTTGTTAATTTAAAGCGTGCAGCTAAAGGTGTCCCAATTAATTTTGCATCTTGCATATTAAATCTTTCCAACACTTTTTTGATGTACTCTCCCTATGATAATTCTAGCTTCCTATTATTTCTATCTCTTATTATCCTCATACCAAGGATCTATTTAGCTACACCTAGATCCTTCATAGAAAAACTATCACTTAACTATTTCTTTAATACATTAATATTATGCATATTGGAACTAGCTACAAACATATCATTTACATATAAAAGAAAAATAATGTAGTTTCTATTTTCAAAACTTATAAAATATACACAATGGTCTGAATGCCATCTACAATAACCTTGTTCTATCATAAAACTATCAAATTTCAAATACCATTGTCTTGGAGCTTGTTTTAGGCCATACAAACTCTTCTTCAACCTGCACACCATTTTCTCCTTACCTTTGACTTCATATCCCTGTGGATTCTTCATATATATTTCCTCCTCTAAGTCACCATGAAGGAATGTAGTCTTCACATCTAACTATTCAAGGTGTAAATCTTCTAATGCTATCAAACTTAAAATAGTTCTTATAGAAGTCATTTTAACTATTGGAGAAAATATTTTGTCAAAGTCTATACATTTATTTTATGCAAAACCTTTAACCACCATTCTAGACTTGAATTTATTTTTACCTTCATTCTCCTCCTTTATCCTATATACCCACTTATTCAGCAATGCCTTCTTTCCTTTGGGAAGCTCCACTAAATCCCATGTCTAGTTTTTCATTAGAGCATCATATTCTTCATACATAGCTTGTTCCCACTTATCCTTGGCATCAATTTGAACTGCTTCTTTATATCTTTCTACCTCACCACCATTAGTAAGTAATAAATAATATAAAGGAGAAAAATGATTCGGTGGTCTACTTACTCTTATAGATCTTCTAACAGGGGTTTGAAGTGCTTGTTCTTATTTCACTTGTTTCACATTTTGATCAGGAACCTCTGGGACATGTTTTTCTATACTGTCTTCTAATATTGTATATTCCCTTTTGGATTCATCTTGTTTATTTTCCTACAATTGGTCCCTATACATGACTTTTTCATATAACACATCTCTACTCCTAATTATTTTTTTATCTTCTAGATTCCACAACCTGAATCCATAGTCATTAGTTCCATAACCAATAAGTATGCATTTATGAGACTTAGCTTCTAAATTATTTTTATGATCTTTGTCAATATAATAAAATGCCTCACAACCAAAAAATCTTAGAAAATAATAATCTACCTTCTTTCCAATTCATGCCTCCTCTGGTATTCCACCATCCAAAGCACTCGAAGGTCCTCTATTTATCAGATAAATTGTATTAATTACAATATCTACCCAAAATTGTAAAGGCAAACCTGCATGCAATCTCATACATCTAGAACACTCCATAATAGTCATATTCATTATTTTTAACACACTATTATATTTTGGTGTTCCTACAACTATTTTTTGTCTATGAATTTCACTTTTTGAGTAGTAATTATTAAAAGCGTTACTGCAATACTCACCTCCATTATCTAATTTGAGACATTTTAGTTCTAAACCTATTTCTTTTTCAACTAAAGCTTTCCATTTATTAAATGTATCAAAAAACATTATATTTCCTTTTTATACAGTATACCCAAACCTTCCTAATTGCATCATCAATAAAAGTAATGTAATAATTTGAACCACCAAGTGAATATACCTGAGCTGGTCCCCATACATCCATATACACAAGCTTTAACTTCTGTTCCTTCTTGGCTAGCCCAACCCTGAAAAACCTCACACATTTTTGTTTCCCATATACATAGTGCTCATAAAATTCTATATCTAATTATTTTAGACCTAGTAGTTTATATTTTGCTTGTAGGTTCTTCATTCCCTTTTCACTCATGTGGCCAAGTCTATAATGCCACAAAGCTACATCTTTCCCTATAACAACTACAACACAAGATGAATTAACATTATTTGTAGATAAATATAAAATTCCTACCTTTTTGCCTTTTGAAACCACCATAGAACCCTTTTCAACCTTCCATGATTTGGTTTTAAATGTGACCATACAAGCCTCACTATCTAGTTGCCTTGTAGAGATCAAATTTTTCCTCAAGCTTGGAACATACCTAACATCCTTCAGCACCCAAGTGTTTCCATTTTGTAATTTAACTTAAACACTTCCTTTTCTAACAATATTATAGGGCTCATCATCACTAAAGTAAACATTCCCATAATTACCTTGAACATAATCTATAAAATAATGTCTATGAGGGGTAGCATGAAAAGAAGCACCTGAATCTAAAACGTAAGATTCAATAAATATTATCCAACGAAAGTATAAGAGCATCTTGTAGTACATCATCTACTACATTTTCTTCTCTATTACCTTCTTGTTGGTCTTTACCTGATTTATCCTTTCGAAACCATCACTCTTTCTTTGTGTGTCCTGGCTTGCCACAAATCCAACATTCCATCTTGCCTCTTGATTTAGATTTTGTACCCCCTTTTGATTTTCCATGGTTTCCTCTTCCTCTATTATTTTTCCTTCCTCTATTATCCATTGTTAATGCATTTCTAGATATGGATGTTTCACCTATTCTTTTCCTTCACATTTCCTCACTTACGATAACACCCACCACATCTTCAAACTTTAGTTTAGCATTATTAGACATAAAGTTTCTTATTGCCATTACCAAACTAATCCAGCTTCTAAGCAAGGAACAAATGATGAGAAGATCCCTAAATTCATCATCAAAGTCAATATTTATGGAATGTAACTGACTAGTAACCATGTTAAACTCATTTAAATGATTTGGTACTGAACTATTTTCAAACATTTTCATATTAAATAATTTTTTCATCAAAAATTTATTTGAGGCAGAGGGTTTTTCATATAACTTGCCTAATTCACTCATAATACATTATATTATCTTTTCTTGTGATATGTTGAATGCTACAAAAGATGAAAGGTACAACCATATGATTCTAAGGGCTTTTCAATGCAATAGTTCCCAATATTCATCTAACATTGTTAATGGCTTCTTGGGTTGCCCTCCCAAAGGCAAATACAAGTCCTTTTGGTAAAGGTAATCCTCCATTTGCATCTTCCATAATCCAAAGTCCTATCCATTGAACTTAACCTTAGATTTATTTTCATCCACCATAACTCCCACTAAATTTCAAACACTTTTCTTCTTGAAATTTAAAATTATGCAAACAAAACCTTTGCTCTGATACCATTTGTTAGGATAAAATAAAACATAGATTTATCCCCAAATTGCATACAAGAGAAACTATGAAATGAATCAATCAAACATATAAAAAATAATCATAAACATGCACAAAATAAGAGACACTAGATTTAACATGGTTCACCTAAGATGGATTACATCCACTAAACTTGTCCAGTATATTATTTCTATCAATACAAGGGAGAAACAAAATCTATAACAAAACATGTTACACCTCTCTACCTTCTCTGCCTCCTCTCTATGTACAATATGTTTTTTTTATCTCAACCATGTATCAATAAATTTTAGAATGAAAAACACCTAAACATAACCTCTACCATCAAATATAGAAACACTTAATCAATGGCCCAGATTGACTATGAAATTACAATTTTACAAGGAAATTTTAATAAAAATTTCACTTCAAGGGCATTGCCCCTGAACCCCCACCAAGGTGTATGGCCCATGAATTCCCTACTAGGGGGGTCATCCCCCCTAGACCCTATGATGGGGGTTCCCCCCCTTTAAACCCCACGCACCATTAGGGATACAAAGAATAAGATCAAAAACCCAACTAAAATGACATCAAAATTTTAACCTCTGATCTTGGAAGACAATCAAGTTCCACACCTAATACCACCATAAGTGAGTATGTGGCTCTGCCCCTACTGGTATATGTGGCACCCACTATATGAGTGGTGTTTCCACTACATCAAGTAATATATTCCTTAGTATTAGGTCCACCTATGGTCTAGTATAGCTAGGTTGATCTCCTACACACACACAAAGCACATATGTTAGCCACAAATTGGCTCTTGCTAAGGAAAAGTACAAAGATAAAGTGTTATCTAGTAAATACCCTTATCTTACATGGTTGTGAAAATGTCCTTTATGGCCCTCTAATAGGTCATGTTCCTCATTATGGCTACCTCTCTCCATAATTACCCCCTCATTCTATCTTGATTGCCTATCATGGTCAGCCCTAGCTGGCCTAGGTTGTGCCCATCACTCCTGTATTACTAGAACCAATCTCCTTGGATGATGGTATGGCCCTTGTGGACCTATTAACTCTTCCTATCCCACATGGATCTCTACCCCTACATCCCCCATCTAGACCATGGATCTATATGGATCATATATGTAGCTACCCACTACATCTAAATCTAATGTGGTCCATACAAGCCCAACCCTATCTGTGAACCATGCAGTGCCCTTTTCTAGTGTAAGTTACACATCATTACCCCATGGTATCTTTAGTTATGTCATTGGGAGCCTCTCATAATTCCAAGATATGATTAGGATAGGTTATGTCAGTCCTCTAGTCCCTGTGTACCAAATGTGATCTATCTACTAGTATAATCCACCCAGGATATACTAGCCCCATGCATATCTCTATCCTCTCTCTATGCATTAGATAAATCCTATCCAAGATAGTGGTAGTCACCCCATACTTTGGATGACATAGAGACTCTTGACCATAGTACCTACTATTATTATCTAGAGTGGTGGTACACTTGGTGATAGTTGTGTGATATGTACTCCATGGTTATTCCATTTAGGGTGGGATCTCACTAGGTATAGCTCAACTATGACTGTATCCTGCACCTATGGTAGATATATCTCTCTCCCCATAGGCTCCACCTCATAGGTTAGATAAACATCCTCAATTCCCATGATAGCCTCTAGCTTAGGCCCCAATTGGAACACATGTCTCTCAGGTACCCATGTGGTCACCAACATGTTCACCAGATCCCTAGAGTAACATAATGAAGGCACATGTACCAATCTCCAAATTCCTACACTCTAGAGGATATCTTGGTCCTCCATGGGTAGAGCATCTAACTCCTTCGCCAACTATGATGGGACCCTCTCCTGGTTGGTCACCTTGCATGGTTTATCTCTTTGTGTTGACTGCTCCCTTGTTTGTGAAGGTTCTACCTTGTCTAGTATGCTAATTCCTCCACCTATCTCCACAAGCGAGAAATAGGCAAATGGATTATTATATTAGCCATGAAATGAGAAAAATTAAGTCAAAAACAATTATTTTTACCTACTTTGCTTATTTCACCCTTCTCTTTCCTATTTTAGCCCCTTCTAGGACCTCTTGGGATCTTCCAAGCTCCATAGGGCTTGTCCTAGTGCCTCACTAGCCTAGACTATGGCTTTCTAGGCAAAGCCACAGCCTGGTAGTGGGATAGACCATGTCTCGTATGGCTTGGTAGTGCCCTAGGCCAAGTTTTTTCCCATCTAGGTTGTGACCTAGGGTGTAACACCTTGGGGAGCCCTAGGGCTCTCCATTTCTCTCTCCCTAGGCAATGGTTTTAGTTCTCATTTGTCTTAGTTTCTTCCTCTCACTAATCCTATAATTTTTAATATATATTTCACTTGATTCATCCACTAAATCATTTGAAATTAGTTAAAATGAGTTTAAGGCCTCCCAAACCCTAAAAATGAACAAAATTTGCAAAACATTTGGTTAGAGGACTTACCTAGACCATCTTGTGTATTTGTGGCATGCTCTCACATCCTTGTTTGTTCTACTTGGGCTTTTATGTTGTGTAGGCTCTCCTTTGGCTCTATTAGAGTGAAAATAAGAGTGAAAATTATTTACATTTTACTCTTTTTATCCCTTTTTCTTGCCTTTTATGGGACCTTTTTGGGTGTTTTACCCTTTTTTGCATTCCAAACCATGAAATCTCCATATTAAGGGGTTTTGACACATTTTTAGCACATTAACAATCTCCATTTTTTAATTTGAGACTTCCTTGAGCCCACTTTAGCCCTATTTTTGGTCCCCAAGACCCCCTTTGAGTCCTTGTTGACCTTCCAGGTCCATGCCCCATCTCGTGGTCACCCAGGGATAAAAGTTAGTTGTTGTACTTCTTTTTTTAAATCATTTCTCTACTTTTCTACAATCAATCTATTCAAACTCCCTCTCTCTCTCTTTTGTCATGGTTGTAGGTAGGGTTGTTAGCTAGTTGTGATGGTTCTGACTTGTTCTATTCTTGCCAACTAATCTTCATCTTCTTCAAACTTCTCCCACTTTCCCTTGTTACCTCTTACCATGGCTAGTGTTGGTCAACTATTTTGGTTGTGGATCAATTTCATTATTTGTTTCCCTCATCTAACTCACTTATACTACCTTAATTTGAGATTACCTTTCTATAGTTACTAGTCTTACATCCTCGATCCCCATTATGGTGCACCTCTTAGTGGTGATTCACATAGATGGTGGTAGTCAGGGTAACCTAAGACTGATAACTATAGCTTGGGTTATCAATGATTTATGGGGCCATGAGCTTGTTGTAACTAGTATCTTCCTTACCAGTGAGATGAATAATGCCATTGAGTATCACATGATCATTAGTGCCATAATTGATACCTGTAAGTTAGTTGTGTGTTATGTGTAGTTATTCTATGACTCACTCTTAGTCATGTCTTATCTCACTGATGCCTAGGCCATCCTTAGCTCTAAGTTGCTCCCCCTCTTTGAGGTAACATGTGATTTGCTCTCCTTTTTTGAGAATGTCCAGTTCACCCATATCCCTTGTAGGGATAATACTAGGGCTGATGCCTTAGTGAATGTCATTCTATATTGTATGGTTTTATTTGATATCACTTGTGTCCCTTCTTTATAAGAGTTGGAGTTAGATTTGGATTTGGATTACACAACATTTGCACTCTTACTTGTGGATCATGTCATCAACTTATTTTGCTACCATCCTTATCTGGTAAGTGCAAGTAATGTTTTCTTTTATCTTTCCAATTCTTACTTTCTTTTACCTTTGTGTGGATTCCAAGTACTGCACAACACTCTTTGTTTATTCAAACATTGATTGTTTATACCTTAGGGGCATATGTAATCATACTTCCTATGACCCTACTCCTCCTTATGATTATACATCAGTTCATGTACAAACTAACAACCTTGGTTATCCTAATTTAATAAATTCACCACTTACTTAGACCTTTCCTACATCATACTCTCATCCCCTATACATCTTCAGTCCATCTCAGGCCTTTTGCATGTCAGATAGGCTCTCTCTACACCTTTTGGGCCCCCTTTAGAGATTTGTTGACCACCCTAGGAAACATTTTGACCAAATCCATGGATTAGGGAGGAAACTCATGGCATAGGATACACATTTCCTTTACAAAAGTTTTATCGTAGGCATAATGCATGAAAAAGTGCCCTGTTTGGGCCCAAATGACTAAATGACTAGTTTTTGGTCTTTTGGCAGATTAGGGTTGAGATATATGCCTTTTTATCATTAATTTGGGCCTCTCTCTTGATCTATATCTTGGATTTATTACTTTTATCTTCTCACTTGATCATCACACTCAAAGCTTGGCTACCTTCTAGAATCTCTCTTGGTTCTTGCTTGTCATAATATCTTTCATTGTGATAGGGGATGCCCTACTATTCTATAGCTTATCTTGGTGATTAAAAATTTCTCTCTAAAATTCCTAAAGCTTGTGGGTTGTTCTTTGCTCCCTCAAGACTCCATTGCACCTATTCTTGTGCTCCTTATATTGGCTCTTTCATATATTAGCAACTTTTCCTTCACCTCTTCCATAACTTCTAGATCTTGGTCTGGACTCATCTCATACATAGCCTGATCCTATTCCTCTCTTGCTTCCTATCATGGATAAATAGTTGGTATAAAGTCTAAACATGCATTTTAAGTTTGATATGAGAGAAATTTTCTATGTAAAGTGAAATTTTTATTTTTTTGCAGTAGTATACATGCTAGGGTTTAATTTATTACAGTAATTTAGCTTGTTTAAGAAATTATTTATAATAGTTTCTAAAGTTTATGTATTTGTATGTGGTTAAGAATATCTTAATTGCTTAAAATATCTTCCATTACATATGATGCTTGCATTATAAATTTTTATCATTACATAGTAGGATCCTACATGCTCAAAACAATTTATATAACTTTCTTAAATAATCTCTCTCTCTCTCTCTTGTTAAACTAGAAAATTGCATTGTTAGAAAATAATAGTGTTGAAAGTAAAAAGATAGCTCAAACTTAGACTAGGCATACTATTGGACCCTTTCTTGAAAATGTATTTATTACTTAAAATGTCTTTAATTTATCCCAAAATTACCTTTACTTTTAAGTTTACATATCATTTGTTAGCTCTCTTTATGCATCATTGTTGTTTCCACATTTTGTGTGTAATCAGTTATCTAGTCTTAACTACTTGTTTTGCTATGGTTAGATCTATTAGAGATACCTACATCTTTTTTGTGATTGATCATGCTATCCCTAACCTATTTTATAATTCTATCTATAGATCAGTGCAAGATGGCAAACCGGATAGCCACTATAGATCTCCTATAGCCCACATAAGCCCTTAGCCTTCTATCCTACTAGTGGTTTGTTTAAGTACCACATGTACCCCCTACCAAAAACTATTTATTTTGTTTAGATTCTTAGATATATATATTAATGTGAAATTATGGGAGTAGTTGCATTTGAGTTTGATAGGCCTATTCCTGTGTGGATGAAACCTACTTCATTATTTGTGACCTATTTTAAACTAACTGTGTATGCAAATCCTATATCTCCATGTTGTTAGGGTATTTGATTAGCACAAATAGAAAAAGTGTGATGTTATCTAGGTAGGTTGGATGTCCTCAACACCCCATTATGTTTTTATTTGCCTACATACCAATACTTTGAGAGGGGATCAAGCCTGATGTAGTTATCCCAATCTAAGTACTGGTACAAGTGAAAGTGAATGCTAGTATGAGTGTCAACTTGATTTATTTGAATGAGGCATGATACTATAAATCTATGTATTTAGATCTTAAGTTGACTATTGATTATTTTAAATATAAGTATGGCAGAACATGGATCAAAAACCTTGATTTTTCATAACTTTTTCTAAGTTTGTGTAATTTGCATCTGATTTCCCTCTAGTGGATAAAGGGATAAAATTCATGTATTTATACTAATCTAGTGATTTTGAAGAGTATGAAATAGGTCTAGGCTAACCCTAGGTGTCTTATGAACTGAAAAAATATATGTTGGAGTCTAAATTGGGCAAATGACACTAGCATGGTCCCTTGGTCACTAACATAGTGTGCTAGTGTCTAGGTGGTAGAACCTAGGGCACTAGGGGTCTGATTCTCTAGGGGAAGGTTTTGGACTAATGTAAGGATGTATATGGATGTTTAATACCTAAAAAAATCTATATAAGGGTTGAAATAGGCCTTAAGATAGGTCTAGGGCTAAGCTAGGGATGGGTGGTCTCAAGTGACACTCATTGCACTCAAGTGACATTTTATATGATTGCACTATGTAACATACATATAGGTGTATTATTTCCATGTTGTTTTTTAAATATTCTTTGACTATTAATCAGTTTTATATTATATACATTAATTATACGATATTGATCTTTTGGTTTCAAGATAGGAGATATAGATTCAAGTTGGAACTATCATGAAAGCAAGGTGTGTTTCCACACCTAGGTATGAACTTCCTTTAACTCTAGTAATTTTCTTTCATACACTTACTAGGGGGTGTAGATACCCATATTTGGTCTAGGTTTCTTTTATAATGTATTTTTCCTTAGTTTCAAATATATAACCCTTTTATGAAAAGATTACGTACTTAGTGGTGCAGTCTTGCATGGGCCCCTTGGAATCCATGGCCTTTCATTGATTTGTCTAATATTTTATTGCACTTTGTTTACTATATTTTAATTTGTCCATATTATGTTGAGGATCCCTAATTTTATGATATTTTTTAGGTGTTTTTATCTCTTAAACACTACAATTCACCTTAGGACACTTGTATTCATGCAAGTGTCCAAGGGTAAATAGAAGTGTCTTAGCTTATCTTTTTCTTTATTTCCATTCAACGCAAGTGTCCAAGGGTAATGGAAGTGTCTTAGCTTATTCTTGTATCTATTTCCATTATTTTCACCTTGTGACCATTTGTGATATTCTATATGTTTGTGTTATTATTTGATTTTGTGTGCCACTAGGTCTTAATTCAAATCCAAAACATTCCAAATATATACAAAATTGGGAGTTAATTTTCAATTACCTAGAAAACCTCTTAATTGGCATATACATTACTCATTTAAAATATATTGATTACACCTTATACTAAATTACATATTATTTAAGTCTAAAGTATTACAAAAGGTTAAATTTCACTTGCATTATTTATACTAAGGGTCACAATATGATACAAAACATATAGTTTCAAAATCACCATTACACACACACACACCTTATAAGGATAACCACATGTGAGTTTGAGGCCCTCATTGGAGTATATAGCTATGTAGGTATCACTTATAAATAATAAAGTTGTTAGGGTTAGCTTGACTCAAGTTATAACCCATTTTTATTGAGTAACAGGTGGTCAAAGATAAAGATGTTGTTGGACCCCAAATTTTGTAATAATATATTCTAAGTATTTTGGATCCATGGTGCAAAGATGAAAGGGTGTAAGAAGAGAATGAAGGACCCTAGAATGGGAAATAATGGTGTATAATAAATACATGGAAGAACAACATGAAATATCAAGTTGAAAAAGACAAGGAAATAAAGAATAAGGAACATATGATGTAAGACTCAAAAAAGTGCATGACTAGGATAAGGGCACAAAAAGTGGAGGTGGTTACAAATTAGTTCACAGAAGCATCAAAGATTAATGGAAGCATGAAAATATCACTTTTCCATGAGACAAAAGGACAAAATAAGTGAATATATAACATAGAGAGAGTATATATGGGTTATTAGGCCCAAGTCAAAAGGGACTTAATTATAATGGCTCACCATGACTTATTTTTCTAAAATAGGTCTTGTCATATATAATGTATTAATGATGAAACTTAATAAGGGGTTATCTTGTGTATAAGTACCACTTATATTTGATTATAAAGTGTTTTTGGATGTATATGTGTTGTTGTTATCAAGATAGAGATGTGGAAAAATTATGTCTTAAATGAAGTACCTATTGACCAAATTTGACCATACAGGTCAACTTTGGACCCCTATAGGTAAAAAATTGATTTTTAGGTGTTTTATGGTTCATATATTATGTCATAAGGTGTGTTATAGGTCATTTTATGTCATTATATATCATATTAGCCTTGGTTATTAGTCATTTTAATCTATCTTTTTGAGTTATTTTGGGGGTCAAAATGGAGCATTTAATGACATCTATAGCCTCATAGGGAAATGTGAAGGTTTAAAAGGATTTAACATAAAATGTGTCCTAATAAGTCTTTATTAACTGTTACTAACTGAAAAGTGGTAGGTTATTCAAAAAAGGGGTAGTTTTCTTGAAAAAATGAGTATTTAATGAGGTGTATGGAATTTATATATTTTTACTATTGGGGAAATTTTAAGAGTGTTTGTTGGTATTCCATACACTTAATTTAGTGATTATTTTAATTATAAACTTCAATAAATGAATAAAACCACTTCTCTCCCCTTTCACTAGGCTTGGCAAGCAAAAATGGTCTTTGGGTTTGTACTTGGTACAATCAGCAATAGAGGTTTTAAGAAAATTTTCTTGGGGGTGTCTTATACACTCAATTATATTCCATTTTATGTTTGGTTGTAGAGGAATGGTTGCATGTGCTTTATGAACCATTCCTAAGAATTTGACCTATCTAATTTACTTGTTAATCTGTGCACCCTATAGGTTTTTCCTTGGTTTGGGAAAGTCCATATAATCTAGTTACTAAGTTTGGTTCCATAGGATGTTTAACACATAATATAATTTTTCCATACCTATTTTCATGTTCTAATGTGTTTTTATGAGAAAATCATCTCAATTTTGTAGACTACTCTCATTTGGGATGATAGGCTTGTTTACACCATTTTCAGATCCTCATGCTTTGAAAATGGATTCAGAGGGTTGTGATAGGTCATTTTTAATGTTTTCAATGTGATCTTAATTTCATTTACATTTAAAACCTCTTTTACCAAATAAACATTCATGTAATTATAGTCATATGTAATTTACTAGTTAGACAACCATTAATAAACATGTACAAAAATATCTTGAAGACCAAATGTTGAAATGGAGTGTAGGATATTGTAGCTTACAATGCACCTACAGGAGTATCTTGGGGTGATATAATGATGTAATGAGAGTTTTGATATGTTTTCAATATTTTTAGAGTGCTAAAGGTGCATTTGAAACTTGGTGAAGGTTTAGAATTGATCACAAACACTTGGATCTTGCACTGCCTACAACTCTACATTCTCTGCTTGTATTAGAAAATCTCCACCTATAGGTGGTACCACAAGGAGTTGAGGTGTTACATAGGATAATGGAATAATTTAAAGCATTCATTTAAGTCCTAGTGTGTTAATCAAGTCATTGAAGACTCATGTGGAATGATAGTATGGAAAATGGTAGTGTTGATCACCTTCTAGCATTCAATGACTTAGTTCTAGGACATAATCCCTAAAAAGTGAAAATAGAGGTCTAAACCTTTTTTTTCAAGATCATATAACAAAACTATCAAGAGTTAGATACATCCTAATGACTTCACCTTGTAGCCTCTATATAAGAGAGGGACTATGTAAATTTTTTAGGGTAGATGATTTATGGAGGATGGTAGTTGAGCACCCCAAAGTTGCCATTTGAACACTAAATTTCCTCACTATTATCTACAAAATTTGGATGATTGAGTGTCATTGCTTCCCAAGGTGATAGTGTATAATAATGTGTTCATGATAGATGGTATCCAATGGTGACAAGCAACCTAATAATGTTTAAAATCTATCTATATAACTCAAGACACAAGATATAACCCCACATGTCTACCTACAGGTCTCTTTACATCATAAAATGTGCACCTATAGGCTAGCTGTAGGGTCACCATATAGAGCAGGCTAAATAACCTTGATAACAAACTTCATTCCAAGCATGAAAGGAATAATTACAGTTATAGATGGTGTATAGAAATTTAAGGAGGATTTAAAATACATGAAATAAGGCCTATATCATATAAAAACACCTATAGGACCCCACACAATCAACTATAGTTGACTATGAGGGGCAAAGAGAAAAAATTGAGATTATTGATGTGGATATAGCATAAAAATAAATAAAGGGGCACAAACTAATACCAAATGATCCTAAGGGATTCAAATAATATCATTCAATGTTTTTCAAAGCTCAAACAAGTAGGAACATCTACAAGTGCACCCTTGTTCTATAAAAAACACAATTAGTTATAATTGGGTGATGATAATGAACCTAAACAAGGTGTATGGAAGAGTGTGTGATGTTGGAGAGACAAATGGATAATGGAACACATCCATAATGATCATGACAATCTATATAGACTCTTGGTAGTGGAAAAAAATCAAAATAAGGACCTTAAACAAGTAATATAAAGTCCACATCTTGGAATCCAACACATTCTACCTTTTCTAGAAGTTTGTTTTAGTTTTTGGGAGAGTTAGTAGGTCATATGACCTAACCAAGAGTTAAAATTTTGTATAGATCATCTCCATGATTGGGAGAAAATCTTACAATGACAATTTTGTCTGATAAAATAGGGAAAATACCCTCTATTTTGTCTCAGATAGAGGGTACTTCTCTTTATGCACAAGTTGGTAGTTCTAGAGAATAGAGACAAAGGGATGAGCTAGGAGATGACTGTGATTTCAATAAGGTGTGGAAAGGGGGAACACATATAGGAAAACATGAGGAACCAATAATAAAAAGAGGAAATTCAACAAAGTCATCTAGGTCAAAAAGGTTACAATCAAGTCTAAAAGGTAGGGTTTTGTCCTATAATCCAAAGAGGAGGTCAGTTTCACTTATAGTCTTAGATATGATCTCTATCCTATTAGATCATGATTTTGGGATCATGATAGAAGTTTATAGCTATTGGGATGTGGGAGAAACCATTAAAATGCCACTTTTGGGCTTTAAGATAACTCAAGCTTATAGGAACCTAAAAAAGAGCTTGATATATCAACTTTAGTTGTTCACATCTCCTTAGACACTATGCATGGAAATATAATAAGCTTGAAGATGTTAAAAAGGGTCATGCGTTACATTCTTGTGAAATTAGTTTGCAATTCTAACATCTAACCTTAATTAATAATCCTTAAGAGCAAAAGTGACTCAAAACCCTTACAAACCCTTGGATAAGGACCCAATTGGAAATATGAGGTTGGAGGGATATCTAAGTGGGAAATAATGACCATGAAATCTCTTGAACCTTGTAGAATACTCTCTTAAGATCCCTACCTTTAGGATTAGTTGTTCAGAATTATATGAATGGAGTACAAAACATGGTATTTCTAACTATTTTATTCATTGTGTAGGTTATAATATGTTTTAGGATATTTGAATCACATAGAAGGGAAGCTTAAGACTTAAGATAACTCCCCATACCAATTTCATGCTTTGTAAAAACTCCTCAGTGTGCTTACTAGCTACTTCATCTCAATTAGTCAAAAATGGCATAGTGAACATGATGGCAAGAAGTGTGAGAACTTCAAGATGATGTCTTTTTAATGTGTAATTGATGCCTCTAAGGAGATGGAAGGTATTTCCAAGTGTCATTCACTCCATTTTTAAATATTTCATGGAAAATTGATGCCTTTTTAGAGGCCAAGTGTGCAAGGTGTGTGAAAGAAGAGTTATTTTGGTTGTAAATGGTGATAGCTCATTTTTAGAAAGATTCCATATGATTAGGACTAAAAAAATGCATGGAGAGGCATGTATGAAATCCTTCCCTCTCATTCCAATAATCAAACCTATCCCTAGTTAGTTTTGGGATGTTTAAATAGAGGGATAAATCATGAAGGTAGTTTTCTGAGCTAGAAAAGGTAATTTCATGCCACTTTTCATGAATTTAATGACTTGGGGTCACACTTGTGCTTCCTAACCTTGCATGGTTTGTTTCACATATTATTATCATGCATATGTAATTTTTTTTCTCATCTTGATAATTGTCTTTATGACCTTTGGACTTCTATTTTATCCTCTCTCTCTCTCAAGTTCTATAAGAACTAGCCATTTTAGCCTTTATAAATTATGCTCCACCTGAGTATGGTGAATCCCTACTTATTTCAATAGCATGGATCAATAAATACTACTAATTTTTACCTCTTCCATGACTATTCATAGTGTGTTTTACCTAGATGATTGATCTTGCTTAGTGATGACTCTTGTTTCCTTATCATGTTGTCTCATTCTCTCACTTATTTGTAGTTAGAAAGCTTCTTCTTATAGGTCATGTGAAGTGTTCTAGGAAGTGTCATGATTGAGTGAGTTAGACTATTTTATAGTGTCATTATATACCTTTTGTCTAGTCCTCCTAGCCTAAACATTCACCATAACCTCATAACGAATCATTGATATGAGAAGATGCAGGTTGGAGAAGTGTATGTTTGGTTAGTCCCTTGTTCTCATGTGTAACATGTAGCTGGTTGGTAGTCATCAAATAATTTGGTGTAGTCATCAAATAATTTGGTGTATCACCTCCTTTAGGATAGTTTATTTTTAGTTTTATCTCTCCCTTTTCCCTCAAAAACTTAGGTGTAGTAGTTATCTACAAGTGGTACATCAAGGGAGTTATTCCTATCTATAGTTTCACCTCATTCTTAGGCTACCCATAGCCTAGAGGTGTTTAAATTGTGCCATTTGGATGAGGAGAGCTAAGACATCTCCTCAAAGAGCATAAATCCAAGTGACAATTTTTTTTGGCATGCCTAGTGGGACCAAGTTCCAAGAGAGTGGGAATATTATTGGTGTGTCTTACCTATAATCAACTTTTGGAAGCAATAAACTAACACCAATGGTGACTCTGAATGATAAATTCTAGTTATAAGTAGTCCATGTATATCTGTTTGAAAATTTTAATCAATTTTTGTGTTTCCTTTGACATATGAGGTTGATATAGATAGCTATGGCCAATACTCCTATCATTATCCTTCTTATCAGCCTTGCTATGAATCACCATTTACCCATCAATAGTCACATAAAAATAGCTATCAATCCTTTGAGCCATGGCATCCCTATGACCCTTCATTTCCCTCTCCATATGGAAACCATGTTGTTGGACAACTCTATAAAGAAGGTTATCAAGAAACACCTCTCTATCAGTCCCAATATGAGCCCTATCATTCATATCATGATGCCTATCATCCTCAAGAGTACTCTTATGAGTCTTGTCATGATAAATTAGATGATTCCATGAATTTTACATAAATATATTACTATCAAGATGAAACTCCTACTTATGTATGTGTTTCCCCTTCTAATCAACCCAAGAATTCACTTACCTATGAGCTTACTAGTGATTTTCTCTTTCCCAAGTCCATTCATAAGCCTTCTCCTTCATCCCACACTCTATCTCCAACTCATCAACCTTCCAATACACCTCACATTCCATCTCCTTCATGTGAGCCTATGTATCATCCTTCCACCTCCCCCATTCTTGAGGAAGATCCCATCTTGAGAAAAACAAGTGAATAATAACAAATTCAATTCATGGCTGATCAAGATCTCATAAGTGAATATGAGGAATAAATCACCATAAGGACTCCCCTTGGTGAACAAAAGGACAATCCACAAGCTGATGCCTCCATATTTGAAGGGATGTGTGTCTATGATGTAGACTCTAATGTCTCCATTTTTGAGGGGATGTGTATCCATGAGGAATGTGGCCAATACTTGAAGAGGGAGGTATTTGAAGAAGAATCCATGTTTGATCATGAAGTTGTGGATGACCATCTCAAGCATGAAGTGGAGTGTACTATCAAGGATGAAGGTCAAGTCAATCCTCAAGAAGTGGTAGTCCTAAGAGATTCTCATGAGACCAAGGTAGAGGAAATAACTCTTAAAGATGACATTCATAAGGAAGAAGACTTATGGTAGAAGTTCAATGCCACATGCAAGGAATTTGATAAGTTGGGTAAAGATTTTTCTTCTCCAAAAGATTGCACATCTGTTGACAAGTTTGTTGATGAGTCTAATAAACATGATCTTGAGTGTTCAATCAAACATAAAGATGAAGATCATTCTGCTGGTCAAGAACCTACTGTCATGGAGCCATTTGATGATTCTAGTGTACAAGAAGTTGTAGATATGGATAATGATGTCAAGGTAGATCTTTTTTTACCTAAAATATAGTCAAGATCTCTATCTAAGGTAAAACCACATTTAAGAATGTGGGAACATGGTGAAGGAAATCTTGGTGCTTCCAAAAATCAAGCACATTATGACAAGAATGAGAGCAAGGATGAGAGGACTATCATATTTTCAAACTTGCACATTAAGGGCCAAGTACATGATAAGGTTGAGACTATTTGGATGCAAGAATAGTTAATTTCCATAGATAACCTATATGGAGTTGCTTGGTTCTCATTGAACATCATGCCAGTGAAGTTGGAAAACACCATGAATAATAAGGAAGAATCAATTATAAAGGTAAAAAGGATAAATGTCTCACTAAATCCTTCATTTCATGAAGCAAGGAAGGTTTCAAACATCCCCTTTGATCTAGGAGGGAGGTATGCTTAGTTGTTAGTTGTACATCGTTGTTTGCTTTCTATTTTTCCTAAGTGCTTTAAGCACATGTGTGTTTCTTGTTAGTGTGTTTGTTTTATGTGGTTGAGGTAATTAGTTGTCTTGTCTTGGTAAAATCTTGTTGTCAAGTGTCAGGTCTCCTTGTCGGTAGCATAACAGGCATATGACCCCTATGAGTCACCAATTTCTTGACCAAATTTGACCTTGTAGGTCAAATTGGAACTTGTATATGTAAAAAATTGATTTTAGGTGTTTTATGGGTCAAATATTATGTCATAAAGTGTATTATAGGTCATTTTATGTCATTATATATCATATTAGCCTTGGTCATTAGTCATTTTAATCTTTATATCTTTTTGAGTCATTTTGGGGGTCAAAATGGAGCATTTAATGACTTGTACAACCTCTTAGGGAAATTTGAAGGTTTAAAATGATGATGTAATGTACTATGTGTCCTAATAAGTCTTTATTAACTATTACTAACTAAAAATTTGTAGGTTATTCATAAAAAGGGTAGTTTTCTTGAAAAAATGAGCATTTAATGAGGTGTAAAGAATTGAATGGACTCCTCCAGTTGGTGACATTTCAAGAGTGTCCCTTGGTCTTCAATAAACTTTATTTAGCTATCAATTTTATCATAAAATTCAATAAATGAAGAAAACCACTTCTCTCCCTTTCCACTAGGCTTGGCAAGCAAAAATGGTCTCCAAGTTTGTACTTGGTACCATCAACAATAGAAGTTTCAGGAAAAATGATCCTAGGGGTGTCCTATAAATTCAATCAAATTCAATTTGATGTTTGGTTGTATAGGAATGGTGGCTTGTGATTTATGAACCATTCCTAATAAGTTGACATATCAAATTTACTTGCTAAACTATGCACCATATAGGTTTTGCCTTGGTTTGGGTGAGAGTTACTAAGTTTGATTCAATAAGATATTGAACCCCTCTTAAAATGTTTTCCATTCTTGGTTTCATTTTCCAAGGTATTTTTATGATCAAATCATCTCAAGTTTGTAGATTGCTCTCATTTAGGATGATAGGCCTGTTTACACCATTTTTAGATATTCATGATTTAACAATGGATTAATAGGGTTGTGATATGTCATTTTCCATTTTTTCAATGTGATATTAATTCTATTTACATTTAAAACCTATTTTCTCAAAGCAACCTTCATGGAATTGCAGTCATATGCAATTTACCAATCAGGCAACCATTAATGAATGTGTATAGAAATCTCATGAAGACCAAACATTGAAATGGAGTGTACGAGATTTTTTAAAGTTTTTAAACATATTGATGTTCCATCTAAATTCCATGGAGGGAGATAAATTGGTTATCAAGGCATATTCTCTGAGTATATTGATTATTTATACTCATTATCTGTATGCAACTTATAGTGCACCTATAGGAGCCTCTCAGGGTGATGTAATGATGGAATGAGAGTTTTGATAGGTTTAAAACCTTTTTATAGTGATAAAGTTTCATTTAAAACTTTTTTAAGGTTTATAATTTATCACAAACACATGTATCTTTCACTTCCTGCAACTCTACATTTATTGCCTGTATTAGAAAATCTCCACCTACAAGTGGTACCACAAGGAGCTGAGGTGTTACATAAGAGATTGGAATACTTTTAAGCCTTCCTTTAAGTCCTAGTGCGTTTATCAAGTCATGTAATAATATTGTGGAATTATAGGATGGAAAATGGTAGTGTTGATCACCTTTTAGCATTTAATGACTGAGTTCTGGGATAACATCCCCAAAAAGTGAAAACAAAGGTCTACTTTTTTGTCAAGATCATATAACATAGCTATCAAGAGTTTGATACATAATAATGAACTCACCTTGTAGCCTCTATATAGGAGAGGAAATATGAAAATAATTTAGGTCAAATGATTTATGGAGGATGTTATTTGAACACCCCAAAGTTTCCATTTGAACACTAAATTTCCTCACTATTATCTATAGAATTTGAATGATTGAGTGTCATTGCTTCCCAAGGTGATAGTGTATAAGAATGTTTTCATGATATATGGTATCATATAGTGACAATAAATATAATAATGTTAAAATTATATCTATATAATTCAAGACACGAGATATAACCCCACATGTCTACCTACAGGTCTCTTTGCAGTGCACCTACAGGCTAGTTGTAGGGTCACCATGGAGAGTGGGCTAGATAGCCTTGATAAAAGACTTCATTGCAAGAATGAAAGGAATAATTAAAGTTATATATGGTGTATATAACTTCAATTAGGATACTAAATCCATAAAATAATGCCTAGATCATATTAAAAAACACCTACATGACCCCACATAGTCAACTGTAGTTGACTGTGAGGGGCCAAGAGCAAAATTTGAGTTTATTGATGTGGATATAGAATAAAAATAAAAGGGTACAAAAATAATACAAAATGAACCTAAGAGATTAAACTAATCTCACTGAATGTTTTTTAAATCTCAAAAGAGTATGAACATCTATAGGTGGACCCCTATTCTACATGAAACACAATCAATTGTAACTAGGTGGTGATAATGAACCTAAGAAAGGTGTATGGAAGAGTCTGTGAGAGGTTAGAGAGAAAAATGGATAATGGAGAACATCCATCATTATAATGAAAATATCTATAGGCTCTTGGTAGTGGAAAATAAGCAAAGAAAGGACACTAAGCAAGCAACATACAATCCACATCTTGGAATCCTGCACAGTCTACCTTTTCTAGAAATTTGTTTTGGTTTTTGGGAGAGTTAGCAGGTCATATGACCTAAAAAAGAGTTCAAATTTTGTATGGATAATATCCATGATTTGGATAAACTCTTAAAATGACAATTTTGTTTGATCAAATAGGGGAATTACCCTCTATTTTGTCTCAGATAGAGGCTGTTTCACTTTATGCACAAACTAGTAGTTTTGGAGAATAGAGACAAAGGGATGAGTTAGGAGCTGATTGAGATATTAGGAAGGTATGTAAATTGGTAAAACATATATAAAAACATGAGGAACCAATCACAGAAATAGAAAATTCAACAAAGTGTTTTAGATCAAAAATGTTACAGTCAAGTCTAAAAGGTAGGGTTTTATCCTAGAATCCAAAGAGGAGGTCATTTTCACTTATAGTCTTATATATGCTTTATATCCTATTAGATAATTATTATGGGATCATGATATAAGTTTTTAAGCTATTGGGATGTATGGAAAACCATGAAAAGGACACTTTTGGGCTTTAAGACAACTCAAGCCTGTAAGAACCTAAAGAAGAGCTTGATATAACAACTTTAGTTGTTCACATCTCCTTAGACACTATGCATGGAAATTTAAGAAAATTGGAGATATTAACAAGGTTCCTGAGCTACATTCTTGTGAAATTGTTTTGAAATTCCAACACCTAACCTTCATGAACAATCCTTAAGAGCAAAAGTGACTCAAAACCCTTACAAACCCTTAGATAAGGACCTAATTGGGAATATGAGGTTGGAGGGATATCCAAGGGGTGAAATGACCATGAAATTTATTAATACTTGTAGAAAACTCTCTCAAAATCCCTACCATTAGGATTAGTTATATAGAATTCTATGAATGGGGTACAAAATAGGGTATTTCTAACTCTTTTATGCATTATGCAGGTTACAAGAGGTTTTAAGAGATAAAAATCACATGGAAGGGAATATTAAGACTTAATATAACTCCTCATTCAAATTTAATGCATTGTAAAAACTCCTAAGTGTGTTTACCAGTTGCTTCATCTCATCTAGTCAAAATTGGTATAATGAACATGATGGTGAGAAGTGTGAGAAATTTAAGATAATGTATTTTTAATGCGTACCTAATGCCTCAAGTCTATTTAGGGTCTTTCCAAGTGTCATTAAATACCTTGTATGAATTTTCATGTAAAACTAATTCCTTTTTAGAGGTAAAGGGTGCATGGTGTGTGAAAGAAGAGTTATTTTAACTGCAGATGGTGATAGCTCATTTTGGGAAGATTACATATAACCAAAGGACTTCAAAAAATACATGGAGAGGAATGTATAAAATCATACCCTATCATTCCAATCATAATACCTATCCCTAGTTAGTTTTGGTATGTTCAAACATGGCTAAATCATGAAGGCAATTTTTTGAGCTAGTAAAGGGAATTGCATGCCACCTTTCATGAGTTTAATGAATTAAGGTGAGACTTATGATTCTTGACCTTACATGTTTCATTTCACATATTCTTCTCATTCATATTTAAATCATTTTATCAACTTTAAAAGTGTCCTTGTGACCTTTGGAATTCTCTTTTCTCCTCTCTCTCTCAAGTTCTATAAGAACTAGCCATTTTGGCTTTTTTAAATTATGCTCCACCTAAGTATGGTGAAGCCCTAATCATTTTCATACCATGTATCAATAAATAATACTGATTTTTACCTCTTATATTACTATTCATAGTGTTATTTACTTAGATGATTGATCTTACTTAGTGATGACTCTTGTTTCCTTAGCATGTTGTCTCATTCTCTCACTTATTTTCAGTTGTAAAGCTTCTTCTTCCAATTCATGTGAAGTGCTATAGGAAGTTTCAAGGTTGAATTAGTTAGCCTATTCAATAGTGTCATTATGTACCTCTTTTATATTACTCCTACCCTAAACATTCACCATAACCTCATAATGAAACATTGATGTTAGAAGATGCAGATTGGAGAAGTGTATGTTTGGTTAGTCCCTTGTTCTCATGTGTAACATGTAGTTGTTTGGTATTCATCAAATAATTTGGTGTATCACCTCCTTTAGGATAGTTTATTTTCATTTTTATCTCTCCATTTTCCCTCAAAAACATATGTGTAGTAGTGATTTACAAGTTGTACATCAAGGGAGCTATCCCTATCTAGAGATTCACCTCATTCTTAGGCTACCCACAGCCTAGAGGTGTTTCAATTGTGCCACTTGGATGAGGAGAGTTGATACATATCCTCAAAAGGTTAAAATCCAAGAGACAACAATACCTTTATAAACTTATAAAATTATATCAATAGAACTAATACTTTATCTATGAATCTTGATGTGTTAAATCTCTTTGGTGTTAATTCTACTTTTATGATACTATATAAGTACATGCATTATGTGAAATGAATCAAATGGATAATTATAAAGTGATTTTTATAATATAAATTACCAAATTTGTTAACTCAAGTGCCTAAGTGATATAGTTATCTATCCACCATCACATGACAAAATTGATGGGAACCAGTCTAGGTTACGTGCCTTGGGTGAGCGTGTGAGATCACTACTCACGTAATATGTTGGAGTGCTAGCATATTAGATTATTATTTATTCTAGGCACATAATTAGTAATTTTTCATTAAAATTTAAGGATAAAATAACCCCAACATTTTGGTTCTATTACTGAGATCCACTACACTTGTTAACAGGATGGTATCAAGATGCTCAAGTGGATATCTTTGGAAAATGTCAAGCATTGGGTTGGTGTCATAGAAAAAAATTTGTGCTTCAGTATCTTAAACCAAGATTTTTTGTGCACACATGGGCATATAATCACATATATAATTCTTTATATGAAATATTATTTGTATAATTACCCATTCACTTGCATGCTTTGATTTTGGCATATGACAAGACCATTCAATAAATTATGGATGGAAGGTTCCTTGGTAAATAGAGTGTCAAATAGCCTTAGTGAAGTTAAAATATACCTAGACACATGTGGTGGACATGTGGTGGAAATGAGTAGTTAATAGCTACATTTTAGAATATGTTATCTCTACATACTCTTGTTCAAAGGAAGTACAATTAAACTTTTTGAGGGAGCCACATGGGAGGTATCTCAATCAATTTCATTTAGATATTAATGAGCTTATGGTTGATTCTTTACTTTATAACTTCCCCATGGATGTCTAAAATATCTCACATATGAGTAGCATAACTTCTTGGGAAATGGAGGGGTATGCATTAGAATGGGATTGGTAGTTCACCATGGAGGTTAATAAGTGATAATTATGGAAGTGTAAGTATGATGAGGCCAAACATAAGGATATGAAAGGTAGCAAATCCCAATTCAAATATGAAGATATTGGAAGTGTTGCAATAATTTGTAGGAGGGTAGAAAGGCATGGTGATTACTCCCTAACCATGAGTCCATGCCCTTTATTTACACAAGACACATAGAAGAAGTAGAAAAACATTGATGATATTGGAACCCAATCTAATTAGATCCAATTCCCCTACCACATCACATGATTATGCATTTGAGTTTGACATAATTCTTGTAATAAATTAGGATAATGATAGTGTGAAATTTGAATTCGAATCTAAAACTGAGTCTATATAGGAATCTCTGAGAGTGCAAGTTCAAAATAAAAATTTACCATTAACCTTTACTTTTCCATTGAAAATAAGACGTATGGCTCACCTTTGAATCCCAAGTGGACAAAATATAAGTATTGGGCATAATACAGACCTAAAAAAATAATCAACCTCCCCTAACACCCAATATTTCTAGTGCACCTATTGCCGTAGGAAGCACAAGAGGCATAATTAGTGGTGGTTATACTAGAATTGTAGTAGGATTAAGAAGGAACTCAGGAGGAGTTAGTAGACCTCCATCATAGGTTTTAGGAGGATTTAGTGGAGAACTATATAAATGGATGTAGAGGTGGTCATTTTCCACATAGGACATGTTATAAATGCATATCTCTAAACCACTAATAGCATGACTGAACAATCTATCCAACCTACACCTTTTGTAAAAATGAACATCGACTAGAAGAATATGTAGATTTTTATGCTACCATTACTAAATAATATAATGATAAGGGCACTGGGATGATACGTATTTTAGAAACTCTAAATGGTTAGTGAATATTGCATCATACCACTCCAATTTGACCCAAGGTAAATATTACTATATGGAGTGGTGCTCATCCTCAACTAGTTTCAAGTCCACCTGCTAAAAAAGTTTAGCATGAATAACCTCATGCACAATAATATCATAATCCTCAACATCAAAAATAAGTGTTACATGACACACTAGCCTTAGACTAGGAACTATAAGGTAACATTACATTCTTAAAGGGCAAGGCTGCTAATATGCAAGTTGATATGCAAAGAAATATGGTACCCACAAACTCAAGGAATGATGAGTTATGAGAGTTGTGAAAACTCTTCCTTAATGAGGACATCATTCACCTCCTCGATAATTATTTATGATGACAAATTATAAGGCCTTCATAGGATTATCATTTGAACCATGCATAATGATAAAAGACCCATGTTCAACCAAATCTATATTGTGACAAATATATACTTTTTAATGCATCCACTGATGGATGGATGATCTATAATATCCTCATGGACATTGACATGGAGGCTAATTTTCTAACCAAATATTCTTGGAAAAATATGGGGAGACCTACTTTGCAACCCTCCCCACATGTTTTGTTCATGGCCAACAAAACTCATACACTACCCATAGTAATTATTAAAGATGCCACCATCAACACCTTGGGAGTCATCTTCAAGGGTGATTTTGATGTGATTGAGATTGTTAAATATGATGATTTCCCTAATCTTTTGGGTTAACCTTGGTGCTACGTAAATAATGCTAAATTGTATTTTATGAAGTGCTATATCAATTTTGAGAATGATACTAAGTGTATATTCATTCCCTTAAATAATGACCAATGCCCCCCTTTTGTGTAACCCATTGAATTTAATGACAATGTCAATATAATTTATAACATCACTACCCAAGTAAATGAAAATGTGTATCCTACTCCTAATGACATCTTGTGATGGGAAGATGTGTAGTCCATATCTGACACTACAAGTATCATGTGCAACTAATGGGTTGAAGGTGCATATGATCTGACAAGATGCATCTATTGTATCCTTGATGTATATTTAATCTCCCTTACAAATATTTCTCAATACCATAAAACTATTTACCTCATGGTCCACCATGTTTGAGGGTAGACCATGCACCTTTATTTCATTATCAAAGAGAGGTTAGGGAATATTTGTAGTAGATGGAAGACTACTATGGTAATGAGGATAAATAGTTATGCATGATCAACTTTATATTGTAGTGGAAAACTAGTTTATGGTGGTCTACTCATCAGTACCACTTAGATACATGGCAAAAAGTACATGTAGCCATGCATAATCACTTCCACCATGACAACTATGTTCACAGCACGCTAAGTTATGATGGTGTTGATTCTCTAGAATAATTTATAACATAATGTGAAATCCATTAGAGTGTCAATGAAACATTTTTACCTAAATTCTTATGGGTTCATGCATTTTATGGTACTATGTGTGCCTAGGCTTAAGCATGGTACATTCATCAAGAAACTCGTAGGGAAATGGATAGCCATCATCACATCAAACATAGTCTGCTTACAAAATATTATTTTCTTCACCATGAATGGATTTAAATTTATCTCTAAAATTAATCCATAAAGTATTTGTAAGAAATCAATCACATGTTGAAGACCATATATGACACATGCATGGCATAATTGAGGACAATTTGGCCATCTTCCAAAAACCCAATACTCCAACCATAGTTTAGTTAGAATTAGACTTTCAATCAGAATATAACCATCAGATCAGATATGAAGGGATAAGTAAAAGGTTATATAATAGGTTAATGAAGGTACTATCTCTAATCTACCATATCCATGATTTGACCACTTAAATATGCATACAGAATATGGGATGCATTATATAAGAGATATAATATAGACCAAGTAAAAATCATAGTCTGTGTCACTTAAAATAGTTCAATACAATATTAAGATGGAACATGCACCCAAAATGGCCATTGTGGGAAATTATTGGTCTAAGGTTGAGTTAGTCAAGATTTTTTAAATATCATATGAGTATAAAGACATTTTCCTATAGAATTATACATAGATGAAGGGGGTCTATACATAATTGGTAAAGATGCACATGAAGTTGGTTGAAGGTGCTCGACTGATGAAAAAATGGCCATATCAGATGAACCCAAATTTGTATGCTCAGGTTAAAGAGAAAATTGATAGCATGTTGAATGCTAGATTTATTACTCCCATTTATGAATATGAATAGGTTATCCTAATGATGATCAACATCAAGAAGTATGTTTGTATTTGAATTTTCATAGATTATAGGCTACTCAATGTTGTGAGTGTAATGAACCCTTTTCCAACACTTTTCACAAAGGAAATTTTGGAAGATGTTTGGTATGAGATCTACACATTCATCAATGACTTTTATAACTATCACCAAGTATAAATTATTATAGAAGACAAGGCAAAAATAACCTTTAAAATTGAATGGGGTTATTTTTCATGCAATGTTATGCCTTTTGGCCTCAATAATGCATTGACAATGTTCTCACGCATTATGGTGGAAGCCTTCAAGGATTTCATCCAAAATTTCCTTCAAGTGTACTTATATGAATGAATCATGTATGGTTTAGTGTGCTACCACTATGACAATATGACCTCATGTTCGAACGTTGCTGCCAGCTTCATGTTTCTTTGAATTTGAAGAAATGCATCTTTACCACCCTATTTGGGATTCTATTGGGACATATTATTTGGCAAGATAGACTATTGGTGGATTTCGTTAAAATTATGGTCATTTTTAAATTCCCAACACCAACCACTTAGCATGAGGTCTACACATTTTTAGATCATATGGGGTACTATCATTGTAACATCCCCAGGGTTAACTAGAATTAGGTTAAATTTTTATTAACTCAATAATAAATGAATTCAATAGTAATGATCTTTAAATTAATCTATCATTATAATAAACTATGTTATTAACCAACAAGTTAATTGTTTCATTCATTTAGATAATGATCAATTAATTATAAATTTTGATTTTCTTTCATAAGTATAATATAATCGAGTAAAAATTTACCCAAGTTATTAATTTATCCATTATTGATTAAATAATAAAATAGGTACATATATAAATAGTCAACTACTACAATTAATAAATTAACATCAAATAGTATAAGTATACAATATTACATATGAATATCATATTACAAAGATATAATGTTCCACAAAACATATGAGTCTGAATGAAATCATTAATATCCAAATATAATCATGAGTAAAGCCTCTATCACTTGACTGTTGGAAGGGGAAGGAGAGTATCATCTAAGTGATTTTCCACACCAATTATGGACCATTGATTCCCTATAAAATATCCCAACAAGGGAATGGCCCTCCCTTCACGGATGGACAGATAGTGACAGTGCATAAATTGATAAATTCAACTAAAAACTCATGTGTTTTAAGATAACTATCACATACAACATATCATAAATAAATACATTCTAACATGATATCATACTATACATGCAAACTAAATCAAATAGGTGAAATGAGAATGTTCAAACCATAAACATTACTCTAGCCAAAGTTTCATTGTAGTTTCTTAAGATCTCGAGATCAATCAAATTCACACACACTCAACTCATTTAAATAACCTTAATATACCTATTAGTGGCCCTAAGTAAGTACATGAACTCCATAACAACTACTTATTTAACAACATTAATACCATCTAAACATATTAATGCTAAAATCCATAGATTCTAAACATATAAATATTTACATAATGAATGCCATAACATGTATGAATACCAAGACATCATATTCTCTCCTATATTCCATTATGAGCATCTAAATGCTAAAAATCAAATAATTGTCATTTAAATAAATCCTTTTAGATAAAAAAAACTAATTTTATTATCTTATAAACAATAGTAATAATCATTTAATTCACTATTAGAAATTAATGATCATTTTCTTACAAACCAACTTTCATCTAGATTCAGAGTTTTCATAAAATGCTAATCAATACATATAGAATTCTCTATTCCCAAAATATCCATATAAAACCCCATAATTATTATGTATTAAAAATCCTGTTTTACTTTAAAAATCCTAAATAATAACTACCATTAATTACTCATATAATAATTACCATCATACCTATAATTATGCAAATCACTTCAAATAGAAGTTCAATACCAAGTAAGACCCATATTATATCCACATTAAAAAATACAAGTATAAGTTCATAATCATACTCAAAATATATTATATATTCAAGGTAATACTCAATTACCTATACAAGAATATACAACCTAAGAAAATGTCAAATAATATTAAGCCTTAATATTATTATATAATTGTTATAATTATGCACACATGCACGCACGCGCATGTGCGCGCACACACACACAATACAATATTTATGGATTATTCCATTGACCCTTAGTTTACACACACACAAACACACACATATATATTTTAAAATTGCACAATTTGAATTTAATCATCAATTTCAGTCATTCCTTCAAAACTATAGAATTGATCAATGTCCAAATACTTAAAAACATATAGTTATAATAATATTCCCATTAAACTATTTAATAAAATTCAAATTACCAATCATCTTATGAAAAACCCCATATCACTACAAGCTGTACCCAACAACTAAGTTGATACTTAACTGTTATATAAATCAGACAATTCTCATATAATTTCATTTCAAAATCAAATTCAATAAATTTTAAACTGTGTTTAACAAAATACAAGTTTTCACCCATTCCATCTTACTCAATGTCAAAAACACATAATACAAATAAAAAATCAAATATTCCTTGGTTCTTAAAATATTCCATACACCCAACCATTACTAACAAGGACTCTATTTATTTGTTCTAGCTATATATAAATTTATGAAATGATACCCAATCATGTATACCCCAAAAGATAAATGTACCCAGCCTTAAGATAGGTAGTTCACATTTATATTTCATTAACTAAAACTCATTATAAATTTCAAACATAATACAATAAGATCTAAAGATCTCACAAAACCTAAAAATATTTTATTCACAACAAAATCAAGCATACACATCCCTTAAATGGAAAGATGTGGTTTCATTTATACACAACCCTATGGCTGGGCCAAACCCTTCCATAGGGTCATTTATAAATGACCCCCTTTTTTAATTATTTCATCAAACAAAAAAACTATAATTTTTATATAAGGATTCAAACCAGAAAACAACATCCCCAACAATTCTATTGCTAGCCAAAACCTAGCTTTTATAAATAAGCTAAAAATGCAACCCTAGTTCCCTCAGCAAATAGAATGTAAGAAATACACAATTGATACAAATATGGCAGGGTTAAATATTTATTTGGAACTATGGATGGGCCATGCCCATCCTCAGGATCAATGACATATTTAACCTTTTTTTAAATAAAATATTTATCAACTCAAAAACAAAAACCCATTTCAATAGTGTATTCCTAAAACATTTTAAAATGGCAACTAGAAAATAAAATTTTAGTAAACCCTACCTCAAAATTCAAATCCAGGTAGTGAAATTATAGCTTCTCCTCTCAGATCTCTTTGTCACCATCTGCTCCTCTCCAAACCCTTGACATCCATGGATCTCCATTCTTTTCCAAATTAAATGCCAAACCCCTAAAAATATTCCATAAAACTAGGTCTGTGCCAAACGAATATCTAGTTTCATCATTATTTTCCCAAAATTATAGCATGATATCTCACCAATAAATCCTCAATGGTCTAATTAACCAAAAAAAACCATCATGACCAAACCATGCAACATGAAAAGTCTACAAAGTTTCACATTATGACTCGAAGAGTCTAGAAACCTAATCAGCTCATAAACCCTAGATTCTCAAATATGCCTATATTAATAATCACATTAACATTATAATCGACAAGATGGTCTTTAACCAAAATAAAAAATCCAAAAAAATAATCATACAAATCATTAAGGTTCAAAAGAGGGCTTTTGACCCTAACAAAATAATCATGCCCATAATAAAAATTTCAAGCATAGTTTAAGGTACCATTGACCTTTCCACAAGTAGTATGCCTTTGACTAAAAAAAATATTCCTTGATTTAATTTTAAAAACCTTCACTAACTCAAACTTATTCTAATTAAAACCATCGATAAATAAAACAATCAATCCCTTTTCATTATAAACTATGACTTTCATATAGTTATCGTGACTAGTGTTAATAATTCAATGTGTCATTTAACTAATGCAATCCTCATTTCAATTTAAACAAGCCACCCAATGAACATCAAAAATTTAAAAACTATTGAATGGTTATATATTTTCCATGCATACTTGACATTATTTATTGTAACATCAAGCATTTCCATTATCTATTGATAAATATACCACCTATATAGTGAGTTCCCTATAATATAAAGATAATAGAATAAGCAATCATGTAAGAATCCAAGAAGCTATCATTGCAAATCAAATCATGCATTTTCATTCATATTCTAATGAGATAATCAAAGGACATTAATACATGAATTATGAAAACTAAATACGTGATTTAAAATCATCAATAATTTAGATTATGCAAGCACATCCCAGACAACTAAAGCAATATGAAATCATGAAAATCAACACTACTAAATGAATAAAACATTAGTAATTTAATGCATGTTTTGAGCAATAAATATCTACCAACTAACACATAACAAATTTAAGTCTATTCTAAGTGGTATGTATAGGGTTCTTGTTTCCTTATTTCATTCCCCACTCATCTCCATCTGCTCCATCCTCTATGATGATACCCTCCCCCAGTCATAATCAGGAGGGTGGACTCCATCCTACATCCACCTCAACACAGTAAATAATAGTTAGACCATATCATGACATAATCATAATAAACTATTGTAATAGAATAAACAACATAATCATGATCATAATGTACCATAACAAAATATGAATAGCTAACTACAAGTTAACTATCATGATCACAATTAATTAATTCTGTCCACAATCAACATATTACTAATCTATCCACTTAACACATTAAGTTAACCAATAACTAACCATAAAATCTAGTAATTAATAAATTAATGAGTCTAGATGAAAATCAGGATGTAACTTCCTTCCCCCTAAAGTTGGTCATCATTCCAATGACCCTTATTTCAACAAAAGTTCTAAAATAAAATAGTGTTTAGTATAAAATAAACATAATATCCAATAAAATACTAAGAAAACAAATGTATAAATATCTTATGAAACTCTTCATAATCTTTTCAAGTATCACTATCTTCAAAATATTATTCTCACTGGACCTTGCATTATGACACTTTTTTGTTATGCAAACTAAGTTTGTGAGTGTTAATTATTTAGATTGGTCATACTGTGACCATCCTGGGATCTAGAACCTATAAAACATTCTAATCCAATACATGAGAAAGATCAATAATATACTTTAATTTTCACCCTTGGAGAGGGTTATTCAGGATCTCTCTAATTGAGCTACGTTATGGGAACAACCCCAGGTTATGGGTCACCTATGATGGGGTTGGACCTTTGAATAAGGTTGGATTCCTCTTGATGGATCACCTATAATAATTTTTACACTAACAAAAGGGTTATAAAGGGGGAAAAGGCTCCTAAGAAATTTAACTAGGTGATACACCAAATTTCAATGATAACTCACATAAACATGAAGTAATTATTGAAGAAGCATAAGATAATTCTATCTCAAACAATCTCCCAAACTAGCTAGTTGCATAAGTGTTTCATAAACTAGGTTCAAGAAGCATTGAATAAAGGAAAAGAGGAGTTTTAAGGCTCATTGAGATCTTGCATTAATGATATAAATAAAAATAACTTAGACCTACAACTAACTTGAAGACACCTATAAATGAGCAAAAAGAAGGACAATGGGTACGAAAGATTCTCCTTCACAATGCCATCATGCACAAGCTTTGTTACACACAATTCAAAGGGGAGAGATAGGTAAAGAAAGTATTTATTGATTCAAGACGTCTTTCATACAAATTTTGATAGGGTCTAACCTTATCAAATGAGCACACTTTTTCAAGAGTCTCAATGAGTATCCTTCTCTCCAAAAAAGATTAAAAAATATATAAATATTTCAAAACCCTTACAATAGAGAAGAGAATGGAAGATATAGGGGAAGAGAGGAAGAGAGAGAGTGAAGGAGTATGTCATTAGAGAGTCAATAAATGATCCACCACCATGCTTCAATGAATGCTCTGCCACCTTTTGGATCAATCAAGACACTCTTCATGGCTCACCAAGAGGAAAAGTCCCCAAAATCTCTAAAAGATACATTGAATGCCTATGTTGGAAATATTGTCATTGATGTCAAAGGTCTAGCATTATTGGTGATAAAGGCCACAATGAATTTAATGGTGTTTTTAATATTCATATCTTATCTAATGTGTGTTTATATTTATTTAATATTAATGAATATATTTTTAATTGCATATAAGTCAAAAGAGGGCCCATGGAGAAGTCAAAAAGTCATGAGGTAAAGACAAAAGAGGAATGGGATGCATTTTCTCATAAAGAGTCATCTTGAGGAATTCCAAGAGTCACCATGTGAATAAAAAAGAGGGTATGGCTCATTTTTCCATGAAGGGACACTTTTAGGAATATGAAAAGTCACCAAGATAAAGACAAAAGAGGAAATGATATAATTGCTTATGAAGGGTCACCATATGACTTTTCAAATGAAAAGATATGAAGGGTCATGTAAGTTTAGCACCATTTTCCATGAGGATTGAAGGGTCACAAAGGATGAATGATAAAGGTCATTTGGAAAGCTATAAATAAAGGCTTGAGAAGTTATTTGTAATTTGTAAGAGAGTGCATGGTTTGTATTTATTTTCAAAGAGAGAAAAGTAGGAGATATTGTAGAGTTCTATCATTTTTTGAGTAAGCAACATTGAGATATAGTTGTGTTTTATACACAAGAGGATGTAGTGCTCTTATGGGTTGGTGCTCACAAATATTTGTAAGGGGTTGGTGCTCTTGTGGGTTGGTGCTCACAAATAGTTTTTGTGTTGGTGCTCGGCAAAGGGGTTGGTGCTCCTGCAAGTTAGTGCTTGTGAACTTTGTATTTTGAGTTGGTGCTCAATAATTTACTTGAGATTTTTATCTATGGTTTTTCCCACTTTGGGTTTTCATGTAAAAATCTGCTCTCTCTCTCTCTCTCTCTCTCTCTCTCTCTCTCTCTCTCTCTCTCTGGTGGTGCATACTACTTGTTTCAATTTTATTGTATATCTTGAATGTGTGATTAAGTGGTTAAAGAAAAGAAATTAGATTAAGTAAAAGATATATAATATACTAATTCACCCCCCCTCTCAGTATATTTCATGCTTAACAATTGGTATCAAAGCAGATTCCTTTAGAAAAAGTTTTACAACTTGAAGGTAGATCAGGAAAGCATGATGGCTGGATCACATGAAAGTTTTTATACAAATAAGGCATCTGTGTTTGATGAGATAAATTATGCTTTTTGGAGCACAAATATGAATACTTATTTGATGGCCCTTGGATTTGACATTTGGCAAGTAGTGGTGGAGGAATATGAAGAGCCACAAACACTTGTAACTACTTTGATAGAAAAGAAGGAAAGTAAAAATAATGTTAAAGCTTTAAATGTTATTTTATGTGGTTTATGTGAATCATAATTTATTAAAGCTATGTAATGTAAATATACTCATGAAACTTAGATAAAACTTGAGAATATTTACAAAGGTGATGGAAAGGTTTAGCAAGCTAAGCTTTAAACTTTCAAAAGATAGTTTGAGAGTTTGAAGATGGAAGAGAAAGAAAATATAGAAAGTTATCTTTTTTGGGTTGATCAAATAGTTAATTGTTGGAAATATTGTCATTGATGTCAAAGGTCTAGCATTATTGGTGATAAAGGCCCCATTACATTTAATGATGTTTGTAATAGTTATATCTTGGCTAATCTATGTTAATATTTATTTAATATTAATGAATATATTTTTGGTTGTATATAAGACAAAAGAAGGGCCCATGGAGAAATCAAAGAGTCACGGGGTAAAGACAAAAGAAGAATGGGATGCATTTCCCCATGAAGAGTCATCTTGGGTAATTCCAAGAGTCACCAAGAGAAGATAAAAGAGGAAGGGCACAATTTCTCATGAAGGGACACTTTGAGGAATACGAAAAGTCACCAAAATAAAGACAAAAGAGGAAAGGATGTTTTTGCTTATGAAGGGTCACCACGTGACTTTTAAAATGCAAGGATACGAAGGGTCATGCAAGTTTGGTGCCATTTTCTGTGAGGATTGAAGGGTCACAAAGGAAGAAGGTGAAAGGTCATTTGGAAAGCTATAAATAAAGGCTTGAGAAGCCATTTGTAATGTGAGAGATAGAGTATGATTTATATTTGTTATATCTAACTTAGAAGATCAAAAAATGAGAAAGGAAAGAGATATTGTAATGAACTATCATTTGTTGAGATAGCAACATTGAGAGATAGTTGTGTGGTATACATAAAAGGGGTTAGTGCTCCTGTGGGTTGGTGCTCATAAATTATTGTTGTGTTGGTGCTCAGTAAAGGAGTTGGTGCTCTTGTCGGTTGGTGCTCATGAATTATTGTTGTGTTGGTGCTCAGCAAAGGGGTTGGTGCTCCTATGGGTTGGTGATCACAAATTATTATTGTGTTGGTGCTCAACAAATTGGTTGGTGCCCTTGTGGGTTGGTGCTCATGAATAGTTGTTGTGTTGGTGCTTAGCAAAGGGGTTGGTACTCCTGCAAGTTGGTGCTTATGAATTTTGTAGTTTAAGTTGGTGCTCATTCATATACTTGAGATTGTTCTCTATGGTTTTTCCCACATTGGGTTTCCACATTTAATCTGGTGTCTCTCTCTATCTTGTGTGGTGTTTATTATTTTAGTTTTATTGCATATCTTTAATGTATGTTAAAGTGAAATTTGATTAAGGGAAAGTTTATAAGATTTATGATATACTGATTCACCCCCCCTCTTAGTATATCCCATGCTTAAAAATTAGCATCAGAGTAGGTTCCTTTTTTGAAAAAGTTTTATAGCTTGAAGGTAGATAAGGAAAACACAAAATGGCCAAGTAGTTAAAGAAGGAGAATCGAGAGTTGAAATCTGTGGTTGAGGCTCTTAAGGAACATGTGTGTATCTTGGATTCTAAGTTGGCTATATAAGTAAAAGAAAATAAGATATTTACTCAGGATCTTAAGAATCAGTTAGAGGTTGCAAATTCAAGTTTGAAATCAAGAGAAGAAGAGTGTAATCAGTTGAAGGTTGAGTTAGGTTCTTTAAAGGACAATCATAAGAAGCTCATAATCAAGGTTGAGAAAGATCATGAAATATTAGTCCAAGGTAAGAAGGATGCAAATTTTAAAGGAAAATTAAAAAATCCAATCAGGCAACCCAATGCTTTCAGGTTTTCAAATTATTTTCATGGCCATTGTTTTGTTTGTCATCATGTTGGTCATAGGGCAAGAGATTGTATGCAGAGAAGCAATTGGTCAAAGGGAGATATCAATCACATTCAAGCTAAAAGTATGAGAAATGTTGTTTTATTTTTTTGTCATAAGATTGGCCATATTGCTAAATTATGTCCAAATAGAGTAAAGAGATCTTCAAGGTATGAGAAGAGCCAAATTCAGGTTTGGAGACCTAAGATAGTAAAAGTTGATTAAGTTGAATTTAAGAGTGAGAATAAATTACTTGCTATAGTAAATAAAGAACCAGATAGGAAGGATTGTGAAAAATCTCTTGTTACATTTGAGCATGAGCCTTGTCAAGATAAGATAGTTGCAAGAGTTAATAAGATGAAAAACATCATAAATGATGAGGTTAGTAAGTCAAATAAGTTAGACATGCTTAAATAGATTCTAAGAGAAAGACACAAGGAAGAAATAGAGGAGATGTGGGAATCTCCTGAGATTTATTTCTAGGGCCCTTTGTGTGGGGTGTCTCTTCTAGGCTTCAAGGAGACACTTTTAAGAAAAATTGAAGCATGGTGGATGATATTAGGTCTTAGCTATGTTGCATGACAAGAAGGTGAGTTGGAAAATTAATTTGTATATCATTTGAGGGAATAGATTTTGAATAAAATTTTGCACCAGTATTAAGGTTAGAGGCTATTAGAATGTTTCTTGCATATGTAGTGTTTAAAAGTTTTAAAGTGTTTCAAATGGATATGGTCATAAGAAATTAGAATGTTGAAAAGAAATAACAATTTCGAAAATAAGGAGAAGGAAAGTCATGTAGAATCAAGCAGAAGCTACAACTCTTTTTCTCCTCTATCAAGCTTTGATGAAGAGGCCATAATATGTTACACATGTAAAAACTTCGAACACATAGCTTGGTACTGTACAAACGTGTTTGACTCAGTCAAGAAGGACCAAAGTTTCAAGGCTCCATTCATTAAGAAGAAGGTTCAGACATGTTCATGGTAGAATAAATAACCTAAAGATTCTATGATGGTTCAGACAGCTTTGCATGCAAGAAATGAAGATCATCCATGGTTCATTGATAGTGGATATTTGAGACATATGATAGGAGACAAGAGTAAGTTAAAAACTCTAAATAAGATCAATGGTGGCACAGTGAAATTTAGAGATAAAACCACTATGAAGATAGTCGAAAAAGGTACTTTGAGTTTGGATAATGGTATAACCAAGACTAAGAATGTTTTGTATGTAAAAGGTCTTATCCATAATCTATTGAGTGTAAGTCAAATATGTGATCAGGGATACACATTAAATTTTTATGCATAAGGTTGTGAGATTAAAATAAAAGATTCAAATGAGTTGATTGTAGATGCTCAAAGGATAGGCAATGATTTATATGTATTATCAGATATCTTATCAAAGGCACGATCCAAGGACACATTCAAGAATCTAAAAGAGGAGTTAGGAGTAATTTATTTTACTTCCTACCATTAAAGTTTAACATCAATTGAAGGGGAGCTAAGTGTTAGCTCTAAGTAGGCCCTTTGCCATTGATGTCAAAGGGGGAGAATAATAGGTATAAGTATAGGGAACAGGTACATGTTACTACAGTAAGGGGGAGTTACTATATGTTTTTTAGATGATACAAGTGTAAGTTTTAGGATGTGTCAGTTTCAAGGATTGAGGTTGCCATCAATGACAAAGGGGGAGATTGTTGTAAATATTGTCATTGATGTGAAAGGTCTAGCATTATTGGTGATAAAATCCCCATTGCATTTAATGATGTTTTTAATAGTTATATCTAGGCTAATGTGTGTTAATATTTATTTAATATTAATGAATATATTTTTGGTTGTATATAAGACAAAAGAAGGGCCCATGGAGAAATCAAAGAGTCACGGGGTAAAGACAAAAGAAGAATGGGATGCATTTCCCCATGAAGAGTCATCTTGGGTAATTCCAAGAGTCACCAAGAGAAGATAAAAGAGGAAGGGCACAATTTCTCATGAAGGGACACTTTGAGGAATACGAAAAGTCACCAAAATAAAGACAAAAGAGGAAAGGATGTTTTTGCTTATGAAGGGTCACCACGTGACTTTTAAAATGCAAGGATACGAAGGGTCATGCAAGTTTGGTGCCATTTTCTGTGAGGATTGAAGGGTCACAAAGGAAGAAGGTGAAAGGTCATTTGGAAAGCTATAAATAAAGGCTTGAGAAGCCATTTGTAATGTGAGAGATAGAGTATGATTTGTATTTGTTATATCTATCTTAGAAGAGAAAAAGGTGAGAGAGGAAATAGATATTGTAATGAACTATCATTTGTTGAGATAAAAACATTGAGAGATAGTTGTGTGGTATACACAAAAGGGGTTGGTGCTCCTATGGGTTGGTGCTCATGAATTATTGTTGTGTTGGTGCTCAGTAAAGGGGTTCATTCTCTTGTGGGTTGGTGCTAACAAATTATTGCTATGTTGGTGCTCAACAAATGGGTTGATGATCTTATGGGTTGGTGCTTATGAATTATTGTTGTGTTGGTGTTCAACAAAGGGGTTGGTGCTCATGAATAGTTATTGTGTTGGTGCTCAGCAAAGGGGTTGTTGCTCTTGCAAGTTGGTGATTGCGAATATTGTAGTTTGAGTTGGTGCCCATCCATATACTTGAGATTGTTCTCTATGGTTTTTCCCACATTGGGTTTTCACATTAAATTTGGTGTCTCTCTTTATCTTGTGTGGTGTTTATTATTTCAGTTTTATTGCATATCTTGAATGTATGTTAAAGTGGAATTTGATTAAGAAAAAGTTTATAAGATTTATGATATACTAATTCACCCCCCCTCTTAGTATATCCCATGCTTAACATTAATCAGATTCAAGGTCTTGGAGAAAATTTAGAAGAATCAATTGTGGTTCAAATATTTTTGAGATCTCTACCATTGAGATATGATGCAAAAGTTTTGGTAATTGAAGAGATGAAGAATTTATCCAAGCTAAAGATGGATGAACTACATGGTATTCTTATGGCATATGATATGCGGATTGAATAAGAGAAACCCTCAAAAAGAGAATCTACTTTTAAGACATCAAAGAAAGAGAAGGCTAATATATAAGAATCAAGTGATAGTTATAGCGATGATGAAGATGATAATAGAGCTCTATTCATTTGCAAGCCAAAAAGGGGCACAAATAAATATCAAGGAAAAATACCACTTAAATATTTTAATTATGGAAAGATTAGACATTTTGTAGCTAAGTGCCCAGATAAGGGTAATGGTGACAATGAAGAAGGAAAGTCTACATACAAGAATAATTTCAAAAGAAAATTCAAAAAAAGATTCAAGAAGAATAATTTGTATTCTAAATATCCTAACTCAGCCAAATATAATGGAGTTAGTGATTTAGAAGAGATTCTATTCATGGACATATATGAAGATGCCTCTACAAGCAAAGTACAGATGATCAAGAAGAAGAACAGGATGAAGCTGAAGTGAATCTAGAAGGAGAACTCATTTGAACCTTAGAAGAATTAAAATATCTTGAGAAAAAGAATCAAAGATTAAAGCTCTAGATCGAGAAAAATGAAAAGGAGTCAAAGGAAACAATTGAATATCTACAAGCACACTTTAAATAAGCCAAGAAGAATGAAGAAGATATAATGGAACAATTGCAAAAAGTAAGTAAAGAATGTGAAAGGTATTTTAATGAAATTTCTTATTTAAAAGCAGATCTTGAGAAAACAAATAAAGGAATCAATGATAGAGTAGCCAATGATTCAAAATTTGAGAATATCACTAATATGTTGAATAAGATATTAGAAATTTAAAGATCAATATTAGATAAGATAGGTATCAAATTTGAAAAGGAGAAAAGAAAGGCCACTACTTTCACAGACAAGGAAAAAGGAAAGAGCTATGTTGAAACTCTTATAAAAGAGGAAATAAAAAGGCAATAAGTTAAGAATACAGAGGACATCTCAAATAAAGAAGGATGGACATAACAGAGCTACAAAAGGCAATCGACAGAGATACACAAATAGTTTCTATTTTTATGATTACTATTTTTAATTTAATGGATATGGTCATAAGAAAATAGAATGTCAAAAAAATACTAATAATTTTAGAAATAAGGAGAAGGAAAGTCATGCAGATTTAAGCAGAAGCCACAACATTTTTGCTCCTCTATCAGGCTTTAATGAAGAGGCCATAATATGTTACAAGTGCAACAACTTTAGACACATAGCTTAGTACTGTAGAAGTTTTCTTGAGTCAGTCAAGAAGGACCATAGTTTGAAGGCTCCATTCATCAAGAAGAAAGTTTAGACAGGTTCATGGCAAAAGAAACAACTTGAAAAATCTATGTTGGTGTAGACATCTTTGCATGTAAAAAATGAAGAAAATCCATGGTTTATTGATAGTGGTTATTTGAGGTACATGATAGGAAATAAAATTAAGTTCATAACCTTGAAAAAGATTAATGGTGGCATAGTGAAATTCGAATATAATACTACTACCAGAATTGTCAAAAAAGGTACACTAAGTTTGGATAATGGTAAAACTAAAACTAAAAATGCTTTGTATGTAGAAGGTCTTAAGCATAATATTTTGAGTGTAAGTCAAATGTGTGATTAGGGGCACACACTAAATTTTTATGCAAAAGGTTTTGAAATTAGGAGAAAATATTCAGATGTGTTTGTTGTAGATGCTCAAAGAACAACAAATAATTTGTATATGCTATCAGACATCAAAGGTCAAAGATGTTGTTTGAGTCAGATTGAAGAAATTTGGCTATGGCATAGGAGAATGGGACACAAATTTTGACAATATTTTCAACATCAGCAAGAGGCAAGCAGTCATAAATCTTCCAAATATTATAAATCCATCTGACACGCTTTGTGAACCTTATTAGCATGGGAAGCAGGCTAGAAGGTGGTTCAAAATAAAAGAGTACTTGACCACTCAAATGTTAGAGCTTATTTACACTATTTTATGTGGACCTATGAGAACTCAAAGTACTCAAGGTGAGAAATATTTCATGTTTCTTATTGATGATTTTTCACGTATGACTTGGGTAATATTTTTAAAGAAAAAATCAAAAGCTTTCAGACATTTCAAAGCATTCAAAGCATTAGTTGAGAATGAAACTAGTTTGAAGATTAAGTGTCTAAGATCAGATCGAGCAAGATAATTCATGTCAAATTAATTTATTGAATTTTTTAGAGACCATAGAATTAAGAGACATTATTTAGTAGCCAAAAATCCATAGTAAAATGGAGTAGTTGAACAAAGAAATAGAATAGTTCAAAAAATAGTGAGGATAATGCTAAATAAATCTAAGATACCAATACATATTGGAGAGAGGTAGTTAATATAGTAGTACATATTTAGAATAGAAAATTATTGAGATTTAATAATGATAAAACTCCTTATGATCTATGGAAAAACAAACTAGTAATAGTTGATTATTTCAGAGTTTTTAGTAGCAGATGCTTCATAAAAAGAACTGACAAAAAACTTGATAAGTTTGAATCCAGAGAAAATAAAGGTATATTTCTTAGTTATTCTTGCAAAATTAAAGCTTATAAATTTTATAATAAAATAACCGAGAAAATTATTGAAATTGTAAGTGTTAGGATAGAAAAAGATGGAACGTAAAGAATCAGTGATCCAGTAGACATTCTTGAAATCATTGAAGAGGAAAATTTTCAAGAATCAGATGAAGATGAGAAAAAGGAGAAAAAGGACATCAAAACTCCATCCAAATATGTTTAGAGAAATCATAATGAAAGTGATATCATCAAAGACATAAATGAAGGAATTTACACCAAAATAATGATGGTAAGTGAATCAGAGCAAGTTAATTTCTCTTTGTTATCCAAAATTTAGCCTAAACATTTTTAGAAGCTAGACATGATAAGCATTGGGTTAAGGCAATGGATGAAGAATTAAATCAGATAGAAAAGAATGATACTTGTAAATTAGTGCCTAGACCAAAAGATCACAATATGATAGGAAAAAAATGGGTTTATAGAAATAAGTTGAATGAAAATAGAGAAGTGACCAAGAATAAAGAAAGATTAGTATGTAAAAGATATGCTCAAATTGAGGGAATATATTTTGAAGAAACTTTTGTACTAGTGGTAAGGATAGAGGCTATTAGAATGTTTTTTGCATATGCAGTGTTTAAAAATTTCAAAGTGTTTCAGAAGGATGTCAAATCTACCTTCCTAAATAAGAATCTAGAAGAAGAGGTCTACATTGAGCAGCCTGAGGGATTTATTCTCTCAAATATTAGTAGCCATGTATGCAGATTGAAAAAATCAATGTATGGATTGAAATAAGCTCCTAGAGCTTGGTATGAAAGACTTAATAAATACCTACAGGATCAAGGTTTGAAGAGAAGATTTGCTGACAATAATCTCTACATCAAAATAGAAGGTGAGTATCAATTGATTTTTGTGGTATATTTTGATGACATTATTTTTGGAGAAAACATTGAAAAGATGACAAAATAATTTTCTAATAATATGCAAAAAGAATTTGAGATGTCTATGCTTGGATAATTGTCATTTTTCTTAGGATTGAAAATATTTTAGTTAGATAAAATAATTTTTATATCTCAAAGTAAATATGCCAAGGAAATGTTGAAGAAATTTGGTTTTGAGGATTGTGCACCAGTTGGCACACCAATGTGTACACGAAATAAGGTGAGCAAGGATGAAGATTCACCTATTTTAGATCAATCTTTTTATAGATCTATGATTGGTAATCTTTTATATTTGATAGCATCAAGGCTAAACATTATGCATGTAGTAGGTATGGTTGAAAGATATCAGTCAGCTTCAAAAGATAGTCATGTTCAATTGGTGAAGATAATATTTAGATATATCAAGGGGACATTATATTATGGATTGTGGTATCCCACAGGCAGATATTTCACTTTAGTTGCTTATACAGATTTAGATTGGGAAGGTTGCTTAGATAACATAAAAAGTACAAGTGGAAGAGCTTTCTTTCTTGGTGATAACTTAGTATCATGGCTAAGCAAAAAGCAAAATTTAGTATCACTTTCTACAGCTGAAGAAAAATATATTGCAACAGTATTGTGTTGTATTCAAGTGCTTTGGATGAAGCAAAATTTGAAAGATATCGAGGTAAAATATGATAAACCTATTTCTATTTTTTGTGACAACACAAGTGCTATTAATATTTTCAAAAATCCAGTGATGCATTCAAGAACAAAACATATTCCCATCAGATATCACTTTTTGAGAGAGCAAATTGGAGATCAATAGGTTAAGATGGAATATATCAGTACTACAAAGTAGATTGTAGATATTTTCATAAAGGCACTACCAAAAGACACATTTGAGTATCTATGAGAGAAGTTAGGAGTAATTTCTTTTACTTCCTACCATTAAGTTTCAACAATAGTTGAGGGGGAGCTAAGTGTTAGCTCTAGGTAGGCCCTTTGCCATTGATTTCAAAGGAGGAGAAGAATAGAAATAGGTATAGGTATAGGTGTAAAAATAGGTACAAGAATTAGGCACAAGTTGCTTTAGTAAGGGGGAGTTCCTGTATGTTTTTTAGATGGCAATATGTGCAGGTTTTAGGATGTGGCAGTTTCAATTTGAGGTTGCCATCAATGACAAAGGGGGAGATTATTGGAAATATTGTCATTGATGTCAAAGGTCTAGCATTATTAGTGATAAAGTCCCCATTGCATTTAATGGTGTTTTTAATATTCATATCTTAGATAATGTGTGTTAATATTTATTTAATATTAATGAATATATTTTTGGTTGCATATAAGTCAAAAGAGGGCCCATGGAGAAGTCAAAGAGTCACGGGGTAAAGACAAAAGAGGAATGGGATACATTTTCAAATGAAGAGTCATCTTGAGGAATTCCAAGAGTCACCATGTGAAGACAAAAGAGGGTATGGTGCATTTTTCCATGAAGGGACACTTGGAGGAATATGAAAAGTCACCAAGATAAAGACAAAAGAGGAAAGGACACATTTGCTTATGAAGGGTCACCATAAGAATTTTCAAATGCAAGGATACGAAGGGTCATGAAAGTTTGGCATCATTTTCCATGAATATTTAATTTTCATAGAGGGTGAATGCCAAAGGTCATTTGGAAAGCTATAAATAAAGGCTTGATAAGCCATTTGTAATTTAAAAGAGAGTGCATGGTTTGTATTTTTTTTCAAAGAGAGAAAAGCAAGAGATATTGTAGAGTTCTATTATTTGTTGAGTAAGCAACATTGAGAGATAGTTGTGTTTTATACACAAGAGGGGTTGGTGCTCCTGTGGGTTAGTGCTCACAAATATTTGCAACAGGTTGGTGATCTTGTGGGTTGGTTCTCACAAATAGTTGTTGTGTTGGTGCTCAGCAAAGGGGTTGGTGTTCCTATAAGTTGGTTCTTGCAAACTTTGTATTTTGAGTTGGTGCTCATTCATATACTTGATATTGTTCTCTATAGTTTTTCCCACTTTGGGTTTTCATGTAAAAGTCTACTCTCTCTCTCTCTCTCTCTCTCTCTCTCTCTCTCTCTCTCTCTCTCTCTCATGTGGTGCATATTATTATTTCAATTTTATTGCATATCTTGAATGTGTGATTAAGTGGTTAAAGAAAATAAATCAGATTAAGTAAAAGATATATAATATATTGATTCACCCCCCTCTTAGTATATTTCATGTTTAATAGCTTCATCTGTGCTCCTCAACCCCCAGATATTTTCCTTAGACTTATATGTCATATTTACTTGAAGACAAAATCTTCCTATTCATGGATCAAACAAAGTTATGGTCATATCTATTTTATGTGGTTTCTTATCAAAGACATGGCTATGTCAAAAGATGAGACACTCCCTTGTCATCATAAATATTTATCTCAACTTTGAAATCTAAACTTGGGTTTACTATAGACAAAAGCCAATCCCATTCATTGGTTTTCCTATAGTCTCGATATTGATGAAACTCTATTAGATGCCTGGTCTCATTTTGACAACTAGTTACTGACATTTGATTTGTATTAGGTATAATAGACATATTATAATTCCATGGAACTCTAATGGTGATGTTTGATCTTGAAATACCATTCTGGTTCAACCTAGATCATGCTTGAACTCGACTCCTTTGCATTTGCTTTCTTGGTTAAAAAATAACTTCATCAACCTCAATCAAAAGTCCCCTAGAATTGCCTTTATTCATTAGCCATTGAATTATTTACCTTTCTCACACCATTGATCTTTCTATATATGAATGAACACAAACCATAGATCTTCTACCAATTGAATGCACTTAAGACACTTGTCACCCACATGTTTGCTCTTTGGATCTACTGACCATTTAAATTACTACTCACCATCAAATCCATTTAGTATGAATGAACATAATTCATAGATTTTTCTAGGCCAATTGTATCAATATTATTCACACATCATTAGATATATATTTTGATCGAATGCCAATTGTTGATCTTGTTCTAGGCATTTTTTGACTTATTGACTAATTGTGTGTCGTTGATCTAGATCTCATCAAATGCCAACCATTGATATTTGAATTTTTTAAATCCAAAAAATTATTTTTAGAGGTTTGAAATTGATGTACCCAAACACATATTACTTGTTACGTATTTTTTAAATCCAAATGGTTAATTAATGCAGTCTAAACTTGGCATCCTCGTGCACGTTTCATTCTGCTTGCTCAACTTTGAGATCTTATATCTTGGGATAGATAACTCATCAAGACATGAAAATTACAGAGGATGATCTTAGAGCCAAGAAAATTTATTCCATTTGATCCTTTTAATTTTAGAGTCTTTCTGATAATGCTTATAAATAATGCAAGTAATTTGACCCATTCATTTTTGAGTGATGTAAAAGATAGTCTGGTTTATTTAGACTTGTGCTAGCAACTAATTGCTTGATCTTTGAAAGCTTTGATGATCTTTTGAAGCTTGTGAAAATATATTCAATAACCCTAAAATAATTGAACACCATGATAACCTTCTTGGATCCTTATCTTTGAAACTCTAGACCAATTTCCAAGCCTACTTCTCAAGGTCAACAATTACACTTTAAGTTTGATTAAATTGTTTCAAAAGATTTGCAAGCACTATGATCTTATTATTTAATATTTAAACATATACTCGACCAATAATTTGTTTATATCTCCATACCATAGACCTTTCTAGGCAAAGTTTTGTATGGAGGCCAAAATTGGCCAACATTTTTGGTGACAACTTAGGCTTGCATGTCTCCTATGTAAAGACTAGTGTCCTTAAAATGATCCATTGGGCATCTAGAGTATCAATTCTTTTCTCTGAACTGATAATGAAAATGATACAAGTTTTACCCTTTTCCAAAAAACCTCCTTTTAAAACAACAAGGACCAAAAAAGATAACAAAACAACAACTATGCCCAAGGCACTTATTGAAAGGAAAACACACAATTGAAAGGAAATGTGCACAAGGAACTTAGAGGAAAGCATCAAAAACTATTCTAATATGTTACAATATCATATAATAATTGAAAACTCTTCTATTAACATGGATTTAAATGAATGACATTAACTAGGATGGGTAATACCTCTCCATCTAGTTAGGCAAACTAAAAAGCATTATATTGTTTGCATTTGTGGATCAAGTAAGGAACACCCCATAATCTGTCAAACTTGGTATGGTTACCTAGCTTGTATTTATTTGAGTACCATTTGAGGACTAGGTCCCCTTCCTTAAATTCCCTTGATGTAGATCTCTTGTTAAAGGCTTTCTTGACTTCAGCTAGATTTGACTCTAATGTCTTGATTACAAGGTCATTGGTTCCTTTAAGCTCCATGAGCTCTATCATCCTCATGTTCATAAGCTCACTCTCCATCAACTCGAGCTAATGGGCTAACTCCAATGTAGGTATTTTAAGATAAATGGGAAATTTGGCTTCCTTTCCATATACAAAGACATATGGATGATTTCCAATGGTAGATTTGGGAGTCACTTTGTCAGCCCATAGGGTTGTCCTTAGTTTTGTATTCCATGTTCTCTATTTTTCCTCCATAGTTCTCTTGATAATCATTAAAAATGTATTGTTTGTGGACTCTACCAATCCATTAACTTAGGGGTAGTAATTGGAGGATGTGTTAGGGTAGATTCCTAGCTTGAATACCCATTCACTTGTCTTCATACCTACAACTACTAATGCATTATCTAAAATTATAGTAGTTGGGACACCAAACCTGGTTATTATGTTGTCATAAAAGTCCAATATTGTTGTCTCATTAGCTTATTTTGAGGAAATTTCTTCCACCCACTTGGTGAAGTAGTCAGTTGCAGTGAGCATCCATTTATGTCCTGCACTTGAAGGTGGATTTATCATCCCTATGAAGTCCAACCCCCATTGCATGAAGGGTTGATCCACCTGGATTGGGTTAAGTTGAGATATACTAATCTTTGTTTTCCTACAAATAGATCACACTTTTGACATTTCTTGACCCATACATAGGCATCCTTGAAGAGGTTGGGCTAGTAATAACTAGTCCTCATTATTTTTATTATTATTGTTATTGGAGCAAAATGGCCTCCTGCATGTCCATCATGAAACTACTCTAAGAGTTTTTTCACTTGATTATCATCAATGCACCTAATAATTAACCCATTGAGGTCCCTTTTTAAAATAACACCATCAACTAATGCATAAGGTATGGATTAAAGTCTGAAATACCTTATTTTTCTCTATCCAAACCTTGGGGGCATTCTCCTGTCATCAAGAAATGTGTCATACCTGGATCCAACTATTATGAAGGGGAGGTGCACTTGCTTGTGAGTCATCTTGTGTCACTAGAAAAACTTATTTGTCCTCTTGAGTATCATATACCATATGCTCACACAAGTATTTTCATCTTAACAACTTGGTGACTTTGATATCCACATCATACTCTATGACCTTGGTAATCCATCCTACTCTTTTTTTATTCAAGTGTTTTTTAAGGAGGATGTCCCTAACTCTAGGATGAGACACCATAAGATGGATCTTGATGTTAGAAAGCATTGACCTAAAATTTTTGAAGGCTCCTCAATGCTACAAGAACCTATTTTTCTATAAAAGTGTACCTCACCTCATACCCCTCCAACCCTTAACTAGAATAGGCAATTAGTCATTCAAGTCCTTCACCATTCTTCTACATCAGCATAGCTGATATATTATCAATATTAGTAAAGGTTTACAAAATAAAATCCTTTGAGAAGTCAAGATTTATAAGCAAGGTTGCTTAGACAATGACTTTCTTGATGACTTCAAAATTTATTTTACCTTCATTTGACCAAGCAAACACTTGACTCTTCTTTATAATGGTAGTGATGGGTTTGACTAGGTTTGTAAAACTAGGTATAAACCTTCTCACAAAGTTTATCTTCCCAAGGAAGCTTTGGATTTTGTTCTTGTGCTTTGGTAAAGATAAGGCCAAGATGGCACTTATTCTATTAGGGTTAATGGATAACCCTTACTTTGAAATAATATGACCCAAAAGTTTTCCTTCATGAACATCCCATACTATCTACATATTTATAAGATCAACCTTAGATGATCCATGTGCTCATAAGCCTTCTTAGAGAAAATTGTGATGTCATCCAAGTAAACTAACACCATATAATTCAATAACCCTTGGAAATCCATGTCCATGGCTCTTTATAAATTTGTCTTACATTTGAAAATCTAAAAAGTATTTTTTGGTAAGCATATGTGCCCCACTTTGTAGTGAAGGAAGTCTTATACTGATATTCTTCTCTCACCAGCACATGGTTGTAACCTGAATACCCATCTAAAAGGGAAAAACATTCTAAACCAACAACTATCTGAAGTAGTTACTCCATGGATGGCAAGGGGTAGTGATCTTTTAAAAATACACTATTCGAATCCCTGAAGTCAACACATAATTTGATCTCCCCACTTTTCTTCCTCACAGGTACTAAATTGGTTGCCGATGAGGAGTGCTTAATAGGAAAAATGATCTTGGATTCAATTAATTTGATAAATTATTTCCTCATAAGCTATTACATTTTGGGGTTTATAGGTATCAGCTTCTGGCTGATAGGCTTGGCATTAACCTCTAGTTCTATAGTGTGTTGGGTTTAATTGAGATCAAAACCTCTTAGGTCACTATACTCCCAAGCAAAGATGTCTACATATTCTTTACAAATCTCTATGAAAGCATGTCTTTAGGCCTTAGTGCTTACTTTCCTAAATTTTAGGAGCTTGTCCTTGAAGATAAGGACTCTTTCATAGTTCTCTTCACTTGCTAACATCATTGCCTTGTCTTTTATCATATAATCTCCCTCATGAAAAATGCCTTCAAGGGTGATAAGCCCTTTCAAAATCTTGTTAGATCTCAATTGAACAATTTGCTCTTCATATTGTTGTTGAAAATTTTCTTGGTTCATTGAAGAGAATTATGCACCCTGCTGCAAGAAACAAGCAATTTGTTTGTCATTCTTAAAGACCTACCAATGAGCTTCATTGTCTAACACTGATGATCTTACTATCACTTTGAAATGTGGTTGCACCTTGGTATATTTTTTCTCATTTGGGATATCAAATTGAGCTCCCATAGCTGCCAACCTATTAGCATGTCCATTTTGGTTCCTTATTACTACTTAGATGTTGAAAGCCTCAAAATCCTAAATTATGTCCCACACTATATATTTTTAGGACTTCATCAAGGGATTCTTAGTGATATTTTGGCCTCTAACCTAGTGAACTATCAACTCACTATCCCCGTAAATTTGTAGTTGTTTGGTTCCTCTCTTATTATCCCATTGAAGGCCATGAATAAGACCCTCATATTTTATTACATTTTAAGATATATTGAATTAGAACCTGTAAGAAGAGAAATACTTGTCATTGGAGGGAGATATTATCACTGCACCTACACCCACTCCATGCTTGCTCCTTGAACCATCAAAGAACAATTTCCATAAGCCAGTAGGATCTCCTTGAGGTTCAATGAGGGAAGGTATGGATTGATTCTCTTCATGTAAGTAGTATACACCCATGTCCCTCTCTTCAACTCCTTCCAAGGGATCAATCAAATGGTTGTCATTCCATAGTTCATCCAAGAACATGTCTGGTATCTCCTCAGGGTGGGTGTTCAGTTCTTGACCAGCTAGATGTTATCTACATCTAAGATAGTGTAATTGATGTTTATGTTATCTAGCCCATAAGGATCTATGTAAAATTATGAAATGGGATCAGCATTAATAGATACCTTGGTTCTATATCTTGTTTTGAATGCCATGTATGACCAATCTACTACAAGATAACCTCCAATATTTATATTGAAATCCTTGGATAGGCATAGGGGAAAATGAGGAGGTACATCTAGGATCAACACATCTTGAAGCACTAATACACTAGGAAAAGCATGAAAGGTTAAGTTAAGGTCTCTAATGATACCAGATGGCTTGGTGGAAGAACCATCAAGTTGGAACACTCCTTTGGATTAAAGCTCATATTTTAGACCAAGATGGTTTGTTATGGACTTTGGCATTACTAAGGTGCTAACCCCACTATCTACTAAGAAACTATGCACTAAAGAGTCACCAATGATTATTGAAATGTAGAAGAGATGAGTTTGACCATCTTGCTTGATTGCCCTTCACTAGGTCCTTTGGTTGCATTGGTGAGAACTTCATTCACCTTGTTTAATGGCTTGTCCATAATTGGTGCAACATTAATCTTAGACAAACCTTATTAAATAATATACACCTAGCCAAGCATGAAAATCGTATCCCACATTGGCACACACACATTATATTTATTCATTTGTTCCATAATGTTGATGGGTGAACCACCAACCTTTAGTTGTGATTTGGGAGTCATAACTGCACCTTGAGTTTGTGAGTTTTAAGGGACAAAGATAATCCCCAAATTATGATTCCTTAGATATATTTGAACCTTTGGGGTAGTAGTAGATTCTTTTGGATTTGATAGTGATGGAGAAATGGTAGGAGGCTCCTTGACTACTTCCTAATAACCATCTATGTTCCTTATTTTGAACCTTGTATTTTCTACCACTGTAATGTATGCTTAGCTAAAACTAGCCCAATAATTGAGTACATAACATTATTATTTCTCATAATTCACCATTATATCACCCAACTAGATTGGTCTTTGATCAAGAATTTGACCTTGTTGAGGCTTTTTTGGTTTTGTCATCATGGGTACCTCTATGTTCTAAACCATAAGAGCTTGATTGTACCCATAATTAGCAACCTGCTATAGTTGATCATTAAAATCTTGAGTGAAATTAGTATTTGGGACAATAGATTACCCAAAAGAATAATTCCAAGGCATGGTCCCCTCAACTTCTTGAGTAACATTGTTCTCAATGGGGACTAAAGTGTTGGAAGTACTTGCAACATTTAGATTAAGTTACTTTGTCTATTATAGTTAGGTTGCCCTTGTCCCTAGCCTTAGCCTTGGAAATTTCCTTTATAAGGTGGCCTATTTTCTTGATAATATTGTTATTGAGGTTGATATGAGGCTTGGTAAGGCATATTGAAAGCTTTTTACCTCTTAACATTCACTAGATCATTTCCCAAGGACTAAAACATGCTCTTAAGCTCTTGAAATTTCTTATGTTCTTGGGAATCACTAGATTGACTAGTGGAAACCTTTCTTGATTTGGTGAGGTTATAGAAGCAATTGTAGGCACAGGAGGAATGACATCAAGTGGAGGAATAGAAATAGGAGGTGGTCTAATCTTAGGGAACAAAGACATTGGTGGTCTAGGTGTAAGCTTTCTAGCCTGCACCAAACAATTTTATGCTCTGATTTCCACCTCATATGCATTTTGAAATGTGTTTCCTCCCATAGACTGGATCATTACTTCAATGTCAATATTTATGGCCTTCAAATAGTAAAGAAAGGAAAAGTTAGAGGTAGGCCTAATAGATACTAGGATTCTATCCCAAGTATTTTGGAACCTTGTGTTGAAGTCTTGCATAACTTCATGAGGGGCCCTTTTTATTATGGTTAATTGCTCTACAAGTGACAAATGGTCACTTTTATACTCAAATCTCTTACACAATGCATCTCCTAACTAATTCCATGATGTAATAAAATTAGCAGCAAGGATTTTATACCAGTCTAGAGCTTTACATTTGAAAGAGATGGCTAATAGCCTAATTGATATGTTTTCCTCATTGATATTATGAATGTTGTAAAATTTGGCTATATCCATGAAGTGTTCATAAGGGGTTGGTTATTGGTCTCTAGTAAAATAAGGGACACTTTTAAGAGTTGCTACTAGAATATGATCATATTGAGGGAGGTCCAAAGGACTTTGGCCATTAAATGCCACAAAGGGGAAAGCTCTAGGGGCTAACATGACAATATAAGGGTTTAAAAAAAATCTTCTTGCAGGGGCAGGCCTTAAAATTGACCTAAGAACAAAGTTGCCTTTATAAGGGTGTCTATTAGCAAATTTTAATAACTTTACTGAGTTTAAAGGAAATTCAATTAATTTAAATGGAATACATCTACAAGCTAACCTTGTAGTCACATTTGGCATGAGATGTAGTCACTGCTCTACTACTAGAATGTTGGATCTTCTTTTGGAGTCACCAAATGTTGTTGCTTGGAATCTATAACTACTATAAATTGATCAAACCAACATCAAACTTTGATCAATCTTCTTTTGGATTGTGTCCCATCAAGCATGCCAAAAACTATTTTAGCTTTAATTTTCACCCTTAGATAGGTTTCTTCAAGCTCTCTCCAATTGAGATACAATATGGGAACAACCCCAGGCTGTGGGTCACCTATGGTAGGGTTCGAACTTTGGATAAAGTTGGCTTCTTTTTGATGGATCACCTATACTAATGTTTGCACTGAGAAAAGGTTTAGAAAGGGGGAAGGGATACTAAGAAATTTAACTAGGTGATGCACCAAATTTAAATGAGAACTCACATAAGCATGAAGTAAACATTGACGAAGCATAAGACAATGCTAGCTCACACAATCTCATAAAATTAGCTAGTTGCATAAGTGTTTCATAAACTAGTTTCAGGAAGTATTGAATGAAGGCAAAAAAGAGTTCTAAGACTCACTGAGAGATTTCATTAATGATAGAAAGAATACTAACTTAGACATGAAACTAACTTGAAAACACCTAGAAATGAGCAAGAAAGAAGGACAATGGGCATGGAAGATTCTCCTTCATAATGTCATCATGCACAAGATTTGCTACACATAATTTAGAAGGGAGAGATAAGTAAAGAAAGTATTCATTGCTTAAATAGGTCTTTCATAAAAATTTTGATAGGTTCTAACCTTATCAAATGAGAAATTTTTTGCAAGATTCTCAATGGATATCCTTGTCTCTGAAAAATATCAAAAAAATATAAAGATTTTGGAACCCTTAAAATAGAGAAGAGAATGGAAGATATAGGATACGAGAGGAAGAGAGAGAGTATAGGGACATGCCATAAGAGAGTTAATAAATGAACTGCTACCATACTTCAATGAATGTTATACCACCTTTTGGATCAATTAAGACACTGTTCATGGCTCACCAAGAGGAAAAGTCCCCAAAGGCTTTAAAAGATGCACTCAATGCCTCATTTGTGCTCCTCAACCACCAAATGTTTTCCTTAGACTTATATATCACCTTTTACTTCAAGACAAAATCTTTTTATTCATGAATCTGATAGAGCCATGGCCATGTCTATTTTAAGTGGATATTTATCAAATATATGGCCATGTCAAAGGATGAGATACCCACTCATAATCACAAATATCTATCTCAACTTTGAATTGTGTTTACTATAGACTAAAACTAATCCCATTCATTACTTTTCTTATAGTCTTGATATCGATGAAGCTCTAGTGGATGCCAGGTCTCATTTCAACAACCAATTGACAAATTTTGATCTATATTAGGTCTAAAATACATATTTTGCTTCCATGGAAATCTAATGGTGGCATTCGATCCTAAAATACCATTGTTTTTCAACTTGAATCATGATCAAACTTGACTCCTTTGAATTTACTTGCCTAGGTCAAAAGTAGCTTCATCAACCTCCATCAGAAGTCCCTTGTGCTCACCTTTGTTCATTATCCATAGAATTATTGACCTTTATCACACTATTAATATTTATCTATACAAATGAATGTGAACCATAGATCTTCTACCAATTGAACGTGCTTAAGACACTTGTCACTTGCACATTTGCTCTTTGGATCGACTGACCCTTTTGACTTAATATTCATCATCAGATCTATTTGGTATGAATGAACATGCTTCATATATTTATTTGGGACCATTATCCTAAGCTCATCTAAACACTATTAGATCTATATTTTGATTGAATTCCAACCATTGATCTTGTTCCAGGTATTTTTTGACTTATTGACTACTTGCATGTCATTGATTCAGATCTGGTCGAACGTTGACCGTTGATCTTTGAATTTTTTAAATACAAATGGTTATTTATATATGATTGAAATTGAGATCCCCTCACACATATTACTTGTTAAGTATTTTTTAAATTTAAATGTGTAATTACTATAGCTTGTACTTCACATCCTTGCACATGTTTCATTCTGCTTGTTCAACTTTGAGGACTTAGATCTTGGGATAGATAACTCATCAAGATATGAAACTTGTAGAGGATGTTATTAGCACCAATAAAATTTATTCCATGTGATCCTCTAGCTCTGAGAGGCTTTCTGAGCATACTTATAAAATACGTAATTAAGTTGACCTATTCATTTTTATATGACATGCAAGATGGTCTAGTTCATTTAGACTTATGCTATCAATTGATTGCTTAATCTTTGAAAGCTCTGATGATCTTCTAAAACTTGTGTAGATCCATTACATAGCCCTAAAATTATTGAACACCATGATAACCTTCTTGGATCCTTCTCTTTGCAACTCTAGACCAATTTTCAAGCCTACTTCTCAAGGTCAACAATTACACTTTAAGGTTGCTTAAAGTGTTTAAAAAGATTTGAAGGCACTATGATCTTCTCTTTTAATCTTGGAACATCTAATTGACCAGGACTTTTTTCAACTCTCCATACCACAAACCTCTCCTGGAAAATTTATGTATGGAGGCCAAAATTGGCTAATAAGACCATGAAAAACATTAAACATGAGTGTTAAAGTTGGTGTTAAATCAAGCCTATACACCATAGGATTGACAACTTCCAAGACCTTGAAGGCTCCCATATATTTAGGAGATAATTTGGCTGATTTTCAAAATTTAATCAAGATTTTCTATGTTTTAACCCATAGAAATACTTTATCTCAAACTAAAAACTACCTTGTTATTCTTTCAAAATTAGCATAGCTCTTATGTCTATCATTGGCTTTAGCCCACCTTTTCCTTATTATATTAACCTATTATTCCATTTCAAGAATCATATTTGGACCAAAGACTACCTTGTCTTTTAATTTGTCCCAATTGATTGGTTTTATACAACTTATTCCATAAAATGCCCAAATAAAGACATTTTCAAAGTTAATTGGTATGAGTTGTTGTAGCAAACTCAACTAGTGGAATATATTATTCCCACCTATTATATTGGTCCATACAATACATCTTTGAAATATCTTCTAAAACTTGAGTCACCCTCTCATTTTGTCCATCTATTTCCAGATGGTATGTTTTACTAAAGTATAATTGTGTACCCAAAGCTGAATTGATAGTTACCCATAATCTAGAAGTCATTTTTGGTTCCCTATCAAAAATAATATTTTATAAGAACCCATAAAATCTATGAACTTCTTTCATGAATCTCTTAGAAGTCATAGGTGCATCATCTCAAATATTACCAAGAATGAAGTGAGCTACCTTGGTGGGTTTATTAACAACCACCAAAATCAAGTCATGTCAGTCCTTGGACATTGGCAACCCTTGGATAAAGTCCATGCTAATGACCTACCACTTTCATTTTGGTATGGTATGTAGTTATTACAACCCAGCTAGATGACCATGCTCAGGTTTAACTCACTGACATTATAAACATTTTGAAACAAAATATGTTTCATCTTTCTTAATTACTTTTTTAAAACATAATGGCCTTAGCTCTGCCAAAAGCTTATTCACACCTATATGGCTTGAATAAGGAGCATTGTGTGGTTCCTTGAGTACTACACTCCTCAATGTCTCCCTGTCTAGTACATAAATATTCCCCTTCTACCTCAACAAACCATCATCTTTGATCTTGAATCCTTCATACTTAGGATCATGAGCATTCTAAGCCAATGCCAACTTTAATTATTCATAAAATTCATCTCTTAGAGATAATTTAACTACCTAGTCATGAAAGGTGTTGATGACCACTTTCTAGTCCTAGACCTAGAAAGGGGTCAACCTAATGCCCTTAAATCCTTATCTATCATTAGTCTCATGATTTCATTTTATCTCTATGAGTTTTAAGGGTTGTTAAATTATTTCACTATTTTGTCATGTTATAACTTTGATTTGTCAATCATTATATCTCCTTCCAACTTAAATCAAGTGTTGTCATGGTGGTTGAGCATGTGAAATGGCCTTTGGTCACTTTTATGGAGCTCCAAAAGTTGAAAAATGCCATGGTGAAGTTAAATTGAGAAGAACTTCAAATGAAGACTCATAGACACCTTTGCTTTGCTCAGTCACATAAGGTATGTTCATCTTTAAAGTTTCAAGAGCATCATGAAAAGTGTCTTAGGATTCATTTGAGGTCTCTAATAGGTCATCAAGGTCTTTTCATATGATATTGACATGATATTTAGTTGATATGCCTCTTTATGGTCATATATGTGTTCTAAATTCAATGTTTTTGATAATAATGAGACCTAAATTGGCCTTGATAGACCACTAAGTCACCTCACATGCCTTCAATAGACATCATAAGCCTTATCAAAATATTACTAGACCATTTCATATCTCATTGAATCCATTACCATCATGCTCAATGCCTAAATCCTCCTAAATGGACCCCACACATGATAAATAGTGACTTTTTAACTCTCTCAATTCATATCATCAAGTTCAAAATGTCACGTGACCCCTATTTCCCTCCATAACACTTGTTAATGATATCTTTAAGTCTGAAACAAGAAGAAATGTCGATAAATTACATGTTGAAGAGATCTCCCAAGTGGTACAAATCTATATAGTATAAACCAATTCATATGGAACTAGGGATTTACAAACTAAGGTCAGTGATGATAATTGGAAGAGAAAACTAGGTGTTTTAGTGCCAAAGAATCCCAAAACTAACTTACCTTCTCCTCGATCTCATTGGTAGACTTAGAGAGCTCCTCAAGTTTACACTTAAACCATAGGCAGGAGAGAGAATGGAGGCCCAAGATTATAACATGAATAAGTACATTCAGTAAGATTCCAACCATGGGCATTTTTCTTGGGATTAGTCTCATGAGATGTATGAACATTCTTTAAGAACTTAAGGAATCTGTATGCCATCCTTGTCTACACAGGCCAAGTTGGACTGAATGGTTTTCATGGATTCTTGGCTTACCTTCTTAAACCAATGATTGTTGTTGTTTATTTAGGTCTTGAATAATCCTATCACAACATTATAGCACTTGACTCACATATGTGAGCTTGTAGAACTAGTAAACATTCAAGACTATCTCCTGTGTGTAATCTGCAAGTAGGTCTATGTAATGGATATGGGTTGAATGTCCTCATTAGAATTTGTTGGTTGAGTTGAAGATTTGGTAGAATATTTCAAATTTTCCTAATGCCTCCTTTCTTATGATGGAGGTCCACTATCCCCTTGTCACTACAAGGGATATTCAATAAGAAAGGGATTATATATATATATATATATATATATATATATGTGTGTGTGTGTGTGTGTGTGTGTGTGTGTGTGTGTGTGTGTGTGTGTGTGTGTGTGTGTGTGTGTGTGTGTGTGTGTGTGTGTGTGTGTGTGTGTGTGTGTGTGTGTGTGTGTGTGTGTGAGGTCCATTATGGTGAACACTATGTCTGATCCAACATCATCTGTAGAGCCTTTAAATGTAACTCAAGAACATGGAATGAGGTGTTGAATAAATAATGGGTCATCATCACACCCTTATGAATATTTTTTTGGACCTTCATTGTAGCCTTATAGGCTTAGAAACCATCCTCCTTGCCTCCAATCTCACTCAGTCAATTTTAGTAGAGTTTAATGTCTTTTGCAAAGATTAAGGTTTCTTAGAGATTCATAGGTTCCATCCTTTGGCTGTGTATGCTTCATTTTTTCCTCCAAAGTGCCATGTTTGCTTAGGTACATGTATGAGGGTCTACAAGATTCATGAGGTTTGTCAAAAAAGGGTTCCCACACTCCATCCCACTCCATTTTCATACCTATATCATTTTACATGTTTTTCACTACAATTCATATTATGTCAACTCTATTTTTATGCCTCACACTCTATATCTCTCCAACGCCATCCTCTTCTATTCATCTACCCTTCACTCCAAGTCTAGATCACACTAATAGACCTACATACTCTGTTGGAACCCTCTGGAGAAATGAAACCATGGAATTATAAACCTATATGGTCATATTCCCTATTGGGAAAGACAATCACCATTTACAGCCAGCCCTTTTAGGCCTATAGTAGTAGATTCTCCAAAGGGCACTATGTAGACCATTTAAAGCCATGAATACTAGTGTGATCATAAGAAGGTATGCATTCCAAGTGGATGAGTGAAGATGTAAATATGTGACTATAGTTTGATCAGTTATAGACCACTCTTCTCTCATACAAAAGTGATACTTAGACCTTGTACATAATGAGCATGTATGAGTGTACACCCACCATAGAGCTGATGCATTTGAAGAACTATACCTTGCTTATGGTTAAATTACAACATTTTTACAAGGATGAATAGGTTTCATATTGAATTAGATTTATATTTTGATGGTTAGCACCTCTAATAAGGAAAAATAATGTCAAAATAGGCTTGAGATTACACATTCATGCTCAGACATGAGCCCTAAACTTGAGAAGGGTAGTTTATGCAATCAGAGAGAAGGTTAGAAAGTCACCATATTATATTATCTTCATCCTTGAGACATTTTATTTACATCTCATTATCATGATCACCTAAATAAATAATAGATAAAACTATACTCAAACCTTTTATGCCTGGTCAATCAATAAACATGTAGTTCACTGCTAGTCTAAACAAAATGAGTGTTTGAGACACTTGTATGCATGGAAAAGCCTCCAAATTTGGTAAAAATAATCATAATGACCAATTAAAGGTATCCATTTCCCCCCATTTGGTCTATAAAAATAATGAATATTCCCACTATTTTATCTCAGACCAAGCCATGTCTATGACAATTGGTTTTGTGGGTTGAAGGTTAGATCCATGCCATGAAGGGTCTACAGATAGTTTTGGATCCATAAAATGTTTTGGGAGAAATTAAACATGATGGATAACATATTCATACATCTTCCAAGGGTTTTATCATTCATATTTACATCAAGTGGTGGAGATAAACAAATGTAGGTAAGCACACAAGCCTGCTTACAGACCCTATTGTCATCTTAAAGTTCTTTCAAGCCCTTACAACAAGTAAGATAGTTAATGAGGGGTGTATGAATATTTATAAGACCCTAATAAATAGGTTTAAATTATAAATAAGTGGGATAAGAGGAAAATTGACTTTAAAACCTTGCTCAAAACACTCAACCCTGCACATAGTCAACTCAAAGCTCAACTTCAGGTTTTCACACACTTCATCACATAGGTGCTCAGGATTAAAGATATTAGATAATTTTAAGTATCCATATGAACTAAGAATACATGAATTATTGGTTGGAATTTTTGGGGATAAACTTAATGAACTAACCTTAAGAAAATAACTAGTCAGAATTAGTCTATAAATAACCCCCTAATATCAGCTTCCAACATCCATATCTCCACACACCCTTTATATGGAAACCCAAGGAATTAATGAAAGATGAAGAGGTTAGTTCACTATATATTCATGGCATTTTTTCTTGGTTTAGATGTTCATATGCTATGAACCATCATTAAGATGGTGTACATCTCAAACCTTGCATAAACCCTAAAAGTGACCTGATGGTGGATTTTGGCCTCAAAATCCATCTAAATGAAGTGGTTTGACCATAAAATGACCTTTAAGGTCTCCTTAAGTCTTTTGAGCATCATAGTGACTCACTAATTGGCATATGCAAGATTTAAACTATATGAAACAGGTGTGGGAGTGTTAGTTTGAGCTAAAGAGCAAGAAAATGGGGATTGTTTATGTACACAATGAGGTAAAAAAGGGAAATAAGTCCTAGAGAATATAAACAAGTCCTATAATAGTCATCAAAGTTGCCTCCATGACTGGTTTAATAAGCAAACAAGCATAGGTGTTGGAATTCATGTCTATGTGCATCCAACGGGGGTTGAATGGTCCAATCAAGCCAATGATGCTACTTAATAGGATCTCTAAGGTATTTTTTGGGATTTATATGATGCAAGAGTGCCTTGTAACCTAAGGGTTTAGACCAAGTTCATGATATAGGTATGTAGATAGATTGATCCATCATCTCTACTATGATTATGTCACCAAAAGGTGGAGTAAAGCACCATTTGAGTATCAATAGCACTCCAAACCTTCAATGGAGGGTCCATAATGATGATGAGACACATCTTTATCAATTTGGATCCCATGAAAATCCCCTATAATTAGTCATTAGACCTACCGACTTATAGGAGCTACTCAGTGAGCATGTTTCTCCCACAAAGAGCATCTTCAAATGTTCATCATAGCTTAGATGTTATGCATGGGGAGCCTAAAAATTTAGGGAATGTCAAGAGGTCTATTGGGTTGAATTTGGTAAAATTTGTTTAGATATCCAAGCCTTAATATCTATGAACTATCCCTAAGACCCTTAAGTACTCTTAAACCCTCCTTAAACCCTAATAGTGAATCGACTAAAATTTTTTAATGAAAGATGTATTCAAACACTTAGGACTTGACTAAAACTTGGAGCATGTTTATAACTCAGAAGGTTTCATGTCCATGACACTTTATGGTATGGAGGTTGTATGAACACCTTTTGAAAGTGTAAGTTTATAGGTTTTTTAGTATAAAATGGGTTGTAGATTCTAGCCATGATTTCCAAGTTATGGAAAATGTAATCTCAAGACTTATTCTAATCCTCCAATGCCAAAATTATCTATGGAGATAATTTTAAGTGTCTATGTTATCTCTTTATAAGCATCTAATCTGTGAAGCCAGTTTGAGTGGTTTAGTCATACAAGGCAAATGAATTATAAGTGAAGGTAGTTGGGAGGCATAAGTGTCAATTCAATGAGTTAATAAAATAATATTTTAGGTCTTCTCCAATGACTTAAGGGCTTAATTCAGTTGTTCTAATAGCTTAAGAATTAGGTGAGTAGAAAGATGAAGAATAAGCAAAATAGACCTAATTATCTTATAAGTAGAAAGTCCTAGTGGGTGTGGAATGATATGAAGAGGTTAATGATCCACCATTACACCTAGTAACTATCCATTAAGGTAAACATATTACTTATTTAATGCCATTATGTAGGAGTGGAGATAGTTTCATCATTAAGTCAACACGAGTAATGAAAATGAGGTTGTTGAATGCCTCTTGGAGGCCTATCCACACCCAATTTGTGTTAACTACCATTGGATGAAATATTAGGTTATTTTTAGAATGTTCAAGTCCTACATGAAATCAAATAGGATAGTTACAACCTCCATACTTGATCTCAATGCTAAATTAGACTCATTGAAGAAGTGTCAATGTTTGAGGAGGGGAAATATGCCTGTTGTAACTACCATATGCCACCTTGGACACATTCATGACCTATCCCATGTCTATAATCTTACCTCTTCTCTCTAAAACATTCTATTTAATTAGGCATTAAGACTTTTTTCTTGGCATCCCTTGGTTGGGTGTAGCAAAGCTCTACTAAAATTGCCTTGTACTCCTTTGAATCAATAAAATAATATTTGCAGATTTCTTATTGAATGCTAGTGTGCTTTGTGAGAGTTTATTTACAAAATGTATGAATTATTTTATCATCTATATGTCCTTTTATTCACTTAAATTAAGGTTATTATTCTATTTTAGGTTGTATGAAGTGTTGGCAAGTAGAGGTCTTCTTGAAGTGTCATATTCCAATAGTCTCTTGTGCACATATAGGCCTTTGTCCTTCAAGTTGAAAAACTATTATTCAACCTCCATACAAAACATTCATGTTTATAACATGCTCAAGACATTTTATCAGTTGTAATATTTATCTAGTTTATTAGTGTGTTCAAAGGATATACTAAGAGTGGATCTCTAATCACTGATGCATCACCATTTTAGTATAGGTTATTTTAACAATTTTCATCCCTTTTCCCTTTTCATTTCAATAATATTAGGTCTTAGAGAGAAAATTGAAATGATAAATTAGGGGAGATATCCCCATAAAAACTAGAGGTTTGACCTGCATCTTAATTAGCCTATAGCCTATAGGTCCTTCTAATTTTAGCCTAGGTTTGAGGTGGATGCAATCAGTCTTCCTCAAGAGGGGTGTAACCTAGATACCTAAAAGTTTTGGCACACCCAATGGGACCAGCTATCAAGTACCTTGGATACCTTCTTTTACAATCTTTGATAACATTATAATACATTTGAAAGGATAAGGACAATTAATGATAGATTAGAAGGAAGTTTCATGCAAAAAGTGTCCACTAAATCATCTTCAAAAGGTAATCAAATTGAATTAGTTAAGTTATCATTAGATATTTCATAAAGAAAGAGGGTTCCTAGGTTTAACCCAAATCCTACACCCCCCCAATTATCCCAAGTCTCCTAATTCTACCAATTCTATCCATACACAGCCTACTACAAGTCCTCCAATCTTAATGGTAAGACCTAGAATGCAAGCATTTGCACCCTTTAATGGCGGCATCCCTTTAAACCTTAACGAATTTTATGATATCCTAGTTGTTGACTTAAAAATTCTACCATACTTCACATGGGAAAACTCCACCACTCCTATGGAACACATCACTGATATAACCAACTTGTGCTTAGTACATAACATCACCCAAGAAACTATAGCCATGAGACTTTTAGCAACCTCCTTGAGAGGCAAATCTCTTCAATGGTATATGGGTCTCACTCCTACCTCCATAAACACATGGGATGAATTTGGTGAGTGTCTTTGTAATCATTTTGAAGATATAAGTGATCATGTTTCATTAGTGGAGCAACTCACCTCAATTAAGAGGGCATCCCAAGAATCCATGGTTGACTTTAACTAAAAATTTCAAAAAACTTGGGATAAGATCCCTATCATTATTAATCCTACACCTAATTATGCCTTCTTATACTACCTAATAACTTTGAATTATGATGTTGCTATAATGATATAGTCCATGGGTGGGACCACATTATCAAAGGAACATGAAATATCCACAAGAGAAAAACATTACTTGATTTCAGAAGGAAAGTTCACTCCTAGGCCCCTCATGCCCCTATTTATAGAGAACCAACCCATTTCCCCATTACCAACTCCAAACAACTAATACCAATCTAATGGTATCCAAGTAGATAAGCTTGGTAAGATTGAGGGGTTACTTAAAGCTCAAAACAAAAAATTGATAGCCTTAGAGAGGCAACAACATACTTCCTATAGACCTTATCAATCCCATTATCAAGATGCATATCCATCTTATCCCTACAATGTATCCCCTCATCCACCTAACCAACAAGGCTAAGGGTAGATCATAGAGGCCAGACCTTACAACAGTTACAACCCTAATGTTGTTAGAAGTTCAAGGACATTTGTACTAACACAAAATAACCTTGCATAAGAAGGTCAATGGTCTATTCCATGGGGGAAATTAGGTGAGATAGTGATGAATAAAATTGGGGAAGTATGTTAGAATTCTTATATGTAGTAGGGTCCCACATTTTAAGTACATGACATCATGCCTCATCCATGACAAGGTTCTCCAATGCCTCATAGTGATATACCTATCATGACACCAATATAAGTGTCAAGCCAATAAGGAGTGAATGTGAGTGAAGAAATTACTAAGAGCACCTTTGAAAAATTTCAATAAAGTGAACACACTTTCGAGCAAGTGGTAGAAAACTTGGGGTAGAATGTATTAAAGTCAGATTATTTAGTTGCATCCCACATAAGGGATAATAGGAGGATGATTGATGACAACTTGGGGCAATCTAAGGTCACTCCAACACATCCCCAAGTAACTCAATAGCCTACCACTCAAAGGATAGTCAACAAAAACTCTCTAATAGAGCAAAAATCTCAAACATGTGGGAAATAATAGAGGATTGCTTTCATTACACAAGTCAAATAAGTCACAAGTGATGGATCTACCTCTAAGTTATAGCCTAAAGGTGCTAATTCTCCTTTCATCATTGTGAATTACATAAATAAGTATAATGTTACCATTCTTATGCGGGATGCTCTACTCATTCTAGGGCCAAAAAACCATCTTAAACAAGATCTCTCCAAGCTTTCTCTCATGAGAAAGCAAGCTAATAAGGTGAATATAGTTTATGTTAATGATAGTCAACCTAGTGAAGTCCAAGCTCCCAAGGTAGTTAAGCCACCTCCATTCTAATTATTGGTCATAATAAGAGATTTTTTTCCCCCTAATTGCATGATATATAGTGGTGCTTCTACCTTATTCATTCCAAAAACCATAGCTAATAATCTAGATCTCAAGTATGAACCCAATGAGAAAGGAGTCTTGTAATTAGATGGGTCTCCCACAAAGATAGTAAGTGTCCTAAAAGATCTTAAGATTATATTATCAACCTACCCCAATTGTACTATCTCATAAGATGTTATGGTAGTTTATCTCCCTCCATCTTTTGCTCTATACCTATCTAGGTATTTCACTAAAAATATTGGGGGATACCTTTCATCTGAATATTCATACATGGTTTTTAGGACTAGACATGGGACAAGTGTCACTATTAAGTCTGAACCTATTTATAGGTTCCACTTATAACCCTATATGCCTAACCTATCTAATGTAAATTATATATTCTAGGTGAGGATGAGAATATCAGTGAGCAAGAACCCAAAGATCATATTTAAGGCATCTTAGATTTGTTCCTTGATGAATGGGTAGTTTAAAACCATGGTTTTGACCCCTACAAGACCATTGATGAGGCAAGCCTAGGTTTATAATGCATGCATGAGGAAGGAATTGTTGTACCTAGTCTCATAAGCCCAACTCAAGAGCATGATAGCATATGGAATTTATTATTTGATGGATCAAGGTCAAATAATGGGAGTGGGGTTGGAGTAATGCTTATTTCTCCTTATAATTAGAGGCACTACTCTACAATGAGGTTTAAATTTAGTTATACTTCAAACAATATAAAATATGAAGCCCTTATACATGGGCTACAATGGGAAAGGAGAAGAGGCATCAAACTTTTGCAAGTGAAGGGTGATAGTGAGATAGTGGTGTATCAAGTGAGAGGTGTTGTGTAATCAAGAACCATCTTTTTAAGGCCTACAAGCATTGAGTTTGGGACCTTTTGAAGGACTTATTATTATTTGACATTTGTTTTATGCCAAGGGAGTCCAATCAACATGTAGATAGACTTACAACCATTGGTGCCCAATATGACATTACTGATGGAGTCAAAGACACTCAAGGATAGTCAAAAATCAAGATTGTATGCATTCCATCTATACTTGATAATGAGGTGAGTTGGTAGGTATTTGACAGTGATGAGAAAATTAATTTTTTTCTCATGCATGAGGCAATCATAAAAATCAAGGTAGACTACAACATTATTTTGATGACCAAATAGTACATCTAAGGACTAAAAAATTTCCCAACTGATTAGTGACATTAGATATCATCTTCAATGAATATGATCAATTGAGAGGGGAAGAACATCATGAAAAGATAGTCATTTTTAAAGACAAATTGCTTATGTTGGGAAAAGAGAACACAGTATAAAAGATATTTTCCTTCAAATCCTTGTGTCAAGAGTATGTTGATGTGTTTTCATGGGAATACTAGGATATGAAAGGCTTTGACCCCAAGTTAGCCCAACACACCATAGAACTGGAAGATAGTGCAAAACTAGTAAGGTAGAAGTAAAGACTAGTAAACCCTAAGGTGGAAGAGCTTATGAGAATGGAATTGTATAAAATTATTGAGTCTAAGATTATATTTCCCATTAATAATTCCTCATGGGTATCAAACCTTGTGCCTATGAGGAAGAAGAATGGAGAGATACGCCTATGTGTTAATTTTAGAGACCTTAATAAGGTGTCTTTGAGAGACCATTATCCACTACCCTCCATGAATCAAATCCTTTATAAGGTTACACTCTCTTATATGTTTTATTTTCTTGATGATTACTCTAAATACAATCACATATTAGTCAGGGAGGAGGATAGACATACGACTATGTTCACTATAAATTGGAGCACCTATGCATACATAAAAATGCCCTTTGGACTATCCAATACAAGGGAAATTTTCCAAAGAGAAATGGATGTTGCATTTGAAGGGATAATTAATGAAATTTTTCTCATCTATCTTGATTACATCACTATGTTCTCAAAGGATCCATCAGATCACATGGCACATTTGAAGTTAGTCTTTGATACATGCAGGTAATTTGGAGTGTCCTTAAATCCCAAGAAATGTCTCTTTGTAGTTCATGAGGGTAGATTGTAGGGGCATGTGGTGTCAAAGTATGTTCTCTCCATAGACCCTGAGAGGGTTGAATAAATCTTAGCCTTACCCCTACCCAAGACAAAAAAGGTTTGTAGAGATTCTTAGGGAAGATCAACTTTATCAAGAGGTTTATTCTAGGTTTTGAAAAATTAGTTAAGCCTCTTACTCACATACTTAAGAATCACTAAGAGTTCACATGGAGAAATTAATGGAAGAGGAACTTTGAGGCCATAAAATAGGCCATATCTCAATCCCCCACACTCCTTAACCTTGACTTTAGTAAATAATTTTTTTTTTATGCATTCTCCACAGTTGATGTAATTTCTACTATGCTTATATAGTAGAATGATGATGGCCCAAAACAACCAATTGATTTATTTATTCAATCCTTAGAAGGATATGAATAAATGTATACCTTTTTGGATAAGCATGTACTTATTTTTATGATAGGATTGAAAAAAATTTGGAACATGGTGTCTAATAACAAAGTTATAGTGATGGTAGTGCACCCAAGCATCAAAGAGTTTATACTCAAAAAAGATTTGAGTGAGAAGAGAGTTGGGTGGGTAAAAAAGTGTATGGAATATGACATTAATGTGAGAATTACCAAGGTAATCAAAGTTAGATGTATATGTGAGCATATTACAGTAGAGGTGTAGGAAGATAAAGACATAATGTTGGTAGTCCATGATAGTCAGCAAGTAGTTGCTAATACCACTCCTCTCAGCTGGACCAATGATGTGTTCAAGTTTTTATAAATAGGCCAATGTCCTATGGGATTATATAGGACCAAAATAAGGAATATTATACTACAAACCATACCCTATGTCTTGATAGATGGAGTGCTCTTTAATAAGTATGTAGGAGGTATGTTTTTGAGATGCATTTAATCAAGCCAAGTTGACAAGTACTAGAGCAATGTCATGATGGACTTGTAGGTGGGCACTTTTTTGCCAAGACCACAACCTCAGAAATCATTAGAGTAGTTTAATTGTTTCCTTCCTTATTTAGATACTCACATGTTTGGGTCAAAAAGTGTTTAAAGTGTGTCATGTTCATTGGCAAACAAAGGTTAGATGCCCTTCCCTTACAACCCATTCAAGTTGAACATCCATTCATGTAATGGGGATTAGAATTCATAGGAATGATCCATTCCTCTTCTATTTTTGGACATAAATGGGTCATAATAGCCACTGACTACTTCACAAGGTGGGTGGAGGCAGCTACACTTAAGGAGGCCAATGAGAACTTAATCTTAGAGTTCTATAACAATCTTGTGACCATATTTAGTGTACCTTCAATAATCATATCTGATAATGTCTTAGCCTTCATTAGTAATAAGGTATGTGAGTGGGCCCTTAGACATGGCATCTACCTCAATTTTTCCTCCAACTATTACCCATAGGGAAATGGGATTGTAGAGTCCACAAACAAGAACTTGATAAGGATCATCGAGAGAACCATGACAGACAATCAAAGAGAATGGAATACAAGGTTAAAGACTACCTTATTGGAAAATATATGCACACATAAGAGGTCTACTAGACATTATCCATACTTCCTTGTCTATGGTAGATAGGCAAAACTACCTATTTCCCTTCAACTTCCTACCTTAGAGCTTGCTCATCAACTTGAGATATTGGAAGATGATGTAATGCAAGTAAGAATGAATGAGTTGAGATAATTAGATAAGGTAATGGATATTTTCATGCATGCCATGTGGTTTAATTAGCATCAAGTCAATAATTTATTTGACAAAAGGTCTTCATCTATGATATTCTAACAAGGAGATGTAGTGCTCAAATGGGATGAAAACTATGCAAAGCCAAGAAAACACTCCAAGTTTGAAAACCTTTGGAGTAGACCTTATGTCATCACCAGCTATTAGGAAATTAATTCCTTCCAAATTTATAGATTTAATGGTGAGAAAATCCCCATCCCTATCAATGTGATGTTCCTCAAATTTTGCTACTAATCTTCATCATGTTCCTCTTGTACATAAGTAGCTAGACTTTGTATTTTCCCTCCAAGTGAGTCTATACATGTTTTATATTTTTTCTTGGTCTTGTTATTAATGGTTACATGTTGTCTTTTATTTTTCTTCTATGTTGATTTTTTTTGTTTCATTATTTCAAAGTCTGCAAGGTAAAAGGTAGAGTTCATGTGCAATCAAGTTTCATATACTAAATCATCAAGAGCAAGTCTAAGAGCTCTGAGTTCCTTGACCAATAAGTTGATCTAGCCAGTTGAGTCTCTAGAAATGTTGACAAATTCTAGTCCTAGACCTAGAAAGGTGTAAACCTAATGGCCTTGATTCCTGATTTATCATTAGTCTAATGATTGCATCTTATCCTTGTGAGTTTGGAGGTTTTTTCAAGTAGTTCACTATTTTGTCATGTTACAACTTTGCTTTATCAGTCTTCATATCTCTTTCTAGATTAAATCAAGTGTTATCATGGTGGTTTATCATGTGTAATGGCCTTTGGTCACTTTGATGGAGCTCTAACAGTTAAAAAATGCCATGGTGAAGGTAAATTGAGAAAATAGTCTAAAAAAGACTCATAGACACCTTTGTTTTACTCAGTCACATAAGGTATGTTCATCTTTAAAGTTTCAAGAGCATCATGAAAAGTGTCTTAGGATTCATTTAAGGTATTTAATAGGTCATAAAGGTCTTTTCATATGATATATTCATGATATTTAGTTGATATGCCTCTATAAGGTCATATATGTGTGCCAAAGTTAATGTTTTTGATAATAATGAGACCTAATTTGGCCTTGATATACCACTAAGTCATATCACATGCCTTCAATAGATGTCATAAGCCTCATCAAGCCATTACTAGACTGTTTCATACCTCATTGAATCCATTATCATCATGTTTAATACCTGAATCTTCCCAAATGAGCCCCACACATGTTAAGTAATGACTTTTCAACTCCCTCAATTTATACCATCTAGTTAAAAATGTCACATGACCCCTATTTTCCCTCCAAAACACCTAATAATGATATCTTTATGTCTGAAAGAAGAAGAAATGCAAATAAATTGTAGGTTGTAGAGATCTCTGAAGTGGTATAGATCTGTATAGTATGGACCAGTTCATGTGGAGCTATGGATTTATAGAGTAAGTTTAGTGATGATAAGTGGAAGATAAAATAAGGTGTTTCATTCACAAATAATCCCAAAACTAACCTACCTTCTCCTTGAGCTCATTGGTGGACTCACATAGCTCCTCAAGTTTACACTCAGACCATACAAAGGAGAGAGAATGGAGGCCCAAGCTCATAACCAAAAGTACATTCAATCACCTTCCACCCATGGGAACTTATTTAGGGATTAGTCTCATGAGTTGTATAAAAATTCCTTAATAACTTAAGGAATCTATAAGCCATCCTTGTCTGCACAAGCTAAGTTAGACTGAATGATTTTCATGGATTTTTGGCTTGCCTGTTTAACCAGTGATTGATGTTATTTCCTCAGGTATTGAAGGATCCTATCACAAAATTTTAGCACTTGACTCATATGTGTGAGATCATATAACTATAAAACCTTAAATATTAGATTTTGTGTGTAATCTACAAGCATGTATGTCCAATGGATAGGGGTTAAATGTCCTCATCAAAAGTTGTCGGCTGAGTTGAAGAGTTGGTAGAGTGTTTCAAAGTTTTTCAATACCTCCTTTCTCAATATGGAGGTCTAATATCCCTTTGTCACTTTAAGGGATATTAAATAAGAAAGGGATTATATATATGTGATGGTCTCTATGGTGAACACTATGTGTGATCCAATGTCATATGCAGAGCCCTCAAATATAATTTAAGAACATGTGAGGATGTGTTGAATTGATAATGGATCATCATCATGCCCTTGTGAAAAAACTTTTATGGACCTCCATGTCATCCTTAAAGGATTATAAACCATCCTCCTCACCTCCAAGCTCACTCAAATATTTTTAGTAGAGTTTAAGTTCTTTTGTAAAGTTTAACATTCCTAGGAGTTTCCTAGGTTCCATATTTTGGTTGTGTATGCTTCATTTCTACCTCCAAAGTGCCATGTTTGATTAGGTACATGTAAGAGGGTATAAAACATTCATGAGTTTTGTCAATGAAGGGTTCCCACACTCCATCCCACTTAATTTTCATACCATTATCATTTTAGATGGTTTTTATTTCCATTCATACTATGTCAAGCCTATTTTTATGTCTCACACTATATCACTCCATTGCCATCCTCCTCTATTCAACCACCCATCACTCTAAGTATATATAATGCCAACATACTCCATACTCCCTTGAAACCCTTAGGTGAAATGAAACCATGGAATTTTGAACCTATATGCTCATATGCCCTACTGAGAAAGGTAATCACCACCTATAACTAACCCTTTTAAGCCTATTATAGCATATTCTCCAAACAACACTATGTAGACCATTCAAAGGCATGAAAACTAGTGTGATAATAAGAAGGTATTCATTCAAAGTGGATGACTTAAGATGTAAATGTTTCACTAGTGTTTGATCAGCTATAGATCACTCTTCTCCCATACAAAAGTGATATTCAAACCCTGTACATAGTGAGCATATATGGGTGTACACCTATCATAGAGTTGATGCATATAAAGAGCCATACCTTGTTTATGGTAAAAATTCAAAACTCATACAAGGATGAATAGGGTTAATATTGAATTAGAGTTAAATTTTTATGGTCATCACATCCAAGAAGGCAAAATAATGTCAAACCAAGCTTGATATTACATAGGCATGCTCATACATGAGCTTTAAGCTTGAGAAGGGTAGTGTATGCAATCATAGAGAAGGATACAAAGTCACCATATGAGAATATATTCATCCCTAATAAATGTTATGGACATATTATTATCATTATCACCTAAATAAATAAGGGATTAGACCATACTCATACCTTTTATGCCTAGTCACTTAGTCAATAGGTAATTCACTGCTAGTCTAAACAAAGTGATTGTTTTAGACATGTGTAGGCATGGAAAATCCTCAAAATTCAATAAAAATGATCATAATGAGTAATTTAAGGTATCCATGCCTCCATTTGGGTTATAAAAATAGTGGGTATACCCATTTTTTTATCTCAAACGAAGCCATGTATGTCATAGTTGGTTATGTGGGTTGAAGGGTGGATCCATGCCATGAAGGGTCTATAGATAGTTTGGGATCCATATAAGGTTTTGGGATGAGTGAAAAATGATGTATAATGTACTCATACCTCATCTAATGGGTCTATAATTTAGAGTTACATTATTCTCCCTTGGAGATAGACCAATGCAGACAAACACATAAGCCTACTCATAGACCCTATTGTCATCTTAAGGTTCTTCCAAGCCCTTACAACAAGTAGGATGGTAAATGAGAGGTGTATGAACATTTTTAAGACTCTATTAAGGAGGTTTCAAGTGTAAATAAGTGATATAGGATGCAAAGTGACTTCAAAATCTTACTTAAAACACTCAACCCTGCACACAGACAATTCCAAGCTCAACTTCAGGTGTTCACTCACTTCATCACATAGGTGCTCAATACCAAAGCTCTTCTACAAGTTTAAGTATCTCAATGAAATAATAATCCATGAAGGATTATTTGTAATAGGGTGGATAACCTTTATTAATTAACCTTAAGAAAATATCTAGTTAGAATTGGTCTGCAAACAACCCTAGTGTCACCTTCCAACGTCCCTATCTCCACACACCCTTTGCATGGAATCCAGGCCATTCATGGAAGATGAGGAGATTATTGAAATATAGATCCATGGAATTTGTTCCTATTTTTAATTTTTGTACATTATGAACTATCATTAATATTTTGGACATATCAAATCCTGGATAAAACCCAAAAGTGACCTGATGGTGGATTTTGGCCTCAAACCCCATCTAGATGAAGTGGTTTGATAATGAAATGACATTTAAGGTCTCTTAAATCATTTTGATCATCAAAATGACTCATTGGTTGGCACGTGTAGGAGTCAAACTATACTAGAATAGGCTTAGGAGTGTTAGTTTGAATTGAAGAGCAAGAAAATGGGGAGTGTTTGTGTACATAGTGAGGTTAAGGAGGGAAAATGAGAGAATCTAAAAAAATCCTCTAGTAGTCATGAAAGTGATATCCATGATAGGTTCAAAAAGAAAATAAGCATAGGTGTTGAAATTCATGGCTATGTGCATCTAAAGGGGGTTGAATGGTCCAATCAAGCCAATGATGCTACTTCATAAGATCTCTAAGGTAATTTTCAAGTTGTATATGATGTAAGAGTACATTGAAACCCCAAGTTTTAGACTAAGTTCATGATTCAATTCTATAAATAGAATGATCCATCATCTCCACTATGATTATGTCACTAAAAGGTGGAGCAGAGGGCCATTTGAGTATTAATATCACTTCAAAACTTCAAGGGAGTGTCCATCTTGATGATGAAACACATCCTTATCAATTTGAATCTTAGGAAAATCCCCTATAGTTATCCATTCTATCTATAGACATGCAGGAGCTACTTAGGGAGCATGTTTCTCCCATAAAGATCATATTCAAATTCTCATCATAGCTTGGATGTTATGCATGGGTAGGCCAATACTTTAGGGAAGCTGGGGAGGTCTATTGGATTGAATTTGGTATAATTTTTTTGGATATCTAAGCTATGATCTCTATGAACCATCCCTAAGACCCCCAAGCACTCTGAAACCTCCATTAAACCCTAATAGTGACTTGAATAGAAATATTTAATGAAATATGCATTCAAACACTTATGACTTACCTGAATCATGTTTCTAGCTTAGAGGGGATCATATCCATGGCACTTGATGGTATGGAGGCTATATGGACACCTCTTGAAAGTGCAAGTTTATAGGGATTTGAGTATAAAATGGGTTATAGAGTCTAACTAGGAGTTCTAAGATATGGAAAAGGTAAGATTAAGAATTATTCTACTCCTCTAATGCCAAAATTATCCATGGAGCTAATTGTAAGTGTCTTTATTAGTTTTTTCTAAGTAGCCAATTTAAGTGGTTTAGTCTTACAAGGAAAATGAGTTACAGGTGAAGGATAGTTGGGAAGGCCTAAGTGTAGATGCAAGGAGTTAATCAAAGAATATTTTAGGTCTTGTCCAATGACTTTAAGGCTTGATTAAAATATTCTAATGACCTAAGAATTAGGTGAGTAGAAAGATGAAGAACAAGCAGAATATAGCTACTTATCTTACAAGAGTGGAGATAGTTTCATCATCAAGTCAAAAAGGGCATTGAAAGAGAGGTTGTTCAATGCCTCTTATAGGCCTATCCACACCCCATTTTTATTATGTAACTACCATTAGAGGGAATATTAGGCTATTTTTAGCATGGTCAAGTCTTTCATGAAGTCAAATAGGGGAGTTACAACCTCCATACCTGATCTCAACACCAAGGTGGACTCATTAAAGAAGTGTCAACACTTAAAGAGGGAAAATATTTCTATTGTAACTACCATATGCCACCTTATCATAATATATGGACTCTCTCACATATGGAATATTCCCTCTTCTCTCTCAAACATTTTATTCAAGTAGGCATTGAGCTCTTGTTTTGGCATCCCTTGGCTGGGTATAGCAAAGCTCTATCAAAATTACCTTGTACTCCTTTGAATCATTAAAAGAATATATGAAGATTTCTTGTTGAATGCTAGTGTGCTTCAGGAGAGTTGATTTATAGAATGTATGAATGGTGTTATCATCTATAGGTCCTTTCATGTACCTAACTTTAGCTTATTAGTCTATTACAGGTTGTATGAAGTGTTGGCAAGTAGAGGTGTTTTTGAAGTTTCATAAGCCAATAGTGTCTAATGCAAAAATATGCCTTTATCATTTAAGTTGTATAACTCTTACTCAACTTCCATAGTGTGATATTTATCAGGTTCATTAGTGTGTTCAAAGAGTGGATCTCTAATCACTGGTGCATCACCATTTTAGTATAGGTTCTTTTACCATTTTTCATCCCTTTTCCCTTTTCATTGAAATAAGATTAGGTCTTAGAGAGAGAATTTAAATAATAAATTAGTGGATCTAGCCCCATCAAAATTAAAGGTTTGACCTACATATTAGGTAACCCACATCCTATAGGTCACTCCAATGTTAGCCTCGGTTTGAGGTGAATGTGAACAATTTTCCTCAATAGGGGTGCAACCTAGATACCTAACAAGTACTCTTGATAGTAGCCAAAGCTGATATATACCTCTTAATATTAAGGGCATCTAAAACCCTATTTTCCTGCCTTTTATGTAGTTGATATCAAAATAATAATCTAACAATAACTCTAACCATCATCTTTAATGTGTATTCAAGTTAGGTTGGGTGAAGATATACTTGAGCCCCAAATTATCAATATTGAGCTTAAATAGGTTTTCCAATAGATAATGCCTCCAAATTGTAAGGCATGTATTATTTCAACCAATTCTAGATCATATAGGGCATAATTTACCTCATATGAATTAATAATTTTGGACTCATAAGCTATGATATAACCTTCTTTCATGAGAAATCATCCATGACCTTCTCTTGAAGCATCAGTTATTACCAAGAATCAACCATTTGGATAGGGAAATCTCAACACTGGTGTTGAGGTAAGCCTTATTTTCAACTCTTGAAAATATTCCTTGCACTTTAATAACCACAAAAACTTCTAATTTTTTCACTGAAGAGAGGTCATAGGATTTGCTATCTTGGAAAATTTTGGAACAAACTTCTTGTAATATCCATCCAAACCCATAAAACTCCTAACTTCATGGACATTTTTAGGTGTTAGCCACTTTATAATGGAATTAATATTCAAAATAGCCATGGATATTCCTTGTACATATATAATGTGCCCAAGGTACTATACCTTTTTTTGAAAAAAGGCACACATCGATAGCTTGATAAAAATTTTATGTTTTCACAACCATTGTTGAACCAACTTCAAATGCTCTAGATGATCCTCTTTAGATTTTGAATAGATGAGGATAAAATCTAGAAAGACCAACAAAAAATGATAAAAATAATCTTTGAAAACACTATTCATGAGATTCATAAATGTTGTTAGCATATTTGTTATCCTAAAAGGAAGAACTATGAACTCATAATGCCCGTATTGAGTTTTGAAAGCAATTTTTAGAATGTCTTCCTCATGAATCCTTAACTTGTGATGTCCTTTTTTAAGATCAATGTTTTATAAAATTGATGCACTATGCATTTGATTAAAGAGATCATCAATGTGAGGTAAAGGATACCTATTTTTTATCATTACTTTTTTCAACATCCTATAACCAATACACATGCAAATGGTTCCATCTTTCTTCTCAATGATCACAATTGGTGCACCCCATGGTGACATGCTTGGTCAAATCAACCCTTTGGATAATAGCTCTTGAATTTGAGCTTTCAACTCCACCAATTCAATTGTTGTTTATTTTATATGGGGATTTAGACTATGCTTTAAACCCTGGAATGATGTCAATTTAGAAATCAAATTCTCTCTTAGGAGGTAAACTTGATAGTTATTAAGTAAAAACATATCAAAAATATTAGAGAAAAAGCTAATTTTCAATGGATGGTTCCTTTGATTCCTCCATCTCATTTATCTTTACAATAAATTCTTGACACCCTTTTATTTGAGATTTCTTCAACTGAATTTTTGAAATTTGTCTAAGTTTAAGCTCAATTTTTGCTCCCTAAATTTGGGTTTGATTACCCAAATCATCTAGACATTCAACCTTTTTAAGTAGACAATCTACCCTAGCATTATACTAAGATAACCAATTTACTCCTAGGATCACATCATATGACCCTAGTGGTGGTGAAAATAGATCCACTACTATATTTAATTAAATTAGTTTGATCTTAGCTTTAACGAAACATTTATCGACTGACCTTAGATTCGTTCTCATATTGAACTGACCATGAATTTTCCATAACTCAAGATTCTATAGACAACTTTTTAAGAATTTTAGGAGCAATAAAAAATTTATTAGATCTAGTGTCAATCAAAATTAATATTGGTTGACCATATAAGGTACCTAATAACTCAATAGGAGAAGCCTGGAACTCAGTTTGATGGTTATCAATAGTTGTGTAAATTATCTACTATAAAGATACCTATTACAGAGTAGACCCCTTACTATTACCATCTAATTTTACCTTTTTTTTTAATTATCAACTCAAAAACATATTTTATTGTGGATGGGTCTTAATCATCCTTAGGGTCAATGACATATTTTACCTTTTTTTTAATTATCAACTCAAAAACAAAAACCCATTTCAATAGTATATGCCTAAAACATTTGAAAATGTCAACCAAAATTAAAATTTCAACAGACCCTACCTCAAAACATAATCCAAGTAGTTTAAGTCCATTTCCTTCTCCTCTCATCTCTCCTCACCACTGTTTGATCCTCTCCAAACCCTCAACCTCCATATATCTCCATTATTCTCCAACTTGAATGCCAAAACACCAAAAATACTCCATAAAATTAGGTCTCTACCAAATGAAACTCTAGATTCATCATTATTTTACTAAAATTATAGAATTTTATCTCACCAAGAAACCCTCGACAGTTTAGTTAACCAATATAAAAACCATCATGACCAAACCATACAACACAAAAAGTCTATGAAGCTTCTCATTATTACTCGAAGAGTATATAAACCTAATTAGCTTATAAACCTTAGATTCTCAAATATGCCTATATTAATAATCACACTAACATATAATTTTCAAGATGGTCTTTTACCAAAACAAACATTTCAAACAAATAATCATTCAAATCATTAAGGTTCAAATGAGGGATTTTGACCCTAACAAAATAATCATGCTCTTAAAAAAAACTTCAAGCATAGTCTAAGGTACCATCAAATAGTATAAGTACACAATATTACATATTTAAATATCATATTATAAATATATAATGTTCCACAAAACATGAGTCTTAATGAATTCGTTAATATCCAAATATAATCTTGAGTAAAGCCTCTATTAGTTGAATGTTGTAAGGAGATAGAGAGTCTCATATAATTGTTTTTCCACACCAACCATGGACCATTGATCCTCTACACAATTTCCCAATAAAATAATGGCCCTCCCTTCATGAAAGGGTAGATAGTGATAGTACAAAAATTGATAAAGTCAATTAAAAATCTATGTGTTTTAAAATAACTATCACATGTATCATATCATTAAAAAATACATTCTAAAATAATATTATGTTATACATACAAACTAAATAAAAAAAGTGAAATGACAATGTTCAAACCATAAAAATTACTTTGGCCAATGTTTTAATATAGTTTTTCCATATCTTAAGATCAGTCAAATTCACACACACTCAACTCATTTTGAATAACCTTAATTTGCCTATTATTGGCACTTATTAAGTACGTGAATTCTATTACACTTACTTATTTAATGACATTAATATCAGCTAAGTATATCAATACTAAAATCCATAGATTCCAAACATACAAAGATTTACATAACGAATGCCATAGCATGTATGAATATTAAGACATCATATTCTCTCATATATTATATTATGAGCATCTAAATTCTAAAAATCAGCTAATTGACATTTAAATAAACCCTTTTAGATAAAATAACTAATTTTATTATCTTATAAACAACTATAATAATCATTTAATTTTCTATCAAAAATCAATGATCATTTTTTTATAAACCAACTTTCATCTAGGTTCATATTTTTCATACAATGCTAGTCAATACATATAGAATTCTATGTTCCCAAAATAGTCATATGAACCCATAGAATTCTTGTGTATTAAAAATCCACTACAATAATGACCATTGATTACTCATATATTAATTACCACCAAATCTGTAATTATGCAAATCACTTCAAACATAAGTTTAATACTGAGTAAGACCCGTATTATATCCACATTAACATATACAAGTATATGTTCATAATCATACTCAAAAGATATTATATGTTCTAGGTAATACTCAATTACCAATACAATAATATACAACCCAATAAATTTTCAAATAGTATTAAGCCTCAATAGTACTATATATGTGTGTGTGTGTGTGTGTGTGTGTGTGTGTGTGTGTGTGTGTGTGTGTGTGTGTGTGTGTACACACACATGCATATGTATGTGTATATGTATACACACACATATATATGTATGCCATATGTATATGTGTGTATAGATATACACATACGTATGTGTGTGTGTGTGTGTGTATTAAAATTGCATAATTTGAGTTTAATCATCAATTTAATTAATTATTTTAAAACTACATAATTTATCATTGTCTAAATATTTATAAACATACATTCATAATAATATTCCCATTTAACTATTTAATAAAACTCAAATTACCAATCATCTTATGAAATATCTGATATAGCTACAGGATCAACCCAACAACTAAGTTGATTCTTAATAGCTATATAAATCATATAATTCTCATATAATTTCATTTCTAAATCAAATTCAACAAATTCTGAATTGTGTTTAACAAAACATAATTTTTCACCCATTCCATCTTACTCAATGTCAAAAACATAATACAAATAAAACCTCAAATCTTCCCCAATGCTTAAAATATTCCATAGACCTAACCATTACTAAAAAGGACTCTATTTATTTTTTCTAGATATGTATACATTTATGGAATGATACCCAACTATGTATACCCCAAAAGATAAGTGTACTCGGCCTTAAGATAGGTAGTTCACCTTTATATTTAAGTATCTAAAACTTATTATAAATTTCAAATAAAAGACATTAATATCTAAATATATCACAAACCCTAATAATAGTTTATTCACAATGAAATCAATCATACACATCACTTAAATGGTAAGATGTGGGTTCATTTATACTTGGCCTTGTTGATGGGATGAACCCTTCCACAGGGTCATTTATAAATGAACCCCTTTTTTAATTATTTAATAAAACATAACCAATGTAATTTTTATATAAATATATAAACCAGACAATGATGTCACTAATAATTCATAACTAGTCAAAACCTAGCTTTTAAGAATAAGCTAAAAATGCAAACCTAGTTCCCTCAACAAATTAAATGTAAGAAATACTTAGTCGATATGAATAGGGTAGGTTTTAATATGTCTTTGGCCTAGTGGATGGGTCTTAATCATCCTTAGGGTCAATGACATATTTTACTTTTTTTTTTAATTATCAACTCAAAAACAAAAACCCATTTCAATAGTATATGCCTAAAACATTTGAAAATGTCAACCAAAATTAAAATTTCAACAGACCCTACCTCAAAACATAATCCAAGTAGTTTAAGTCCATTTCCTTATCCTCTCATCTCTCCTCACCACTGTTTGATCCTCTCCAAACCCTCAACCTCCATATATCTCCATTATTCTCCAACTTGAATGCCAAAACACCAAAAATACTCCATAAAATTAGGTCTCTACCAAATGAAACTCTAGTTTCATCATTATTTTCCTAAAATTATAGAATTTTATCTCACCAAGAAACCCTCGACAGTTTAGTTAACCAATATAAAAACCATCATGACCAAACCATACAACACAAAAAGTCTATGAAGCTTCTCATTATTACTCAAAGAGTATAAAAACCTAATTAGCTTATAAACCTTAGATTCTCAAATACGCCTATATTAATAATCACACTAACATATAAATTTCAAGATGGTCTTTTACCAAAACAAACATTTCAAACAAATAATCATTCAAATCATTAAGGTTCAAATGAGGGATTTTGACCCTAACAAAATAATCATGCTCTTAACAAAAACTTCAAGCATAGTCTAAGGTACCATCAAATAGTATAAGTACACAATATTACATATTTAAATATCATATTATAAATATATAATGTTCCACAAAACATGAGTCTTAATGAATTCGTTAATATCCAAATATAATCTTGAGTAAAGCCTCTATTAGTTGAATGTTGTAAGGAGATAGAGAGTCTCATATAATTGTTTTTCCACACCAACCATGGACCATTGATCCTCTACACAAATTCCCAATAAAATAATGGCCCTCCCTTCATGAAAGGGTAGATAGTGATAGTACAAAAATTGATAAAGTCAATTAAAAATCTATGTGTTTTAAAATAACTATCACATGTATCATATCATTAAAAAATACATTCGAAAATAATATTATGTTATACATACAAACTAAATAAAAAAAGTGAAATGACAATGTTCAAACCATAAAAATTACTTTGGCCAATGTTTTAATATAGTTTTTCCATATCTTAAGATCAGTCAAATTCACACACACTCAACTCATTTTGAATAACCTTAATTTGCCTATTATTGGCACTTATTAAGTACGTGAATTCTATTACACTTACTTATTTAATGACATTAATATCAGCTAAGTATATCAATACTAAAATCCATAGATTCCAAACATACAAAGATTTACATAACGAATGCCATAGCATGTATGAATATTAAGACATCATATTCTCTCATATATTATATTATGAGCATCTAAATTCTATAAATCAGCTAATTGACATTTAAATAAACCCTTTTAGATAAAATAACTAATTTTATTATCTTATAAACAACTATAATAATCATTTAATTTTCTATCAAAAATCAATGATCATTTTTTTATAAACCAACTTTCATCTAGGTTCATATTTTTCATAAAATGCTAGTCAATACATATAGAATTCTATGTTCCCAAAATAGTCATATGAACCCATAGAATTCTTGTGTATTAAAAATCCCCTACAATAATGACCATTGATTACTCATATATTAATTAACACCAAATCTGTAATTATGCAAATCACTTCAAACATAAGTTTAATACTGAGTAAGACCCGTATTATATCCACATTAACATATACAAGTATATGTTCATAATCATACTCAAAAGATATTATATGTTCCAGGTAATACTCAATTACCAATACAATAATATACAACCCAATAAATTTTCAAATAGTATTAAGCCTCAATAGTACTATATATGTGTGTGTGTGTGTGTGTGTGTGTGTGTGTGTGTGTGTGTGTGTGTGTGTGTGTGTGTGTGTGTGTGTGTGTGTGTGTGTGTGTGTGTGTGTGTGTGTGTGTGTGTGTGTGTGTGTGTGTGTGTGTGTGTGTATACACACACATATATATGTATGCCATATGTATATTTGTGTATAGATATACACATACGTATGTGTGTGTGTGTATTAAAATTGCAAAATTTGAGTTTAATCATCAATTTAATTAATTATTTTAAAACTAAATAATTTATCATTGTCTAAATATTTATAAACATACATTCATAATAATATTCCCATTTAACTATTTAATAAAACTCAAATTACCAATCATCTTATGAAAAATCTGATATAACTACAGGATCAACCCAACAACTAAGTTGATTCTTAATAGCTATATAAATCATATAATTCTCATATAATTTCATTTCTAAATCAAATTCAACAAATTCTGAATTGTGTTTAACAAAATATAATTTTTCACCCATTCCATCTTACTCAATGTCAAAAACATAATACAAATAAAACCTCAAATCTTCCCCAATGCTTAAAATATTCCATAGAACTAACCATTACTAAAAAGGACTCTATTTATTTTTTCTAGATATGTATACATTTATGGAATGATACCCAACTATGTATACCCCAAAAGATAAGTGTACTCAGCCTTAAGATAGGTAGTTCACCTTTATATTTAAGTATCTAAAACTTATTATAAATTTCAAATAAAAGACATTAATATCTAAATATATCACAAACCCTAATAATAGTTTATTCACAATGAAATCAATCATACACATCACTTAAATGGTAAGATGTGGGTTCATTTATACTTGGCCTTGTTGATGGGATGAACCCTTCCACAGGGTCATTTATAAATGAACCCCTTTTTTAATTATTTAATAAAACATAACCAATGTAATTTTTATATAAATATATAAACCAGACAATGATGTCACTAATAATTCATAACTAGTCAAAACCTAGCTTTTAAGAATAAGCTAAAAATGCAAACCTAGTTCCCTCAACAAATTAAATGTAAGAAATACTTAGTCGATATGAATAGGGTAGGTTTTAATATGTCTTTGGCCTTGTGGATGGGTCTTAATCATCCTTAGGGTCAATGACATATTTTACTTTTTTTTTAAATTATCAACTCAAAAACAAAAACCCATTTCAATAGTATATGCCTAAAACATTTGAAAATGTCAACCAAAATTAAAATTTCAACAAACCCTACCTCAAAACATAATCCAAGTAGTTTAAGTCCATTTCCTTCTCCTCTCATCTCTCCTCACCAATGTCTGATCCTCTCCAAACCCTCAACCTCCATATATCTCCATTATTCTCCAACTTGAATGCCAAAACACCAAAAATACTCCATAAAATTAGGTCTCTACCAAATGAAACTCTAGTTTCATCATTATTTTCCTAAAATTATAGAATTTTATCTCACCAAGAAACCCTCGACAGTTTAGTTAACCAATATAAAAACCATCATGACCAAACCATACAACACAAAAAGTCTATGAAGCTTCTCATTATTACTCAAAGAGTATAAAAACCTAATTAGCTTATAAACCTTAGATTCTCAAATATGCCTATATTAATAATCACACTAACATATAATTTTCAAGATGGTCTTTTACCAAAACAAACATTTCAAACAAATAATAATTCAAATCATTAAGGTTCAAATGAGGGATTTTGACCCTAACAAAATAATCATGCTCTTAACAAAAACTTCAAGCATAGTCTAAGGTACCATCAAATAGTATAAGTACACAATATTACATATTTAAATATCATATTATAAATATATAATGTTCCACAAAACATGAGTCTTAATGAATTCGTTAATATCCAAATATAATCTTGAGTAAAGCCTCTATTAGTTGAATGTTGTAAGGAGATAGAGAGTCTCATATAATTGTTTTTCCACACCAACCATGGACCATTGATCCTCTACACAATTTCCCAATAAAATAATGGCCCTCCCTTCATGAAAGGGTAGATAGTGATAGTACAAAAATTGATAAAGTCAATTAAAAATCTATGTGTTTTAAAATAACTATCACATGTATCATATCATTAAAAAATACATTCTAAAATAATATTATGTTATACATACAAACTAAATAAAAAAAGTGAAATGACAATGTTCAAACCATAAAAATTACTTTGGCCAATGTTTTAATATAATTTTTCCATATCTTAAGATCAGTCAAATTCACACACACTCAACTCATTTTGAATAACCTTAATTTGCCTATTATTGGCACTTATTAAGTACGTGAATTCTATTACACTTACTTATTTAATGACATTAATATCAGCTAAGTATATCAATACTAAAATCCATAGATTCCAAACATACAAAGATTTACATAACGAATGCCATAGCATGTATGAATATTAAGACATCATATTCTCTCATATATTATATTATGAGCATCTAAATTCTATAAATCAGCTAATTGACATTTAAATAAACCCTTTTAGATAAAATAACTAATTTTATTATCTTATAAAAAACTATAATAATCATTTAATTTTCTATCAAAAATCAATGATCATTTTTTTATAAACCAACTTTCATCTAGGTTCATATTTTTCATAAAATGCTAGTCAATACATATAGAATTCTATGTTCCCAAAATAGTCATATGAACCCATAGAATTCTTGTGTATTAAAAATCCCCTACAATAATGACCATTGATTACTCATATATTAATTACCACCAAATCTGTAATTATGCAAATCACTTCAAACATAAGTTTAATACTGAGTAAGACCCGTATTATATCCACATTAACATATACAAGTATATGTTCATAATCATACTCAAAAGATATTATATGTTCCAGGTAATACTCAATTACCAATACAATAATATACAACCCAATAAATTTTCAAATATTTTTAAGCCTCAATACTACTGTGTGTGTGTGTGTGTGTGTGTGTGTGTGTGTGTGTGTGTGTGTGTGTGTGTGTGTGTGTGTGTGTGTGTGTGTGTGTGTGTGTGTGTGTGTGTGTGTGTGTGTGTGTGTGTGTGTGTGTGTGTGTGTGTGTGTGTGTGTGTGTGTGTGTGTGTGTGTGTGTGTTTGTGTGTGTGTGTGTGTGTGTACACACACATGCATATGTATGTGTATATGTATACACACACATATATATGTATGCCATATGTATATGTGTGTATAGATATACACATACGTATGTGTGTGTGTGTATTAAAATTGCATAATTTGTGTTTAATCATCAGTTTAATTAATTATTTTAAAACTACATAATTTATCATTGTCTAAATATTTATAAACAGACATTCATAATAATATTCCCATTTAACTATTTAATAAAACTCAAATTACCAATCATCTTATGAAAAATCTGATATAACTACAGGATCAACCCAACAACTAAGTTGATTCTTAATAGCTATATAAATCATATAATTCTCATATAATTTCATTTCTAAATCAAATTCAACAAATTCTGAATTGTGTTTAACAAAATATAATTTTTCACCCATTCCATCTTACTCAATGTCAAAAACATAATACAAATAAAACCTCAAATCTTCCCCAATGCTTAAAATATTCCATAGACCTAACCATAACTAAAAAGGACTCTATTTATTTTTTCTAGATATGTATACATTTATGGAATGATACCCAACTATGTATACCCCAAAAGATAAGTGTACTCAGCCTTAAGATAGGTAGTTCACCTTTATATTTAAGTATCTAAAACTTATTATAAATTTCAAATAAAAGACATTAATATCTAAATATATCACAAACCCTAATAATAGTTTATTCACAATGAAATCAATCATACACATCACTTAAATGGTAAGATGTGGGTTCATTTATACTTGGCCTTGTTGATGGGATGAACCCTTCCACAGGGTCATTTATAAATGAACCCCTTTGTTAATTATTTAATAAAACATAACCAATGTAATTTTTATATAAATATATAAACCAGACAATGATGTCACTAATAATTCATAACTAGTCAAAACCTAGCTTTTAAGAATAAGCTAAAAATGCAAACCTAGTTCCCTCAACAAATTAAATGTAAGAAATACTTAGTCGATATGAATAGGGTAGGTTTTAATATGTCTTTGGCCTTATGGATGGGTCTTAATCATCCTTAGGGTCAATGACATATTTTACTTTTTTTTTTAATTATCAACTCAAAAACAAAAACCCATTTCAATAGTATATGCCTAAAACATTTGAAAATGTCAACCAAAATTAAAATTTCAGCAAACCCTACCTCAAAATATAATCCAAGTAGTTTAAGTCCATTTCCTTCTCCTCTCATCTCTCCTCACCACTGTCTGATCCTCTCCAAACCCTCAACCTCCATATATCTCCATTATTCTCCAACTTGAATGCCAAAACACCAAAAATACTCCATAAAATTAGGTCTCTACCAAATGAAACTCTAGTTTCATCATTATTTTCCTAAAATTATAGAATTTTATCTCACCAAGAAACCCTCGACAGTTTAGTTAACCAATATAAAAACCATCATGACCAAACCATACAACACAAAAAGTCTATGAAGCTTCTCATTATTACTCGAAGAGTATAAAAACCTAATTAGCTTATAAACCTTAGATTCTCAAATATGCCTATATTAATAATCACACTAACATATAATTTTCAAGATGGTCTTTTACCAAAACAAACATTTCAAACAAATAATCATTCAAATCATTAAGGTTCAAATGAGGGATTTTGACCCTAACAAAATAATCATGCTCTTAACAAAAACTTCAAGCATAGTCTAAGGTACCATCAACCTTTCCAAAATAAATATGCCTTTTACTAAAAATAATATACATTGATTTAATTTTCAAAACCTTCATTAACTCAAACTTAGTCTAAGTAAAATCATTGATAAATAAAACAATCAAGACCTTTTTATTATAAACTATGACTTTTATTTAGCCAACATGACTAGTGTTAATAATTCAATCTATCATTTAACTAATGCAATCCTCATTTAAATTTAAACGTTCCACCCAATGAACATAAAAAAATTTATAATTATTGAATTATTATATATTTACCATGCTTACTTAACACTATTTATTAAAACATCAAGTATTTCTATTAACTATTGATAAATATACCACCTATGCAGTGAGTTCCCTACAGTATCAAGATAATAGGATAAGCAATCATGTAAGCATTCAAAAATATACCATTACAAATCAAATAATAAATTTTCATTCACATTCTAACAAGATAATGAAATAACTTTAATGAATGAATTATAACTAAATATGTGATTTACAACCATCAAGAAGTTAGATTATGCAAACACATCCCAAACACCTAAAGATATATGAAATCATGAAAACCAACACTACAAAATGAAGAAAACACATTAGTAATTTAATGCATGCTGCAAGAAATAAATATCTACCAACACATAAGAAACAAACTTCTATTTTAAGTGGTGTGTATAGGGTTCATGCTAACCAAATCTGGCCTATATAAGGATCCTTTGCCTAGAAATGGTTTAAGTAGATGAACAAATGTTCTAGATGGAATGAGTGGTCCAAGGGTGAAAAGAGTATACCTCATATCATTTACAAATATTTTGAAACATTTTAGGTAAGCTTAAAGTATAACTTGTTAATTTTGAGAAGTAGGTCTTAAGCAAATAAAGGATCCAAGTAGGTGTCATGGTGTTCAAGCAGTTTAGGAGCATGGGCAAGTTTTCTAAGGCCTCAAAAATTAATTTGAGGCTTAAAATTTCAAGAAACAATTCAATAATAAGCCTAAGTTAACCAGACCATCATCAGGATGTCACGATAAATGAATAGGTTGGTTACTTATGCATTTTATAATTTTTCTTAGAAATCATACCAGAACCAAAGGACCACATGATAATGTTTCTCTTAGGGTCAAGATCATCTCCTATAAATTTGGTACTTTCATACTTTTTATATCTCAAGATCTAAGCCTTTAAAGTTGACCCAATTAATGAAGAGGGTCATGCAAGCATCAAATTCAATTTTTGATAATTAACCATGGAGGACTAAATTTTGAAGGTCATGTGAACATCATTGATGGTCTTGCAAACATCAATAACGGGCACATGAATGTCAAAATAAAGCTCAATAACTAATCATTGGGGTTTAAATTTAGACAATGTTATGGACATCAATGACGATCATGTGGATGTCAATGACGAGTACATGGACATCAAATTTAAGACAACAAAAACCATTGGGGTCAAAATTTTGATAGTCATGTGGGCATCAATAATGATCATGTAGACGTCAAATGATGGGTGCACAAATGTCAAATTTAATTTTAGTAATTAAATATTAGGTTCAAAATTTTGACAGTCACATAGATGTCAATGATAGTCATACAAATTTCAATGATGGTCATGTGGACATCAAATGATGGGCATGCATATGTCAAATTTAAGCCATGGTAGATAGTTATTTGGGTTCAAAATGAAAGTAGATCTAATGGTTGGCATTTAAACGTACATCTAAATCTAATGGAGTGAGAGAAAGGATGATGGTAGTGGGCCCAAGTAGATATATAGTGCATGTTCATTCATACATCTAGATATAATAGTGTGATTTAAAATTCAAGGAGTTAGTGTATCTTGGGGACTAATAAGGAGAAGATAGTTTCGCATAAATTGATAGGTTTAAGTTGTCAATTGACAAATAACAAAGGGAAAATCTAAAAGCTTCTGGTAGAGGTCGACGAACCAATTTTTGACCTAGGTGAATGAGGTTTTCAAATATCCATGTCACCATTAGAGTTAGGTCAATGGTAGATACAGTCATATAGGCAAGATGGTCAAGAATAAAGCTTGATGCCATTAAAGTTTAGACATAACCTCTGGTTAATAATTTAGAACCTATTAATCATGTTGTAGAATTATACATTAATGTGTATTAGCTTCTCATCTCTCACATGGTTTAGAGGCAAAAAATGTCTTTTTGGGCCTAATACAAAGATCAAACAAGACTAAATGTTTACTAGACTTTCATGGATATATGGACTATAGGAAAACTAATAATTGAATTGGTTTTGAATCTATAGTAAATACCTAGGTTTAGATTCCAAAATAGAGGCATAATATGTACTTGTAACTGCCTAAAAAGCATGTCCATGGATCTATTAGTTTCAAGATATGGAGAATTTATCCTTGTTAGTAAATCAAGTATAAATTGGTGTTGAGTCTCGATAAGGAGACCTAGTGGCTAGATAAGGATAATGGAGCATTCAATTCTTTTACAAAGCCTTTTAAGTTTGTTCTTCCTTGATAAGATCATGACTCAGCATCCTCAAGTTGGTGTTAATATATTGAGAGTAGTTGGACCCCATTCAATATTTTTACATAGTTCCCTCTCACTACTTTATTCTATATATATAGGATTTTAAGCCTTAAATTATGAATCCCTCTCGTGGGCATGACTAGACTCTACCAAGACTGATCTTTGTAACTTTTTCAAATGAATAAAGGACTATTTTCATATTTCATCATATTAATCTAGTGTGTTTATGTCAAATTGATTTACATATGTGGTAGAAGCTTATCCCTTGTCAAGTACTAATCTCACCTAGCTAGTATTTTGTCTTGTTGTGTAGGTCATGTTTAGTTTTTAATATCATTCAATTGAAGCTAGCAAGTGGATACATTGAATAGTTAAGTGCCTTGAATCAGGCCTTTCCATCACTTCCCTCAGGTTTTTATCTTTTGGTGAAACCTCTAAATGAAATACTAATGCATAACAGATATTTGGAGTTGTAGATCCAACCTTTTTCTTGTCTCATTAATGTTTTTAGAAGTTCAAAAAGAGTGGATGAATGATCAAATTATTGGTGCATCACCTTATTTACATGTTTTCATGCATTGTTACTCATTTATTTCTCCCTTTTCCCAGTTATATTTTAGTTTAGGTGATAGATCCAGAAGGAAGTTGGCCTTCTCTAGAGGTTTGACCCAATATTAAGTGACCCATAGCCTATGTTCATTCTCATGTTGGACCAGATTTGAGCAAGAGGACCTAAATATTTCCCTTCTCAGCTAAGGGTGTAATCTAGAACACCAACAATTTTGCACACCTGGTGGGACCAATTAGAGCTGGTCTTGGTGAAATTATAGATGCATCAGTGTTCTTCACGAAGAATTTGGTGATCCCAAGCTCAAGCAATTATTTATGAAAGTCCAAGAAGTTTACAAGTAAGTCTATTTTTATTGCACTATTTTGATGTTATTTTCATGACTATATATGAGGAAAATCCCTATGCAATACCTCTTTATCATCCCTATGATGGATCATACCAATCTTATCATGATCTATATGAGCCTTGTTATGAGCATAATCAACCTTATCAAGAGTTTTTTATCAAAGCTATGATGAGCCTTATCAAGTTTCCCATGATCCTTATTACCAAGAGTGTGACTCTTACCTTCCTTATGAACCATATCAGTCTCATGACCAGATTTCACCTTTCCCATATAGATATGATGTTGTACATTAGTAGCCTTATCTCCAAGAAAGGATGGATGAGATAGAGCTCAAAATTATAGCATATGCAAGAAAAGTATGTTCAAACTCTCGGTATGAGAAAGTGAATGGTTTATTTCAAAATGTGTCTAATGATCTAGAACAGATGAATAAGTTGTATAAATTTTTATTGGAAAAAATAGAGGCTTGTGAGAGGTATCAGAATGAATTAAACTGGTTGTATCAAGAACCCTCTTGTATTCCTTATTCTCGTGAATTTACCAACCATGATCAGTGTGTGCCAATGGAGCTTCCTAGTTGGAGTCAAGAGGAAAATCACATGCCCATTCAAGAGCCTATTTAAGAGACTAAACTTTATTATAGTCCCCCTTATTCACCACTCATCTCTTAAGCTCAAGTTTTCCATGAGGACAAAGAGGTTTCAAACTTTGATGAGGTGATGGCCAAATTGAAGGAGCAAAATGTAGAGGTCTTAAAAAATTTCTCTTTCCCTCCTCTTCAAGATTACCTAAATGATTCCATTGCCATTAAGATCCTAAAATCTGATCCTAATCAACCTTCCCTACTTCATACTCCCTCTCAAGAAAATTAACTTCATCACCCTCCCACCATCTCCCTTCTTTAGAAAGAGCTTATTCTATGGGAGATAAAGAAAGAGGTTATAGTTGTAAGTCAAGTATTTGGATAATGTGAAGAAGATGATTCAAGTGTGTATGATGAAGATTTTTCATTGATACTTCACTTGAGGTTGTAGCTAAGAATGAGGTCATAGTTGAAAATAATATTGTAGCTAATCTTGAAGAAAATATCTCAATAGTTGAAAATCAAAAGGTTGGTCTTGTTGTGGAAGAACTCCATGAGGAATTGGTACAAGTTGAAGCCATGATTGAATTTGAGATGTCTCCACTTGAGAAAGATAAATACACCTTTCAAACCAATCCTATTCAGGTTGATCAAAATGAAGAACAAAAGGATGATTGGAAACTATATCTTGAATCTCTATAAGAGACTGAAGAACTTTGTAAGGATATGTTGCCTGTTGAAGAGCATACTTATGATAAGTTTGATCAAGAATCACCTATTCAAGATCACGATGCATCTTGGGATGACTATTAAAATCTCATTAAAGAGATAGATGAACTTGTAGTAGTTGATAAGAATAATGAAGTCAATCAAGATACCATAAAGATTCCAGAACAATGCATAAATGAGATATCACTTGACAAGGTTATAATTGACAAGCAGTATGAAAAAGATCCTGAAGTGCAAGATGAGTTTGTTTTTGTTGGTGACTGGTTTACTATTGATGACCCATTTGAAGAAATTTTAAGATAATTAGTTAGTAAATAGAGTGCCTCATCAAAGGTCATGTTCAACAAACACCCTACTTCAGAACTTATGCCATCCTTTGGAGTGAGTGAGTTCAGAAATTTTACTTTTGATCTAGGTAGATCATATTTTATCTTGCCTAGTTAGACTAGTTTACTTCTATTTTATCCCAAATAAGTGTTTTGTTTACACATTTACTTTTTTAGGTTATCTTCCCTATTTTTTTTGTTTCATTCCCTATTTTGGTGGAATTTGTTGTTTTTTTCAATCAAAGAGGTTTCTTTAAGTCATTTTTTATGAGTCCAAAGGTCATGTAAATAGTCTGGTGTTCGAGCATAGTAGGTGTGCTACCTAGCTGAGTCACCAAAGATGTTGACCAAATTTGGCCCACATAAGGATATTTTGCCTAGAAATGGTTTGAGTATATGAATAGATGTTTTATCTAGAATGAGTGGTCCAAGGGTAGAAAGAGAAGACCTCATATCATTTACAAATATTTTGAAACACTTTAGGTAAGCTTAGAGTATAACTTGTTAATTTTGAGAAGTAATTCTCAAGAAAATGAAGGATCCAAGTAGCTCTTATGGTGTTCAATCAATTTAGGAGCATGGGAAATTTTTCTAAGGCCTCAAAAATTCATTTGAGCCTTGGAAATTCAAGCAACAATTCAAGTACAATCTTAAGTGAACCAGACTATCATCAGGATGTCACGTAGAAATGAACATGTTAGTTACTTATACATTTTATAAGTTTTCTTAGAAAGCATCACAAAACCAAAAGACCACATGGAAATGTTTCTCTTAGGGTAAATATAATCTCCTAAAAACTTGGTGCCTTCATACTTTTTATATATCAAGATCTAAGCCTTCAAATTTGACCCAACCGATGAAGACAATCACCTAAGCATCAAATTCAAGCCTCAGTAATTAACCATGAGGGACTAAATTGTGATGGGTGTACGGACATCATTGATGGTCTTGTAGAAATCAATGATAGGGATGTGGATGTGAAAATAAAGCTCAATAATTAAATCAATAGGTTTTAAATTCTAATAGGCTCATGAATATCAATGATGGTCATGTGGACATCAATGATGGGCATGTGGATGTCAAATTTAAGAAAAAAAAACCATTGGGGTCAAAATTTTGATGCTCTTATAGACATCAATTATGGTCACATGGATGTCAAATTATAAGCATGCAGACATCAAATTTAAATCTGGCAATTAACCATTAGGGTCAAAAATTTTAAGGTCATGCAGATGTTAACGATAGTTGCGTGAATGTCAATTGATGGGCATATAGACATCAAATTTTAGCCATGGTAGATAGTCATTTGGGTTTAAAATATAAGTAGATCTAATGGTATTTAGATCCAATAGAGTGAGAGCAAGGATGATAGAAGTGGGCCCAAGTAGATCTACAATACACGTTCATTCATACATCTAAATCTAATGGTGAGAGTTAAAATTCAAGGATTTAGTGTTTTTTGGGGACCAATAAGTAGAAGATATCTTGGCATAAATTGATAGGTTTGATTTGGCAATTGACAACCAATAAACAAAGGGAAAATCTAAAATCCTCTGATGGAGGTTGACAAACCAGTTTTTGACCTAGGTAAATGAGGGTTTCAAAGAGCCATGTCACCATTAGAGATTGGTTAATAGAAAATGTAATCATATAGGCAAGATGGTCAAGGATAAATCTTTGTCTCCATTAAAGTTTAGATAGGGCCTCTAGTTGATAATTCAGAACCTGTCAACCCTATTATAGAAGTACTCCATTGATGTGTTCATTGCTCTTCCAAATTAAATATCTTTGTGTAGTAGCTTCTCAAATCTCACATAGCTTAGAGGAAAAATAGGTATTTTTGGGCCTAATACAGAGATCAAGCAAGAATAAATGTCTATCAAACTTTCATGGATATATGGACTATAGGAAAACCAATAATTGAACTAGTTTTTAATCTATAGTAAAGACTTGGGTTTAGATTCCAAAAATAGAGGCATAATGGGTACTTACAGTCGCCTAAAAAACATGGCCATGGCTCTATCAGTTTCAAGATATGGAAAATTTGTCCTCATTAATAGATCATGTAGAAAGTGATGTAGAGTCCCAAAAAAGAGACTTGATGGTTGGATAAGGACAATAGAACATTCAATTCTTTTACAAAGCCTTTTAAGTTTGTTCTTCCTTGATAAGATCATGACTTAGTATCCTCGATTTGGTTTTAATCCATCAAGAGTAGTTGGATCACATTCAATGTTTTTGCATAGTTCCCTCTCTCCTTATATCTTCTATATATACAAGTTTTCAAGCCTTTAAGTACAAATCCCTCTCTTGGTCATGACTAGACTCTACCAAGATTGATCTTTGTAACCCCTTGAAATGAATAAAGGACTATTTTTAGATTTCATCATATTAGTCTAGTGTGTTTATGTCAGATTGATTTGCATATGCGGTAGAAGCTTCTCCCTTGCCAAGTTTTGATCTCACCTAGATAGTAGTTTATCTTGTTGTGTAAGTCATGTTTAGTGTTTAATATCAATTTAGTAAAGTTGGCAAGTGGATACATTGACTGGTTAAGTGCCTTGAATCAGACCTTTCCATCACTTCCCTCATGTTTTCATCACTTAGTGAAACCTTTGCATGAAATATTGATGCATAATATACATTTGGAATTATGGATCCAACCTTTTGCTTGTCTCATTAGTTTTTAAGTTCAAAAATATTGGTGCATCACCTCTTTTACATATTTTCATGCTTTATTACTCATTTCTCTCTCCCTTTTCCCAGTCAGAGTTTAGTTTAGGTGATAGATCCAGAAGGAAGCCAACCTTCGCCAAAGGTTTGACCCAATCATAGGTGACCCACAACCTAGGGTCATTTCTATATTGGACTATATTTGAGAAAGAGGACCTAAAAAATCCCCTTCTCAACTAAGGGTTCAATATAGAACACAAACAATTCCCATTTCCTTCTCTCATTCCCCACTCATCTCCATCTGTGCCATCCTCTTTAATGATACCCTATGTTGGTCATAGTTAAGAGGGTGGAATCCATCCTCCATTCACCTCAATATAATAAATAATAGTTAGACCATATCATGATATAATCATAATAAACAATTATAATAGAATAAACTACATGATCATGATCATAATGTACCATAATAAAATATGAACAATTAACTACATGTTAACTATCATAATCATAAGTAATAAATATTGTCCACAATTAGTATATTACTAATCCAACCACTTAACACATAAAGTTAACCAATCACTAACCACAAAATCCAATAATTAACATATTAATGAGTCTATAGGAAATCAGGATGTAATAATCAGAAGTTCATTTGGGGTTTTATGCTAACATAACCATGCCAATGGAAGAAATAATCAAACATAATGACCTATTCTTATGGATAGCTCAATAACAACAAAATTTTGAGGCCCTGAAAGATAAATTGGTGACTACACCCATTCTCTAGTTTTTGAACTGGACCCAGCCATTTCATGTGCATGTTGATGCTTCAAGCATGGCAGTAGGCACTATCGTATCACAACCCAATGAGGGAAACCTTAATCATCCTATTTATTTTTCTATTTGAAAGCTCACATCGGTGGAATGAAACTACTCTATGATAGACCATAAGGCCTTGTCTATGGTTTACATGCTTCAAAAGTTTCACTAATACTTGTTGGCCACCCAATTTATATTCTATGCAGATCGTGAAATTCTCAAGTATTTGGTAAATAAGCTAGTATTTCATGAATGCATTTGTCAATAGATTATCCTCTTCCAAGAGTTCTATTTCTCCATGGGTGTGAAACTAGGAAAAGTTAATTTTGGTTTAGACCACTTCTCATGAATTCAATTAGGTGAACTAGTGCATGCCATAGAGGAAGATTTACCTTATGTACAACTCTTTAAAGTTACAAACATACCCAAAGAATTGGAAGAAATTACAACTTTTTTTTCCATAGGCTCTATGTCAGGACACCTTAGTACCCAAGAGAAAAAGTAGCTAGTGGTCCATGCTACCCCTTTCTAACTTTTTGAGGAGACGTATAAATTTGGGTGCAATGAGGTTTAACAAAGGTACGTAATGCAACACAAATGAGTAAAAAGTCCTTTAGGATTTCTATGAGGGTGTCATAAGAGGACATTATGTTGGTGACATAACCACTAAAAAGGTTCTACTATCTAGGTTGTGGTGGCCACCTTATTCAAAAAATTTAAAGATAATGTGTGCCAATGTGATATATGGCAGTGCATAGGCAAACCAAACTAAAGGGATGTTATGCCTCTTCATCCAATGTTTGCTCATGAACCTTTTGATAAATGGGTTATTGATTTTGTTGGGTCCATTTAACCTACTACAAGATGGACTGACATGTACTACATCATTATTGTCATAGATGATCTCATACACTAGGCTGAAGTATCGACCACATGGTATTATACTACTATAATCGATGTCATATTTCTATGGGAAAATATAATCATAATGTATGGATGCCCTTTAAGTTTAACAAGTGATCATGGCACTCACTTTCTCATTGAAACATTGTGCATCTTCTTAGTTGACTTCATGATTGCACACCATAAGACCACACCTTACCACCCTCAAGCCAATGGCATAGAGGAATCCTTCAATAAGGTTTTGGGTACTACACTTACCAAGATTTGTAATATTGGGTGCATTGATTGGAAAGATCAAGTTTCAAAAGTCTTATGGGCTTACCAGACCACATACAAAAGGTTGAACAATAGTACTCATTTTAACCTTGTCTTTGGTGTTAAAGTAGTTTTACTGATGGGGTTCCTTCTACCTTCCCTATGTATTGTGCACGTGGGTCGACTAGACAAAGAATAATCCCTAAAATCTCACCTAGATTCTTTAATTTAGTTGTATGAATCATGCATCCTCACACACTAGATTCAATGGGTTAAAAAACAAAAATAAAATGCCTGGCATGATCGAAACATTAAAATCAAAGTTTTTCATCTTGGTATGTATGTATTGTTCTATGATTCAAAATTTACATGCCATCCAAGTAAATTATGGATCTGATGAAATGGCCTTTAATCATTTATGATGTCTATCTAACAAGTGCCTATAAATTCAAAATATTAGATGGCCAATTCCTACCAGGCCATTTCAATGATAGTTGGCTCTAGACCTACCATTCTATGTAATTATTCAATTCACTAAATAAGGCGTATGTCACTCATTTATCTTAGGACATAAATAATTTTCAAATAAGCATGGCATTAGTTGCATGCCTTTTGTAGTTTATTTTTGGCACTTTTTAATGCTCTTTGGTATTTATCACTCTATTTATCTTTCTTTATTGACATAAATTACACTAAGTTATGATGTGGAGGACCACACACATAATTTAATAAGGGTTAGGTTTTAAGTGTGGATAAGTTACTTACGCCAATAGTGCATAAGAGGAGGCATGTAAATGAAGAACACAAGAGGGAGGGATGCAAAATGGGCATGTAATTTAGGATTACATAATGGGGATGGGAAAAGAAATGCCATTATAAAAATGGGTTAAAATAAAAAAGGCAATTTCCTATAAACAAACTAGGAAATTTGAATTTTTATAGTTGGCATGCACTTCATGAGAGGCATAACAACTCTAAAAGAAAGGATGGGACATGAATTTATTAATTATAAAATGGAATGAATGGTAAGTGTGTTAAATATGTTCCAAGGCATGATAATTTGAGGTATTGATGGTTGAAGTGATGGATGATAGCATGGGGTGTGCTAATATAAAATATTTATCTGTGTGTAAAGGACTTTGAGACATTATATATTCATTTTTATTGAAAAATTATACATGATTATAAAACTGAAACAAAGTGTGAACAAACAATAATAGAAGGTGAGTATACAATATTTTTATTGATAAAAATCAAAGCAAAGATTGTGGTGAAGATAATTCAATGAAAGAAGTGGAAAAGTGATCATAAGAGTGGGTGTTAGAGAAGTTACAAGTTGCAGATGATACAACCACCATTAAAATATATTGAATAAATAATCCAAAGTATTTTGGGTCGGATAAAAGAATCAAGAATTATTTATTTGGAAGAGTTGGTTGGTAATGCATTAACCTTTGATGACCCTAGTTGGTGATGCAGCCAAAGCAAAAAGGTAGGAAAAGATCTCCACTGCCAGTCATTCCTGAAGTAGAGGAGCGTAAGGGAGTAGAATAATAAATTTATGTTTATTCAAGAAGAAGTGTCTAATATACATGGTGCACGTGGTGAGGAAACCACAAAGTTGGCATAAGAGACATCTAGTGGAGAGGCACTAGAAATGGTGTGCATGGGAAAGAAGGTTGCTATAACACCAACACCCTCTCCTATTTTGATTTAGGAAGTAAAATACCCAAAGATAGTTTTGCACATGGATGATTAGGAATCTAAGGTTTCTACTTGTTAGGTCCTTGATTACAATCATAGGCAGACAAGAAATGAAGGCAACTTATAACAAGACTATTGGGTGGAGAGCTATAACATCAAGAATGAGATCACCTATGATCTTATAATTTAAAACTTATTGGAGGATGTGGGGTTTCTCTAGCTATTCCAACTACCATATTTTGAGAAACCATAGGAGGTGATTCATTTTATAATTTCTTGCATTCATGAATACTACCTCTACTTTACTAGGTATAAAATGAGGAACACCCCTTAGTGAATCAGCAAGGTAATTAGGTTACTCAGTTCTAGATTACATGTTAATGTAGATATCAATGATCAAGTAGTGATTGAGTAAATGGTGGTGACATTGAAATGCAATAAGGAAGGACATGCCATGTATATAAAAAGTCTTATAGATCCTACCATTCAGGTAGCTATGCACTTAGCCTTGACCAAGCTAGTATGTGTAGATAGGTAGAAGGAGGTAGATATGGCACACCTCTATGTTGTGATCCAAATGGCCAAGGGAACTAAGTACAACTATTTTCTATTCTTTATAGATAAAATTGAAGAAGATGTTATGAAGGTGCATTGTGTACCCAACCACAAGTTTTTATGGGACACAATTCTAATTTTACTTATTTTTATGAGATTGTAATTTTGGAGTACTCTAATAAAGAATTGAAGTGGGTATGCCCATCAGAACATAAATCTCCCACTAAAAGATTCATACAGTTCACATGCCTTGACACCGTCACACCCTCATACAAAGTAAAGATGAAGGGTTGGTTTGATGGTATGAGGGAGGCATTTGGGAACAAATGATGCATACCAAAGGAATAGCACACACAAATGGGAATCTATGATTAGTTTGTTATAAATAAACACTAATCTCTCATGTGAATCTAGATGAAAATCACTAACAACCTATTAGGATGGCTTAAATTACCTTATGCATTCACTACTAGATATTTCATGGACTTTGTGATTCACATTATAGATTTACACCCTATAACTATTGATGCAAACAAGATTAAAGTTGAGATTCACACTCTTCACAATATTTATGTATATCTAAGGAGGAAAGCATATGTAGAGTGACATGATTTTGATAAGATTGATATCAACCTTTATAAGATATTCATGCAAGGGAAGATTTGGGTGATCATCTATATGTTCAAGCCATAGAGAATAACATCAGTCATTTGGTAGGTAGAAAAGGAACTTCTCCCCCTCAATGATGAACATGTGTAGAAGAAATAGTGCCTATGAAAGAGAAAAGGCAAAGACTTGAGGCCACTAACTCTAACTATTGGAAGTATAATCACTAAGAGGGGCTAGGTCAATCAGTGATGTAAGATAATTTAATTCAATTCCCAACTCTTATATATTTAGCATACATCAATCTTGATCAAGTAACATAAACTTGAAAGCACATACATTCAAAGCATACATCACATGAACACATCATATATGTGGGAATCCCTCTTGGGGGATAAAACCCATTAAACCTTGAAAGATGGATTATAGTACTATAAAACAAGATCCAACATTTAGACCAGCACCAACTAATCAAGGAACACCTATCCCTTAGTTTAGTGAGATACACATCCCACAAGGAGCACCCACCCCTTAGGCAACCAAGCACCCACTCAGCTACCTTGATCTAATATCCACCTCTGATCTAGTGTAATTTACATCTAATGATGGACTTCTCTTACTTTTACTATTTTCCATTTACACTCTCTCAACCTTGCTTCACATAAGCAATTCATCCAATGCACCCTTTTGGATTTTTTTAAGTTTCTTTGCTCATTCTCAGCCACAAACGTAAAAAAAAACTATAATCACAATATATAAATGACCAAAAGGTCATCCACATAGTCCTCTCTTTTAAATACCTCTTAACTCATCCATACATCATATACTTTCTCTTTACTTAGCTCATATAAGTCTTTATCTGTCTCTCAACTCCTATTCCTCAAGCCTGCACAAGTCTATTCCACAAGCTCTAGAAACCATCACATTGGTTCTAAATTTTATATATTATTACTAATTATCATGAGAAAAATATTCCTTTTTATCCATAACACATGCCTTAACCCTTAAGTCATCTAATACGGGTCACCTTTAATCACAACCCTCTTTCAAATATGCCTAAGTCACTTTTTAGGTCCTATAAAGACCCATTCATTTCTTTGAAACTTCTTCGATAAAATTAAGAACATAAGAACACTTTAAAATAAATGGACCCATTCCAAACAATCTATATTTCCTCCTTAATTGATATTAATCATCACAACACCCTTTTTTTCAAGCTCAATTCACCCAAACAACATTATATACACACAGCCACAATGAGCGAACACATAGTCACCTTATAAGCCTTTGTTCATACTAAATATGATTGATCAAACATTCATAATCCACATAAATTTTCCTCATGTATTCTAAAACATGATCTAATACTTATTTCATCTTAAAACATCTCAATACCATCAAGAAAAACTCAATTACCCTTCTCGAGTTACTTATAGAGCATGAATGAACATATAGTAAACTTTGGGGATCAATAAATTTGACTGTAAAAACATTTAGATATTAAAATTAATTTTTATAAATTCACCTTTAATTCCTCTACAAATTTTATTTTTACATCATGGTCAAATTTTGCATAGATCGAATGTTATGGCTCAAAAACCAAACACTAGTCTTTTCTTTGTTAAATTCAAATATTTGAATTCCAACAGTCATAGTTAAACTTCAAACTCTTTTCAAACATCTCATGTCCTCACATCACTTTACTCAACTCACACCATCAATCTTCTTTTAAATTATCTCAAACTTTAAATTTTACAGCTCCACTATCTATATGTTAAACCTTGAACAGGTTGACCTCATCTCATGTTTTCTGGCAATCTTGACCTCATACACACTATCGATCTCTACTGAGTATCTTGGTCTTTAATTTTATTTAAAAAACTATAAATTTGACCTCATATCATGTTCCCTTGTAACTTTGACCACATTTTCACCATAAATCTCCTTAGAATTAGCTCGATCTTTACCTTGCTCACTATTAAACATTGTGCACTTGCCATCATCTCGCTGCTTCCTAACAGTTTGGAACGAATGTGCTCCATTGATCTCTTTGAGAGTAGCTTGAGCTATAACTAAGTTAAATATTTGTTTCTTTGACCTCTTTGACATCATATTCATCATTGATATGTATCTGTGTGAATCCCTACTTGTTGTTAGATCCTTATATGGTCATGGTCTTCAACTTTGTGTAAATTTGACTATGGGAACCACTGCAATATACTTAGAGGGCCAACTTTGATCCTTAATAACTTCTGTCATGTTTAATCACATGTCTTGAAATTTTAACCACATGATCACCTTACATAGAGGAATCCATCCATGTAATTAATTTATCCTAAAACATTCATGTGTGTGAGATATATCACCAACAAATTGCTTACTCAGCACTTCTTGAACATAGACATTAATCTTAGATTCATTTCATGTCATTGATCTATGATATGATTAAATGCACACCATTAGATATCTTTTGAAAATTTATCTAAGTATAGGAAAACATTGCAAACTATTTGGAAGCCAACTTGGTACAGTTATATCTTTTGCTCCACTCAACTGCAAGACCTAAAACTTGGACCATAGCAACTTGGGACTAATGTGATCACACCCATATTCCTAACTCCTCCTAACTCACCCATATGTGGTAATGGTGATGTCAAAAAATTATCTACTCATATTTTTCTACCATAGAGCCAATTATGACTAGATGATCATAATGAAGAACCATATGAACACCATGAACTTCCATAAGCAATTTAAGCACTCTTGACATCCCATAGGACCTCTACATCATGAACTCATTATACATAACATCCATTAACTTCTTATATATCGTTATAGACCTGTACATGTGCCATATCTCTTGAATTTCTCAATATGATCACTTTTTAATTCATGCATTAGTACCACATACTCTTTTTGACATCAATGCACACATGACATCAATCTTTGACAACAATGACAACACTTGCCAACACTAGCTAGGTGTAGGAACACCCTAGGGACACTCTGAAATGGAAATGACAATATTTATCACTAACAAGAGCCCAATTGTTGCCTAAATAATAAGAAGACATCATTACATCCTAAGCAACTACCCATTCAGAGCCTGAACCTAAAGCGCCCTGAGTTGTAATTTTTTAAATAGGTGAAGCATCTCTAGAAGCACAACCTATAAAGGAACCCACTCCTGAGAAAAGAGAATAAGAGCCTTATGTCAAGAAAAAAATGGACAATGAAAGTCCAAAACTTGAAGAAGTATAAATATAATACCCCAACATAGACCTTGGAATTAGTACCAGTGAATAATGGGAAAAGACTCTTAAAGTTATCGATCTATAGCATGACTTGTAAAATGGTAAGGAACCTATGTAGGAGGTAGATTAGCAACAATAGACAAATTAGGACCCTCATAATCATGCCTTGTTCTAACAATATATACCAGACAAACAAATATACTTGTGGGATTTTTTCCTTGAAAATGAACCCACTAAATAAACTCAACATGAGTTGTCCTTTACAATGGAGGTATATCATTATGAAGGCCTCTTTGAGCTCCCAAAATCCAAAACTGATATATGCCCAAAAGTGGCAAATGTTCCATAAATGTTTTGGTTCTCTCCCTTAAAATGCTCTATGGTTCAAGTAGGCACAACCCTCATAAAGTTTTCCCTATAGGTTTCTAGGCAAAACATTCTTCATAGCCATGATTTTAGCCAACTTCGCTACAATAATCAAGAGGTTATTTGCATGTATAGAGAAGATCATGCACAATGATGCAAGATTGAGGAAGAAATTGAATCTTTCAATTACCAACAAGATTCAGCTAAAGGTGTCTTGACTTAGGATATAGACCTTTATCATATAATTTTTAGGAGCAAACCAATGCTCACAAATGGTATTCATGTTACTGGTGAGGCCATTAATAGATTGAAGATGCTTGCGGACCTCTTATTAAAAAAATGTAAAAACATGGTGAATAATCAATAGGAGAAGCTATGGGCCACCAAATAATTTGTAGAGGCCATGGATATCTACCATGCATTTTTGAATAAATTAAACACCACTATTCCCATCACTGATGGGGTTTTTGTTAACTTGGCATGACCAAGTAAAATTTTAGAAGCGTGACTAATACTTGAGGAATAACAATGCCAAAAATTGGATAAGAATGCACTTAATATCAAGGATATATTCCAATGCATGAAGGTATTTTAGGACATCAAAAAATTGGAAAAATAAATAAGCAACCATTGGTATCAGTTGAATGCTAGTTTCTCAATGTTTTGAGGATAGGTTTTGGCAGAGGTCAGGGCATTCAAGGACACCCATAATTCTATGAATACTCAACTTTATATTTTGACAAATCAATCATATGATTTCCTTAAGCAACTTGAAGAAATGAAATAACTAATAGGTGAAGTGGAAATTGTTGCTTCTAATTTATAGATGGCCCTCAACTAGTGGGAGGAGCTCAAGTGTCAAGTTCAGTAAGAGAGTCCTAAATTTTTGTTATCTAAGGAGACTCTAGCATAGTCCAAAATGGACTATTGGTTTATTCTATAGTGATTTTTAACCCCAAATTTTGTTATAATATATTCTAATTATTTTGGAGCCATGACAGCGAGATACAAGGGTGCAGGAAGAGTGTAGAGGACCTGAGCATAGGAAAGAATTTCATAAAAGAGAGAGACATGGAAGAACAACATGAAATATCAAGTTATGAAAGATAAATAAATGAATAATGAGGAACATAATATGTAGGACTCAAAAATCACAAACTAGGATAAGGGCACAAAAAGTGGAGGCGGTTACAAACTAGTTTGCACGAAGCATCAAAGATAAATGAAATCACAAATCTAACACTGGTCCACAAGATAAAAGGAGTATAGAAGCAAATATATATCATGGAGAGAGTATATAGGGTTTGTTAGGCCTAAGTCAAAAGGGACTTAATTATAATGGCTCATCATGACTTCTTTTTTTGAAACAATCATTGGCTTATCATCATGACTTGTGTATAAATACCCCTTAGCTTTGATTATAAAGTGTTGTTAGATGTCTATGTGTTGTTTTCGTCAAGATATAGATCTAGAAATATTGTGTATTGAATGAAGTAATTTTGTAAACTTATCAAATGAGATCAATAGAACTAATACTTTGTTTATGAATCTTGATGTGTTAAATATTTTTGAATTGTTAATTATATTTTCATGATACTAGATAAGTACATGCACTATGTGAAATGCATCAAATGGCTAACTCTAGAGTTATGTTTGTGGTAACAATGAGTAAAAGTGTTAAATCAAGCACCTAAGTAAGACAATTGTCTATCCACCATTGCACGATAGTAAATTGATATCTTACATTTTTTTTAAATGGTTTATATATGCTTCAAAATTCTTAAGTCCCTAAAAAAGGACATAATATGTTGATAGCAAAGGAAAATGATACCAAACTCAATAGAAATACCAAAATAGAACTTTGTTATAATTCAAACAAAATTTCTATGCAGGCTAATATTTTTCTTGTTAAGAATTTTTGTGGTAACAATGATTAAAAGTGTTAACTCGAGTACCTAAGTAAGACAATTGTCTATCCACCATCGCATGATAGTAAATTGATATCTTACATTTTTTTAATTGGTTTATATATGCTTCAAAACTCCTAAGTCCCTAAAAAAGGACATAATATGTTGATAGAAAAGGAAAAGGATACCAAACTCAATAGAAATACCAAAATAGAACTTTGTTATAATTCAAACAAAATTTCTATGCAAGCTAATATTTTTCTTATTAAGAAGTTTTGTGATATATATATATATATATATATATATATATATATATATATATATATATATATATACTTACTTACTTACCAAATGTGTTGATTTATTATTGCCAAATCTAGATGGTAGATGAAAAATGTGCAATTCACTTAGCTAACCGATGCAAATGATAGCTATAAAATGTTCGTGCACTTGATTAAATGAGCTGAAAATTCTAAAAATATTCAATAGAAATAGGGATATGAGAGTAACAACTCTATGAACTTGATTAAATTTCATATGTCAAAAAAAATTTAGAGCTCATTATAAGCATTCTTTATATAGACAACCTAAAATTTAAATTCCAAGCTCTTATGATTTGTGGACTTACATCCCATTGGTTCATTTAATCTTGTTTGGATTGGTTTTAATTTTACTTAGTTTGATTAAGAAAAATAAAATTTTATATTATATTTTCTTGTTCAAAAGTTTTCAATTTGCATTAATAATTTGGTGAGCTTTATTTATGCATCTAGATTTTTTTGCCTACATTATCATCACTAATATTCCTATTAGTCGACACTAATTCTATTTAATCTAATTTATCCTGCTCATTTATCCATATCCTAATCATTTATTTAATAATCCCCCCTTTAATCATTCTTCATCTAGTAACCTTATTCTATCCCACTTCATAATTAATTTATCATAAATCCCTATTATCTTATCTTAATCCCCACATACCTATTATTTGGAAATTTTAAATTCCCAATAGCCCACCTACTAGCCTATGCCTAGTCTCTTCTAAATCCTGACCTGATCCCTATCTAATCCATCCCTAAGCTTAATTAATCCCTAAGAGGATTCTATAATCATCTCTATTATAACCCCTCCTCTCTAGAAGCCTCTATTGATCTCCTTCATCCAACTTCAAATCTCCACCACTGATCTCGTTCTAAAATCTATATAAACAACTCCTCTCCTCCATGGGAGGCCAACTTGAATTTTCATGCCATCTCCATGACAAACTAATCTCAAACATCCATCCAACATCCTTGATTGAGCAACCACCCTGTCAAAAATATGAGTCAAGGTAATCTCTATCCATTTTCTTGTTTTGCATCTGTTTAATCATGGTGTGGAGCACTTAGCTTGAGGATCATAATTTCATTTTGAATTGTGGATTCATCCATTGCATTTGGTTATAATGGCTCTATACTTTCACTAACTATTCTGATGTTTGAGTGTTTAGATTGCATATTTTAAACTATTAAGCTCAAAAATCCTTATACATTTTGGAGACTACAGTGGGAGCGGGCCTCTTATTGAACTAACATCTTCCACTTTGAGTGTGTTTTGCCTAATATTTTAAGGTTAGGTTGAAGAATTTGTTAGTGGCTCCAAGTTTCACATTCTTTTCTCTATCCACATTATTTTTGGGTACGGTTGTATTTATTTTAATATTATCTTTTAAATTATGATAATAACAATAGAATGAATCAGGAAAATTAGACATGCTTCATATCAGTTTAAATATTTACTTATATGTCTCTATTTTAAAAAATATCAAAGTGTAAATACACGCACGCATGCACGCGCACGCGCACACACACATACATATACATACATACATACATACATACATATATATATATATATAAGTTGTCTTTACAGTTCAGTCTGTTAGCTTTTTGATAGACATGATTCATATCAGTTTAAATATTTACTTATATGTCTCTATTTTGAAAAATATCAAAGTGTAAATACACACACACACACACACACACGCACGCGCGTGCACACACACACGCACACATGCACACGCACACACACACGCACATGCACGTGCACACACACACACACACATACATATACATACATTCATACATACATACATACATACATACATATATATATATATATATATATATATATATATATATATATATAAGTTGTCTTTATAGTTTAGTCTGTTAGCTTTTTGATAGAATAATGTAGAACCAAAGTCTTGTCTTTGTTAATGAGTTTTGATTTTTTTGCTGATATTGTAAATGCTTGGCCTCTAGGTATGTCTGAAGTCCTTTTTCATCATAATCTTTAGCCCATTTCCCTACTAAGTGTAAATCATCTAGTCGATCTTTCACTCTGCTTCCAGTCAAACTTCACCCATTAGCTTTCCCATCCATCATCAAACCTTTCTTCAAATTTCACCATTGTAGTAGTAGAGATATGTTAAGAAAAATAATAGAAAATGAGTATCTATGGTGTTGAAATATTTATTCAAAAATCCTAAAAGTTTGTTTGATTACATCCTATCCTAGCATTCCAACCAATGCACTTTTTTCTTTGAGGTAATCTATCAAATAGCCCATGTGCATTTTGTACGACAAGGGCACAAGCAGAGGTGTAGGTCCAAAGAGAGGAATATTGGTGGATGATGTGGGAGGAATCTAGGTCTAAGAATAGAACTAGATTATTTGATCAACTTACAATATTCAAACTTCCATATTCACATGTGGTTGTGTGCATGAACATTGAAGGGAAGTAGAAATATTTGTTTAAATTTGTTCAATTTTATTACTCTTGCTTTAAATTATATTTTTCCCACCATTTTTATTTTCTTGTCACTATGGATGTGTACCCTATTCTAAACCATATTACTATTCTGTGAGGATTCATATCTCCTCTATGCATTGATGTACAATGTCAATTACATTATTGTTAGGTTTCAAAACATGGTACCATTTTATTTAAGATTTTTTTTGCTTTGGGACTACAAATATATGCATGTCAAAAACTATATAAATTTTCTCAAACAAGTCTATAGATTGCTTAGACACTATTAAAATTGCCATTACCAGTTGTTTAATCATTATATCTTTGTAGCCTTTATTCTAATAGTACATTCATTTAAATAGAGTTTTTTTTTGGTAAAAGATTTTTCACATTTAATAAAAAATTGTACAGACATAATATTTTAACATTTTATTGATGACTAATGCTTTACATCTTAAAGGAACTCATCATGATTTAATCTCTTTGAGTGCATGCCTTAAGGGGTGCACCGAGAAAGGGGTGGGTAGACCTTTGGTGCTTCATAGGATTGTTGTCCCTTATTGCCATCCATTCAGCTCCTAAAACCTTTCCCTAAGCTATCTCTCCTTCCTTTCACATTCCTCTAGTATTTTCCTCTTTCTATCCTTCTTTCCCTTGCTTAGTACCCTTTTTACCTATTTAGTAAGCTAGGTTGACCTGGTCAACCTAGCACAGTCTGGGGTCACTTTAGCTCTTTAGGCCTAGTTTCCATCTAGCCAACCTGGCACAAACTTTAGGCATTATCTTGATAATGTGCTAGGTCAACCCAGTAGACCTAGCATAGCTAACATGTTTGAGTGATTTTTGGGTTAGATACTCCTATATATATAAGGTAATTTTGGTCATTTCCATATCAATACAATCAAGAGTTATTAGTCATTCACGTTTCTTCATAATCAGCTCTTCCACCATTTTACTTGAGGAGTCTTAGCTTAGGTTTCTTATTTAGATAATCTTAGTCTTGTGGATAGGTCTTGGATTATTGGTCCTAAAAAAGTGATATTTATGAACCATAACAACATCTTATGAAGCCCCATTGGCCAAGGGAGAGATTGAGTCAAGATGGGTTCACATTTAGGTAAGTATATTCTAACTTTGTTCTCCTCTCTTTTAGTAGATAAAAGTAACATAAGTGTTGGCTCAAATAATATTACTCCTCACATTCCATGTATTAGGGTGTTACTCATACTTACTTTATTTGAAGTTCCATATACATGTATGTTATTGTTTTACATCTAACCCCTTACTTTGTGCTACAAGCTTTAGTGAGCACTAGATTAGTTTACTTTTCTTGTTTATTATCATAAGTGAATATAAACCATAGGATTATTTTAGGTTTATTATGTGATTGTGTTATACTGTAGGCTTTGTAACCCTACCTAACATGATGTGTTGTGACAGATGATACAAGTGATCCCCTAATCAGGTCTAGCAGATCCCCATATTGGTCATGCTCCTGATTAACATGTGTGTGACCCAAATAGAAGTGTAGGTGTGATCTATACTACCTGATCTAATATTGATTCATGTACACCATGCAATTCTAATTACATACATTTTGGTGAACCTAACATGAATCCTATCCCACTATTGATTGGATTGTCTTCACATTTCCATTTTTATTTCCTTTCTTATTTAGCATTAGCTCCACTTTCTCTCTACCTTAATTACATTAAGGTGAGCCCGATGTGAATCCTATCCCACCGCTAATTGGATTATCTTCACATCTCCATTTTTTTTTTCCTTTCTTATTTAGCATTAGCTTCACTTTGGCTTCACCTTCATACATTTTGGTGAACTCGATATGAATCAAACCCTTATAGGGTTTCTTTCATTTATTTTATTATTTTTTATCATTCCTTTTATCATCTTTTTATCAATTATTTATTCCTTATTTTCATTCTATACATTATCATGAATCCAATGCATTTTATGGTTTGTAAAATGGATGAGTAGAATTAAAGATATAGGCAAAACAATTCCCATGTCTATTATACTAGGTCAACTTGGTCAACCTAGTGATTTTTTTACCTTTGTACATTGTATTATGTCTACCTGATTGACCTAGTACTATCTATAGACCCTGTATTTTGTGCTAGGTCAACCAAGTTGACCCTGTACTATTTTATTTCTTCTATGATTTCTCATTTAGCTTTTTACTTTCCTTATATGTCTGATTTAGTTCTTTGTCTGCCTGAATTAGTTCTTTATCTTTGTCTATTATTCTTATTGCTTATCATTATTTTCCTTTTATCCTCAAGCATCATATCCCTCATTAGAATCTTCTTGGACAACCTAAATCCATTTAGACACTCTATGGGATTTTCTTTGCTTCTTATCTTTTCTTATCTCTTCTTTCTCTTTTTAGTTGTTAGGGAAACTTGTGATGCCCATCCACACATTACTCTATCCTTTAGTGCATCTTATGATTCCCACCCACATATAATTTTAGACTTTGGGGCATCTTGTGATGCCCATCCATACATTCACTTACACTTTGGGGCATCTTGCAATGCCCACTCTTATTCTCCATTACATGCTACCAAACTAATTCAACTTTAAAAAACCTTTCGAGACACATAGTCTTATCTCTCACATGTTCATCCTTGATATAGTCATTAATGTAGGATATTTTCCCTTATTTTCATGTTTTCTCTATATATCTATCTAACATCTTTTATAGGTTACTTTAGCATGGGTCTCTCCCTATGTAGTAGTTTCCCTCCTTTTCAAACCTTTAGTCCTCCCTTTTGGTTTGTTTATTTATTGATGTACCATAGTCTTCATTTCTTTTCTTTTCAAACCTTCAATCCTTCCTTTTAGTATTTTTTGTTTCTTTATGTACTATAGTCTTCATTATCTTTCTTTTCATTTTTCCTTTTGCTTGCCAATGATATTTTGGCATCCTCTTGGGCTTTTCTTGTATGAGTTTCTTGGTAAGACCATGGATAAAACCTAGCCCTCATCATAAAATGACCATTTTTTTATTTCTCATTTCTTATTTTTCATTATTTTGCTACTTTCCAATGTTGTTTTAACATCCTTTGAGTCTTTCATTATGAGGTGCATTATACAAAGGCTCCCTCACTTTTTTCTTATTGGCACCCCTTGGGTTTTTCTTTTGTGAGTTACTTGGTAAGACCATGGATAAAACCTAGCACTCCTCATAAAATTACCTTTCTTTTCATATTCTTTATGATCCTTGTTATTTAGACATTAACTTTTACTTCTTTTGCTACATGGAATCTGTAAATAATCTATGTTAGCATGTTTTCTTTCACTTCCCGTAGTCTTATGATAAGGTATCACACCTTTGCTATCATTATATTCCTTTTTTCCCTTTAAACATATTTTTTCCAATTTGAATAAATTCAAATTTATTACATGTGTCATTTTCCTCTTGATTTCCCCCTTTCTTTCACCTCCACATTTGGATAAAACAAGGTCAAAGTCAAGATAGCACTTTTATTTCACCTAGATTTACGAGACTCTTAGACCCCATGCTCTTTGATTTTCTCTCTCTTAGAACTCTTGTCCCAAAGTTTTTAAATGAAATTCATCTTTAGCACCCATTTTTGGTCTTCTAAATCTGTATCGAGGAGGAATTTTTTTTTTAAATAAAGTTAAAATCCAATCATTTGAAAACAAAAGGCAATGATATCTAAAAGGCAACATACAAATCTTAAAATTCTAATCACACCAATAGACATGATTACAAGCACATATCCTATATCTAATTGAATCTCAAACTCCACAGTTAGCTTCACATAGATTTGAAGTCCTTTGGGATGTGGTAGGCCAGTCGATTGGAATAGGGAATTTCAAAAAAATCTATAGTGGTACCCACTTTCTCATGTAAGTATCCAATCTTCAAAGTAAAATAATGGCTCTGTAAGGGGTTCTGAGGAGTAGAGAACACATCATAGGGAGGTAGGTCCATTTTACTTTTCATGCATATAGCCTTTATGGCATGATCTATATACTCTATTTGTTGACCTAAGACTTGTGTAGCTAAGGGAAGTTCTTCAGAGTCCTTAAGGTTGGCAGTCCTCTTATTTTAACAAACCAAATTTGAGTGTCTTGACTTCAATAAAGATTTCCTCTACCTTGGTTTTTCCTTCATTCTCCCCTCCACCCCATTTCATTTCCCCCCTTGATAGATAATTTGTGATTCTAAATCTATTTTCCCTCTTCTTTAAATTCTTTTTTCTTCATTTCTTAAAAACATGCTAACACTACTTTGTTTCATTTTTATCTATCTTTAGACACAAAACAACATGTTTGAGAACCTATGGATCATTTTCATCATGTTCTATATATTTACTAAAACTACTTTTCTTTCCTTTTCCCATTTATCTTGATTTTGTTGTTATGTTGTTGTAGACACCTAAGTTCGTACCCTTTTCCATTGTTGCATGAGATGTGGATTGTTATTGCTCACCCAACCATGTTGTTTTCCCTTTTATGCATCCCCTTTTTTCCATTTGTTTCTACTCATTTTCACTTTTCACATTCAGAAGAAATGAGAAACTGAAGTCAAATGGTCAGGGGTTAGATGATACCCAAATGAAGTTGCGCACCATATCCAGATGTTGAAGGAGCTCCTCTTTGGCTGTGGAGGATGACACCTATAGATAAGAAGAAAACTTAATAAAGAAATTGTTAGATACATGTATGGTGGACTGCCAAGCGATATGCTCAGTCTCAGAAGTGCAAAGACTTCCTTGAGGGATGACAGTCTACTAGTTGATAAAAAGAATGTCGGATAAAGAGAAATAATGAAAGACTAAACAAAAGAAATAGAGATAATGCGTACCTATATTCTGTTGTCGGTCTGTCACAGTCATCGACGTCGGTAGTTCTGCCAGCATCGGTTGGTCAAGGTTGCCAATGTCGGTTAGTCTGTCGATGTTGGTAGGGGCAATGGTCGATGTTGGTCAGGGCAATGGCCTTAGACGGGTTTTGGAAGGAGTATGGGTTTGTTTAATGGTTTGTGAAGGATTACAGGATAGTGAATATGGTTTGGAAAAGGGCTAAGGTAAAGGACAGGGGTGGAAAGGGAATAAGAATGAGAGGAAGGCCCCGAGAAGAAAGTCGGGTTGTCTATCAACAATACTCAAGAATATTCAATGGACTAATCACTAATGCATTCTAAAAATACTAAAATATAAACTGGAAGAATACTTAGCTCTTGGTGGAGAACTAGAAGTGTAGAAGACTTGTTTCTGTTATGGCTGATGTAGGAGACTTCGTGCAATCTTCTAATCCAATGTGGAGTGAATTCTATAGAGTTTCTTAGCCTAGAGAGTGATGATAGAATGTTGATGCCTGCAAAGAGTCAAGGAGCAAGAGAATTCGGACCTTGGGAGCAAGAGAATTTGCATTTGGGCTGCAGTCGAGGTCAAAATTTAGTTTTAAGCAACCGATGTCGGCGATACCACCGGCATTGGTCGACTATTAACCAACGTCGGCAGCTAGAGAATGGGAAAAAAGGCTATTTTTAGCCTTTTGCCCACTCTTCCATCTGCCAAGTTTGGTTGTCATTATTAAATGGTACAAAGGCAGGTTTAATAGGTATGAGAATCAGTGGGGGAGTTGAAATAGGGCTTAGGTAATTATGATTGGTCATAGGGTGATAAATGGCTTAAGAGCTAGGAATCCAAGGTGGGGTGTCTAGGGGGATTATTAATTTAGAATAGATAATTTATTTTAAATTAATAGAGTGTGGGTTAGGAGATGTTGGACCAAGGGGGGGTCGACACAATTTAGGTGTCTACATTTGCCCCTTTTTGTCTTGTTGGTTGTTCTTGACAAATTGCAAGACAAAAATAGGAGTAAATTGCCCCAGGTATGGGATAAGGTCGTTTTTGTCCTATTGATTGTTCTGATGAACTGTAAGACAAAAATAGGAGTTGGTTACCCTAGATATGGGATAAGCTCATTTTTGTCCTGTTGGTTGTTCTAATGAATTGCAAGACAAAAATAAGAGTAAGTTGCCCCAGATATGAGATAAGGTCATTTTTATCCTGTTGGTTGTTTTGATGAACTGCAAGACAAAAATAGGAGTTGGTTGCCCCAGATATGGGATAAGGTCATTTTTGTCTTGTTGGTTGTTCTAATGAACTGCAAGACAAAAATAGGAGTGAGTTGCCCCAGATATGGGATAAGGTCATTTTTGTCCTGTTGGTTGCTCTGATGAACTGCAAGACAAAAATAGGAGTTGGTTGCCCCAAATATGGGATAAGGTCATTTTTGTCCTATTAGTTGTTCTGATGAATTGCAAGACAAAAATAAGAGTAAGTTGCCCCAGATGTGGGATGAGGTATTCCCCCTCAAAGTGGGAGTCGAGGGAAGGTAACCTGATATCGAGTGCCGATTTGACAGACAGTGGATGGGTATGGTGAAGGTTGAGTGTGAATGCTATAAAAGTTGAGATTGCACGTATACCACTTCACATGATAGATAGGTCAAATTATCACAGTCAAAGGTTGAGGAGTGCTAAAATTGAAATAACTAGTCCCCAACATTTAGTTGTAGCTGATTGGGTTAAATGATCAAAGCTATAGCTCCAATGGTCGTCATGTTCCAAGTATCCTGGGCTCAGGAAGTGCTCCTAGAAAACACAAAAATGTCACACATATCAGGGATCAACTTGCTCACGATCTGATAAAAGGTTTGAGGGTCATAATATGGGTTGCATATAATTTTGCTAACTATTCATGAGGTAGCATATATGCAATCAAAACAACCAAGGCAAAGTCATCTCAAAAGTGGTCGTGGTCTGAGGAGATAGTCATGATCTCCAAGGTCATTGGTCGAGTCGGGCTGAGTCATGGTATGATCTTAGGTGGTGTGTGTTATGGTCAGGGAGATGGATGTGATCTCCAATGTGCCCCATGAGAAGTCTAAGGTAACTCATTCAGTGTCAGGGCTGGTTGTTTGGTCATGATTTTGGGTTGGTATAGATAGTTGGTCCATTAGATGGATGGACGAAGGAATGGCTGAGCTAACCTTAGAAGACCCCATGTCAACTGAGTGCTACCTACATAGCCCATGTTTGAAGGGCCTCAGGCCAATGTAGTTCTCCCTAAAAAGGAGGAAGAGGGTCGGTTATGGATGTGGGTTGGATGAGGTTAAGTCGCGGTTAAAGGTGAAATGGTTTGTCCATCAGGTAGACAAACAAATGAATGGCCAACAACATTAGGGAGATGAACGTGCAAATGGTCAAGCTAACCCCAGAAGACTCCGTGTAAACTGAGTGTTGCCTACATAGCCCCTATTTGAAGGGCCTCAAGCCAATGTATTTTGAAAGAAGAGTCAAAATGGTTGATGATTGGTTTGGTCACGTTTTGAAATGATGAGTGTATGATGATGTTACAGCCTTTTCCATATTATGTGATGGTGTATTCTATAACATTGGTGATAGGGTTTTCCATCCCTAGCAATTTTCTATATTGGTGATGGATGTATGCTAAAAATGAAATGAGTATGCTTATGCTTCAGCAAGTAATGGTTTATGCTTGGCATAAATTGTGTGGTTGATAGTTTCCATGTGTATTGGTTTCCATAGAAACTAGTGTGAATAGGCTATGATAATGTTAGTGGTCTGAAAAAGGTTTGGTTGGTTTGGTTTGATTTAGAAAATGATTTAGTTGGATTTGAATTGGTTGTATGTGACCAAAGTGCGTAAGAAGTGAAAAGCACATTTCTCTTTCATTGACAAGGACCATAATGATAACATAGATAGGGTTTTTGGAAACAAAAGCCTCATTCATGCATTACGTCGTTGACCATTGTTTGTGTTAGAGAAGTATTCAAATCACTTGATGTTAAGTGAGCTCAAAATCCCTTGGGTATGTTGGGGTAATAGGTTTGATTATGTGAGGTATGAGGATAGCGTAACCCTATTTAGCAAGGATAACTTTGCCCCTTTTCTAGGTGACCCTGAGAACGACTATAGGCAAGTCCATGACTTAATTTTTTTTTTGTTTTTGGGTAGACTAATCGATGCGAGAAGTCTACATGGGGATGTTGTTTTGTTTTGTGGTCATATGTGAAGCTGATCGATGTAGGAAGCTTCTGAGAGAGTGTTGTTTGGAGCAAAATTTGTGTATAGCCATCCTTCGAGGGAGTGGTCTATATTCTACTTTGTATGTTGATGTCTTTAAATAGTTGTCCTTCAAGGGAGCAGTCTATTAATTACAGAAATGATGTAGCTGTCCTTCAAGGGAGCAGTCTACATTTATAGTTTTATGACCTTTGTATAGGCATCCCAATTTTATGTTTTTTTTTTGCTTTTGACTGAACTTTTGGTCATGGACTTGACTATAGAGGTTTGGGGGTTTCCCTTTCATAAGGACAAAGCATTCATGCTTTACGAAAGGGTTGACTAATGTTTGTAGGGAAACAGGGTTAAAAGGAACAGGAATGACGATGACGGGGGTTGCTCAAGGGACAAGCTCAAGTTAAACATCAAGTGAATGATTACTTGATTAACAGTAGAATGGTCGTAGATGCAAGATATTAAGGGGCTCAGGTTCTGGTTGGCCTTCAAGAGAAGACAGATGATAAGTCCCTGATCCATACTCATGTGTTATGATATAAGGTCTGAGCCAATTAGGAGCAAACTTGTCTTGCTTACTTCTTTCCATATTAGTCACGTGTTAAAGATGATTAAGAAGTTGGTTGATGTTCAGTCGATGCTTGGTCAAGGTCGATGTTTGGTCAATGCTTGGTTGGTTGATGTTTGGTCGATGCTTGGTTGGTTGATGTTTGGTTGATGCTTAGTTGGTTGATATTTGGTCGATGCTTGGTTGGTTTATGGTTTTTCGATGCTTGGTTGGTTGATATTTGGTCGATGCTTGGTTGCTTGATGGTTGGTTGATGCTTGGTTGGTTGATGTTTGGTCAGTGCTTAGTTGAGGTCGTGATAGTCAGTATAAAGTCAAATTCCCCTAGTTATTTTTGTGACAGGGACAATGTTTGATACCCATTACAGATAACCAGTGGGTTGGATAAATGAGATGGAGAGAAGATGATGAAGCTCCTCTTTGTCAAGGAGTGCGATGCGAGGATGAATCATGCGAAGCTTTTGTCTGATAGGCTTAGTTTAAGAGGGTGAGATCCTGATCTTCTAGGTTGGAGTTTGGAATCTTAGAATTAGGGACAGTGATGGAGGCAATGGTTGGTAATGTTTTGATTAAAGAAGCTAGTGGTTGGGGGTCTTTGGGTTGGACCTTCACTGCCTGTAATGCTTTAATCAAGGTTTGGTGATGTTGTGGAGAGCTTTGAATGAGGTCATACAAAGACATCTTCACAGGGATGTGGTGAATTTGTTTCACCATGGAGTCATGAATTGGCTTTGAAGATGTTGGTTGGGATGTGTCCAAGATTGAAATCTTGGGTTTTGGTGGTTGAGCAGGTTTGACAAATGGGTAGGTCCAAGGAATAGCAACTTTCTCTTTTTCTTTATCCTTTAAAGTTTGTGACCTAATGGCCACATTGATGGTGTTAATCTTGAATAAAGGGGGCAAAGGAGGTAAAGGGACCATAGTCTTGCGTTGAGATCCCGATTTAGGTGATGAGGTTTGAGAGGCATGTGATGGTGTCGATGGTTTGTTGAAAAAGTGGTCAAGAGAATCCTTAATGAAAAGGGTGTCCTTTTTTAGGTGTTGACAAATGATAGCTTTAAGACCACAACAACTCTCAGTGTCATGTCCAGGTGTGCGATGATACGCACAAAATTTAGTGTCGTCTAACCAAGATGGTTTTGATCCAAGAGTTGATGAGTGTGAAGGTGAAGAGGTTCGGGAGACATGGGATGGTGTTGGAGATTTGTTGACAATATCCTCAACAAGGAGGGCATCTTTTTCCAAGTAATGGTGAATGAAAATATTAAGGGCACAACAATTTTCAGTGCCATGCCCAAGTGAGCGATGATATAAGCAAATTTTAGTGTCATCGAACCAAGATGGCTTTCATCCGAGAGGTTGAAATGGTTTAATAGGTGGAAGAGTGATGTTATAAGTTTGCAAAATTCAGTGTAGTATCAAAGCATATGAACCCACTAAGGGGTCTATGCTTGTTGATGCACTAGGTGTTGATGACTTTTGTTTGAGAATTGTTGAGGGAGATTTCTGTACCACCTTTTGGGTTGGTGGTGTGGTCACTCGTGTAGATGACACTTTCTTTGTGAGAGGTACAAAAATTTTTAGAGGAGGTATGTTTTTGGTGGGTAAAGGGAGTAATGGAGGCAACTTATTTTTGTTAGGTGTTGGAGTAGGGAGCACTCCTATTAATGTAAAAGGATGTGGGCCCAAAATAGAGGGCAATGATGATGGTAGAGAAGGAGTTCTCTGACGTGGTTTAGTAGCCTTCTTTAATACGGTGTGAGGACTACTATTGTGCGAGGCAAGGTTCAAGTCTACCTTCACTTGTGGGTGAGTGAGGTTCGATATGGGGTGAACACTAAGGGATTTAACTGGTTTTGGTATGGTGGATGTTTGTGAGGGTTTAGGTTCTGATGCGGATGGTTGAGCTTCTAAAGATTTGGAAGTAGAAGCCTAGTCCTCATTGGAGACTTTGGGAGATTTTGTTGAAGGAGGGTCGTTAGTATGAGATGAGATGGGATGTGTAACATAAGGAGCTTTGAGTCACTCCCATAATGCCTCATGTTCTAAGTTCCTCAAATGGAGAAATCTTAAGTTTTTACCCAATCGAGAGAATGGTTTAGAAGCTGTTGTGCTAGGCTTTATAATTGGTTTTTTAGAAGATTTGGGTGGTTGCGAGAGTGGAAATGTGTTAGATGTGGCAATCTCAGGCCAAAGGTGAGAGAGAGCCATTACTAGATCATCTTCAATTGAAGTAGGTGAAGAGACAAGTTCTTCTCTCGGTGGAGAAAGAATTGGAGAATGTGACTCCTCAAGAGGATAGAGGGCAGGGATGATTGTACCTTCTACTTGCGGTTAAAGAGTAAGAAATGTATGGTCCTCCATTGGTAGTAGGAAGGATGAAGGTGGGGCTAGTGGCACTGGTATCTTCAAAGCATCCTCCAATATAAGATAAGAGAAGAAGGTTCTTCCACCTGTGAAGGAGAAATAGGAGAAGAAGGCTCTTCTACCTATGATGGACAAATAGGAGAAGAAGGCTCTTCTACATGTGATGGACAAATAGGTTGACTAACCTCTTCAGACTATGGGAGAGGTTGGTTAGGCATAAAAGGAGAGACCGTGTTGACCGTGCATATATTACGCTCTTGGGAGTCATCGGCCATGGTCTGAATGTTATTTTGACTAGGGGGATGGTTAGGGAAAGGTTGTCTAAAGATGTCTATGTTTTGGTTAGGTGGCGCATTTGGGTTATCCAAGACAAGATCACCTTTATCTAACATGTCCTGAATGATATTCTTGAGGGTTTTACAATTGTGTGTCATGGCCTTTGACACGGTGATAACTACAGAAGTCATTCTCCCTATAGCATGAAGGGATGGCATGTGAGGGATCAAATTGAGGTGGTGGTCGAATTTGGGGGAGATTGAGGAATCCCTGTTTGACTAGTTTATCTAACACAGACGCGTATGATTCTCCTATTGGAGTATATTGACACTATATGTATCATTATTAGAATTGTCGTGTGATGTATTTTGATTTTGAAGGTTGAGGTTGGTTGGTTGTTGTTGAAGATGATGGTCTAAGTACCACAGCATTTGATGATCCCTTAGACTTCGGATTGGAAGAAGAAGATTTGGATGAAGGGTCATTTGATTTTGCATTAGTATTTTTACTACACAGTTTGACTTTATTTTCTTCGACAGCACAGAGTTCAAGCTTCTTAGCCATGGTGAAAGCTTCGTCAAATGTGCAGAATGTTTGGACCCGCAAAGTAGATGAGATGTGTTTGGCACACGCTTGTGAAAAGAGCTCAATGAGCTCAGGTTGAGGTAAAGAAAAGGAGAGTTGGTTGATTAAACCTCTCCAACGGGCAATGAAATTAGCTATTGATTCATTGTCAAATTGTCTGATAGAGTATAGGTCCGTGATGGAGACCTTTTTAGTGATGTTGATTGAAAAGTGGTCAAGAAATATTTGAGCTAGTTGAGTGAAGGTAAATAGAGAGTGACTGGTAATAGAACTATACCAATCAAGGGCAGGACCAGAAAGCGACATGGGAAATGTGCATAGTAATAATGCATCATCATATGCTATAAGGTAACAAGCGTGTCTAAACACTCGTAGATGTTGCTGTGGGTCCTCTTTACTCTGAAAATGAGTAAACTTGGGAAGTTCCCACTGACTAGGATATGGTCGAATTGGGACTGAAGGATGAATAGGTTCATTACAAATTTGTTCATATGAGAGAACATTTTTTGAACCTGAAACAGATGTCTCAAGATTAGACACCTTATCCATCAACATCTTGATTAGATCGGTTGATGGATTTGCAGGTGGGGCGCCCCCTAGGTTGTAAGGCATTTGGAAAGTGTTAGGTAGAGTGTGTGACATAGTTGGTTGTGCTTGTATAGGTGCAACATATTGGTAACTAGTCATAGGGATTGATGTTAAAGTCAAGGGTGGTTGTGTCATGAAGATAGAGGGCACAACTTGACTTGATGTCACCAAAGGTGGTTGGATGGTGGCAACACTAGCCGAAGGATAAGTAGTCACACTTGTATTTATGGGTGAAAGAGTAGGTGGGATGGAGACAATTAAGTTTTGGAATGGTGTAGGACTTTGTTGAATGGTTTGTGGTTGAGGGGGTATAGAAACCCCAATGGAGGTAGGTCCAGAAATAGGAGAGGCCACACTTTGAATATTGGTCATGGTTGGGTTGTTAGTTGAGGCAATCACTTGGGTGACCATGGGTTGGGTTACGGAGGCTGTTGATATGATTGCCATTTCAACTAAGGAAGTTGGCATCCCATAAACTGGGTTGCCTAAAGGATCTCGCATTTGATTTCTTATGAGATAGTGCTGAAGAGCCTTGACATTGAGGTCAAAAAACCTTTCAAAGTCTTGGTCCCCTTCGGGAACAATAGGGGGTTGAGTTGGGGTTGGTTGGATAGGAGTACGTTCAGTTTCTGAATTATACTCCATTTGGGGACTTGATATAGAAGGTGAAGGCAGGAGTGGTTGTTGCCTTGCATGGTCAACAAGAGTTTTGGTTTGATTACGTGTCAAAACCATCCAAGGCAAAATAGATTCAAGTTCTAAAAACTGTATGTTTCAGCCTCAAAAAACTAGAATGTGTTTTTAACAGCAAAAAGGTCAAGTTTTTAGCTTGCTATTTGAGAAGAAAGATTTTTGACAGTGACCGACGTTGGTAGAAAAATTGATGTCAGTGAAGTAAGTTGCCGATGTTGGTCAGATAACCGATGTTGGTGAAGATAGTTGCTGACATCGGTGGAAAAATTGATGTCAGTTATTGTGCATTTCCAAAAACTCAGAAAACTAAAATTTTTTGGAAGAAAGAAGAAAGTTTGATTTGTTTTTAGATCTTAGAATGTGACCTAACCAGCTCAAAAAATCAGATACAGATAGAAAAATAGATGAAGGCAAGCAAACTCTAAATGTTAAATCCTAAGAATAAATTTTTAGAATCGTGTTGGCTTATGCCTTAGAAGAATATATTTGGTAAGTTGGGCTTTTAGAACGGGTACTAAAAGAAGCAGTCTAAGCTTGGTTTCAGGTTATGTTTTGGTGCTCAAAATCTGTATTAGGTTCTGTACGTGGCTTGGTGCTAGGAGCATTCTCCCCTCACTTCACGAGCCCAGAGACAAGCTAGGTCACTTAGCCAGTATATACTTCCCCTAGAGTTTATACTCTGCCAGATAACAGAGTGGGTTCTCCCCTTGGTAGTGAAGTCCAAGTGGGATTGCTAGGAAGGGTAAGGTATCCGCTAGGTGATGAAATCCTAGTTGGGCCTTGTCTCAGGTATGTTTAGATGTTTAGTTTGATGTGCTTGTGGTCTGGTAGTGTAACATATGTGTACTACACTTTATTCATAATGCGGTTTTAACTACTAGATGAGCTAAAAATGCATTCAAGTAGGAATGAGATGCAATATATTTTTAACCCAAATTGAAATGTTTTGTTCGGATGCAAACAATTAGGAAAAGGTTAAGAGCATGAACTTCACTACTCTAAGATGCAGAAAAAAAGTGACAAGAAGAAAAAGTTCTTTTTAACTTGTGCTAATGGTGTCTTTTCGAAAGAGAAAGAAAGAAGAAGGATGCAAGAAGAGAAATTTTCCTAATGCACCTATATGAAAGTTTGTTTTAGAAGAAATGAACCCAAGGAAAACTCCAGGGTCCCACTAGGTGTGCCAGAATGTTTCTACTCATTTTCGCTTTTCACATTCAGAAGAAATGAGAAACTGAAGTCAAATGGTCAGGGGTTAGATGATACCCAGATGAAGTTGTGCACCGTATCTAGATGTTGAATGAGCTCCTCTTTGGCTGTGGAGGATGACACCTATAGATAAGAAGAAAACTTAACAAAGAAAATGTTAGATAGATGTATGGTGGACTGCCAAGCGATATGCTCGGTCCCAGAAGTGTAAAGACTTCCTTGAGGGATGATAGTCCACTAGTTGATAAAAAGAATGTCAGATAAAGAGAAATAATGAAAGACTAAACAAAAGAAATAGAGATAATGTGTACCTATATTCTGTTGCCAGTCTGTCATAGTCATTGACGTCGGTAGTTTTGTCGGCGTCGGTTGGTCAAGGTTGCCGATGTCGGTTAGTTTGTCGATGTCAGTAGGGGCAATGGTCGATGTCGGTCAGGGCAATGGCCTTGGATGGGTTTTAGACGGGTTTATGGTCGATAGAGGGTTCTGGAAGGAGTCTAGGTCTGTTTAATGGTTTGTGAAGGATTGCAAGATAGTGAATATGGTCTGGGAAAGGGCTAAGGTAGAGGACAGGGGTGGAAAGGGAATAAGAATGAGAGGAAGGCCCCGAGAAGAAATTCGGGTTGTCTATCAACAATACTCAATAATATTCAATGGACTAATCACCAATGCATTCTAAAAATATTGAAATATAAACTGGAAGAATACTTAGCTCTTGGTGGAGAACCAAAAGTGTAGAAGACTTGTTTCCATTATGGCTGATGTAGGAGACTTCGTGCAATCTTCTAATCCAATGTGGAGTGAATTCTGCAGAGTTTCTTAGCCTGGAGAGTGATGATAGAATGTTGATGCCTTCAAAGAGTCAAGGAGCAAGAGAATTCAGACCCTGGGAGCAAGAGAATTCACCTTTTGGAGCAAGAGAATTTGCATTTGGGTTGCAGTCGAGGTCAGAATTTAGTTTTAAGCAACCAACATCAGTGATACCGCCGGCGTCGATTGACTGTTAACCGACGTCGATGGCTAGAGAATGGGAAAAAAGGCTATTTTTAGCCTTTTGCCCATTCTTCCATCTGCCAAGTTCAGTTGTCATTGTTAAATTGTCCAAAGGTGGGTTTAATAGGTGTGAGAATCAGTGGGGGAGTTGAAATAGGGCTTAGGTAATTATGATTAGTCATAGGGTGATAAATGGCCTAAGAGCTAAGAATCCAAGGTGGGGTGTCTAGGGGGAATTATTAATTTAAAATAGATAATTTATTTTAAATTAATAGAGTGTGGGTTAGGAGATGTTGGACCAAGGGGGGGTCGACACAATTTAGGTGTCTACACCATTGACAAATGAGATGTGGATTGTTACTGATCACTCATCAATGTTGTTTTACCATTTTTCTTTTTGAATCTTCTTTTTACCATCTTGTTTTATATGTATCCTTGATTTGATTTTATGAGTTTGCCTTCTCTTACTTTAGGTTTACTTGTTTTAGTTTTTCAGTCTTTAGTAGCATTAGATTTTTGGTTACCCAATTTACTCTATTTTGACTTGGTCATTTGGTCTAACATGACACTTGTCACCTAGCTTGCCAAATTCTCAAGTATGTCCCATCCACATAGCACCAATTATCTTGGATTTTTTTGTTTTTTCTCCTTAGTTTTTTATTTTTGGGTTTGTCCAAAGCAATATCTATGCCCTCCACACTCAAAACTAAAACATAGCTAACAAACATCCCATGATAAAGGTAAGTCAAGGTACACATCATTTACTTTTTAGTTAGTTTCATTTTTTGTCATTTACTTTTAGCTATTTTATGCTTTTTAAAATACTACAATTTTTTATTTTTTTAGCATCAGCATTGTGTGTGTCTTTATGTTATTTATCAAAGCACCATCCCCTATTACACCTTAGTGACACGTGATGAGCTTTGAGTGGGACATATGTATACACATAATATTTTCACACTTTTATCGATTACTGATGCTTTACATCTTATAGAAACCCACCATGACTCAATCTCTCTGAGTGCATGCCTTAAATGGTGCACCAAGAAAGGGGTGGGTAGACCTTTGGTGCTTCACAGGATTGTTATCCCTTATTTCTATATTATTCCCTATCCATTCAACTCATAAAACCTTTCCCTAAGTTATATATCCTTCTTTGCACATTCCTCTAGTATTTTCCTCTTTATATCCTTCTTTCCCTTGATTAGTACCCTTTTTACCTATTCAATAAGCTAGGTGAACTTGGTCGACCTAGCATAGTCTAGGGTCACTTTACCTCTTTAGGCCTAGTTTCCATCTGGCTGACCTAACACAAACTTAAATCATTATCCTAATAATATGCTAGGTCAACCCAATCGACCCAGCACAACTAACATGTCTGAATTATTTTTGGGTTAGATACTCCTATATATACAAGGTCATTTTGGACATTTTCATATGAATGCAATTAGGAGTTATTGTTCACTTGCACTTCTTCACAATCTGCTCTTCCACCATTCTACTTGAGGAGTCTTAGCTTAGGTTTCTTATTTAGATAATATTAGTCTTATGGATAGGTCTTGGATGCTTTGGCCTAAAAAAGTGATATTTATGAACCATAACAACATCTTATGAAGCCCCATTGGCCAAGGGAGAGATTGAGTCAAGATGGGTTCACATTTAGGTAAGTATATTCTAACTTTGTTCTCCTCTCTTTTAGTAGATAAAATTAACATAAGTGTTGGCTCGAATAATATTACTCCTCACATTCCATGTATTAGGGTATTACTCATATTTACTTTATTTAAAGTTCCCTATACATGTATTTGATTGCTTTGCATCTACCCCTTACTTTGTGCCACAAGCTTTGGTGAGCATTAGATTAGTTTACTTTTCTTGTTATTAGATTAGTTTATTTTCTTTTTGATTATCATAAGTGAATATAGAAACCATAGGACTCTTTTAGGGTTGTTGTGTGATTGTGTTAGACTATAGGCTTTGAAACCCTTCCTAGCATGATGTGTTATGATAGATGATACAAGTGATTCCCTAATCGGGTCTAGCAGATCCTCATATTAGTCATGCTCTCACTTAACAAGTGTGTGCTCCAATCAGAAGTCTGGGTTTGATCTATCTTATCTAATCCAGGATTGATTCTTGTGTACCATGTAATTCTAATTACATACACATTTTAGGTTATCCATAGTAGGTAATTAATTGGTATTTAGACATATCAAAGGTTTTATAGTGTCTATGTATTTTATAGATGTATATGTCATAAGAAACAAAAAAAAAATCAACCGCCCATTTGGTTTATCTTGACCAAAATTTATTGATTTGATTAAATGGTTATGTAAGGAATGTCATGTGAATAGATGTCATATCCATAATCTTACATGTTCATTTGATTATTAATTTTAATCATAATATGGGTGGTAGTTTGATTTATTAACACCTTATTGTAATCATGTAGTATCAAAATAACCAATAGAAAGGGTGGAATTTTCAACATTTGGGTATTCACATATATCAAAAGAATCAACTTCGTCTAAACTACCAACATTGTAGGTTGCCTTGTATTTCTCTATGGAAAAATTGGCCAAATATTAAAATTGATTAAACTACTAATCATTTGTTTTGTAGACTAACCAGTTTCAAAATCATATACAAACATCATTTTTAGTCATCTATTTGATTTTGCTTGATGACACATTTGACTTGTATTTTCAGGTATGATCATTTCAAACTAAGAGATTTAAAAACTACTAATGTCATTTATGCAAAATAAATTTGTAAACATCATCAATTTAACTACAGGACAAATGATTAATGGTCATTTATCATTCAACTAATAATCATCAATCTTCTAGGTTACCTCTTTTTGAGTGCCAAAGTCAAACTACTAACTGTATGTTTGTAAGTTTCCTGTCAAAGTCTCCTTGGGGCACTTCAAAAATCAATTTTAAATTAGTTTAATCATTTTGTCTTATCTTGTATATATCTCTTTGTCTTATATATTCTTATCTTTAATCTTGTAAATACATCACATTTAATTTTAATCAGTTGATTAATCCTTTTTTTCTACTTGATTATCTCTCGAAGCTATGGTGGTGTATGCTCTCTTCCTTGCATCCTTGTGGTGATTCCTAAAGTATAAAAATCCACCTATAAACTCTTTTCCCTTTTTATTTTTCTAGGGGTCAGTGATATGGATTTCATCACCACGCACTTGACCAAACTCTATGCTCCAATAGATTCTAAATATTAGGAGAGTTGTCATTAGGCACCTAAGCAGAATTCCCCATACAGGGTTCCATGAAGTGAGGGGCGATTAAGCTCTAATATGTAGGGTGGTTAGATAGCATCTTATATAGACTTGGGCCCCATTATACCTTCACGTTTATAAGAGATACACCTAAAATCCTTGTTTAAACCTAGCATAGGATCCTTCAGCCATAATAGGGACCTCACTTTTGGAGTCAGTATCAACTCTTAAGTAGCCATCATGTACAAATAAGATTAAGAGGGTTTGATCAATTTTTTAATGGGTCACCAGCTTATAACCTCACCTATAAACCCATTGGATGGTGTGATCATTGGGTTACACACCCTTAATTTTGTTAATCATAGGTTTTTTGGCTTGCTTGATTTGATGTGTGTTGTGCTAAACTAGTGTTGTTTGTGAGTCGAATCAACCTTCAACCAAATCTATATACCTATCTAGGTCTTTTTCACATACCATCTTATATATCCTTCCCTTATCATTCTATCATCTTGTATATCCTATCATCCCTTTGTACATATCATCTTGTGATCATCCCATTATACATATTATCTCTTGCATATCTCATACTATCTCCCATCACCACCTTGTCTTAATCTCCTCCTAGTCCAACCATATCCACCCCCCATTTTTCATCGCCCCATCACTTGTATATCCTAAACATCATTTTGTATATCTTTGTCTTACCCTCTTATACATATATTTATTCTCTTATAAATTCTTCTAGTCATATCCTATCACTAGACTTACCCATCATTTATATATCCTAAACATTATCTTGTATATCCCTTTATCTTGAGCATCTTTATCATCATCCCCTTGTACATAATTTGTGTTCTTGTACATACTTATAGTTATATCATATCTTGGTCTCATCAGTCATTTATCATACCTCATTACATATCATAATCACATCTTGTCATCTGCATCAAGTCCACCCTATTTTTAGCCAATCCTTTTGTCTTGACCTTGCCTTCATCACCCATATAGTCTAACCTCATCTTATCTCATCCTTTTTGGCCCCTTTTATGTCTTACTTGAGTCCAACACCAACCCCATCTCATCATCATTTATACTTTTTCTTGTCACATAGTCATACCCCACCCTATCTTGGGAAAATTAGTCCAAGACTTGAGCTAATCTTCTTGTTATCCTTTCATATCATCTTATCCTCCTAATACATCATTCATCACTTGGTTATATCTCATACTTAGTTGATATTTTTCTAGCATCTTATCACTTTGATAGTTTCAATCTAGTAACCCATCAATCATCAATCTAATTGTCTCTAGTCTAATCATCCTACCTATTCATAACTAATACCCATCATATCATCCTCTTCCTAGTTAGAATATAGGCACCTATCAGATCCCCAATCCTTTTGCTAGCCTTAAAACTAGTCATCACTGATAGGTTGATAGCACGTATTGTACTATAGTCTAAAATCTAATCATAGCCTTTAATCCATTAGTCTATCTCATCCTCATCTATCATATTAGCTCAATCCTTTAGAACCACTTTTTTCAAGAAACCATCCTTATCCTACCTCCATCATCTACCCTTTATAAAACACCACCATGAAGCTATATCTCACTCTCATAAACTAATCTATAACTACCAATAAGGATGAGATCCTATTGTAGTTCCTCTTTATGGGTGTTCCACTTCCCAAAAGTGTTGATCCCCTTCAACTTATTACACCCTCCATTCAAGCCCCTTCCTATGAGTCTTGCACCAATCCTCCCTCTATTAGTCATAAACCATTGATTTCCCATTCCCATACTAGCAAAGGGAATCCAATATTGGCCACCTCATCTATGACCAGTCCATCCACCTAGTCACATCACCAACCATCTATTCTAAAGTGTAATGATTCCACCTCTAGGTCACAAAGTGAATTGGGTCCTTATACTCCCCTTCTTATGTCCTTAGAAACCCTTTTTAAACAACTAATCATCACTAGCATGATGGTCTATCCACCTATCTTACATCTTGATCCCACCAAGCCTAATCTCTCTTGGTATAAAGTAAACTAATACTATTTGTATCACTAAACCTGGGGGCATACTATTAATCAATGTCAACCTTTCCAAGATTATGTCCAAGACCTCATCAACCATGATGACATAATAATCAAGGATGAACCAAATGAGTCTCAATCCCTGGTTAAACAACAAAATGTAAATATTCCCTTCCTAATCATGATCAATCCCTTCCCTTTCCAACCAAGGTCAAGACTCCACATCCATCCTACATGATCCCCCCATCCTCAATAAATCCTCCATCAAAGCCAAGTCTACTCCCCATGAACCAAGCCATCCCATCTCTCATGAATCCTTCCATGGACCTCTCTTTTCCAAATCCATGATTCCTCCAAAATTTCCCTCTCACCCATCATATCTCAAACCCCTTAATGAGAGGTAAATTGTAGATAAGCACTCTCCTATTAGTAGCATTACATCTTGTACATTGGATTTATCACCAAGGTTAGCATCGAAGGTTTTGTCTTCATTAGGATCATGTTCTACACTAGTGTTTGAATTAGATTCTTCATTAGAAACATCATTCCTCATTAATATTGTAGAAGATACTAATAATGCTTATCTTTTTAAGGATACCTCTAATCCAGACATCTTCAATCCATCACTAGGCATGCCTTTAGACCCCAATCAGGATGATGATTTCATAACAAAGTTTTTACAAGATTTTTTTATCAAAGATAGCCAGAGTGAATTTGATCTTATGATTGGTGCATATACTACCACTATTCCTAGTGATCCTTTTGATGATCTTGAGGAGATTTTCTTCGATGTCAAAACTGGGTCTCCTAAGAACCCCTATTAGGACTATGCTACTCCATCACCACTCATTGACCTCATCATACCATCTCCACCACCTTCATCCATCATATATCTTTTTCTTCCTATTAATGTTCATTTAATCACCTCCCTCTATAGGTATGAATAGGAAAAAACATCATTAGACCCTTCCTTGAGCCACATCATCCACATTCAAAGACCTTATGCCACACCTAGGGGAAAATCTAGTCTATATTAATCTTAATCTTAATCTAGGTCCCAAAAATCCATATCCACATCCATATCCTTATCTAAGTCTTAATCATAATTATCATAAGTATGTCCCAAATCCAAGTCCATCATAAGTCCACAATCTCATCATGATCATCCAACCCATCACCTAGTCACTCATCCCATCATTAGACAAGACATTGGGACACTGCATGTAGATACTCGTATGTGTTGCTTGTTTCTTCTATTTTTCTTGTTTGCATGTCTTTTATCGTGTATATTTTTTTTATTTGCATCATGTATTTTTTCTATTAGGTAATGAATAGGGATGATATGAGGACACAAAAAGTTCCCTTAAGGATGCAGAGTTTGCCACTTGCCCATGCACTTTGTCACCACATCTTCTTGGTTATGTCGATATCATGGGGCATACTACCAAGTGCCATATTTAATGAATTGATTAGACTACGATGAGATTTATGACATTTGTAATGGCTTGATCACCTGTACCTTCATCATTTATCTAATCATCCCTCCTCCCATCACTAATCTAATCTTCTCAACCCATTCAACTAACATCCAATATTTTATCATCATCTCATCATCTAGATCATATCCTCTAATCACTAATCATCTAAATCATTATCATCTATCCTCTAGTTGAAACTACATCAGACTAAGGTCTTTTTAGACTATGTAGGTAGCACTTGGTGTTAGGAATAAATACAATAATTTATACAAAATAATTTCATAGAATCACAATAATAAATATAAATAGATATGCATAAAGAACATAAATAAACATGCACAATAACAAGACAAGATTTAATGTGGTTCAACCAATGTGGGCTACATCCACCAAGAAACACTTGCTCATATTTTATTACAAGCCACCAAAGTACAATCACTCTCAGATCTATCTTCACAATTACAATGCACAAATATTGTTTGGAGTTGTGCTCAACAAACCCTCCTAGATACACACACTTTGTTCTTCTTTCTCAAACCCTAGTTTTCATGATGTATTACCTATGAAATATCTATCAATACATAATACATCAACAAAGTGGTATTACAAAATAATGGGTACCAAAACCATGGGTAGAATCAACCCAAAATGGTTTCCCATTAAAAAGGGTCCAAAAATAATTTTGTGGACTCCACCCTCGGCCTCAAACCCTAATGAGGAAAAAATATAGTGTACAGTACATTTAAAATGTATAGTATTTAAAAATACATTGTAATTTAGAAATAGGATTCACAACACAATATTCTCCCACTTGGAGACTAATTTTCTCTAAGAAGTCTTCTCAATCCTTCACTATCAACTGTCAAGGCCAACCAAAACTGAACATAGCTTTATTTTATCCCTTGTGACCACCTTATTCATCATGTCTGTAAGATTTTGACTGGTATGAATCTTCACTAGCTTCAACTTCTCTTCCTCCAAAGCTATCCTAATGAAATGGTACCTTAACTATATATGCATCATCCTAGAGTGAAAAGTGAAGTTCTTTGCTAGATGTATAGCACTCTGACTATCACTATATAGCTTACCTTCCTCCTAATTATGCCCTAACTCTTCAAGTAATTGTTGTAACCAAATCATTTCTTTTCTTGCCTCTATGGTAGTAACATACTCAGACTCTGTGGTTGACAAAGCCACAAGTTTTTATAGTCATGAAATATATCTCACCATTGTGTCACCTACAATAAATGCATATCCTATTGTACTCATCATACTATCTAAATCTATAACCATGTCCAACTCTACATAACCATGCAAAGTGGTGTCCAAACCACCATAACTTAAAATTTTCCCCATGGTCCCTCTCAGATACTGAAGGATCCACTTCACTACCTTCCCATGTTCTCTACCTAAATCACTCATGTACCTGCTTACTGCTCCCACTACATGGGCAATATCTAGCCTAGTGCACACCATGGCATACATCAAGCTACCAACAACTAATGAGTGAGGTACATGTGATATATAGATTATTTCCTCCTCTATACTAGGACATTATTCCTTGATAACTTGAAATGGCTTGCCAAAGGAGTCCCAACCAATTTAGCATCCTGCATGCTAAACCTCTCCAAGACCTTTTTGATGTAATCTTCTTGGGATAAATTTAGCTTTAATTCTTTCCTATCTTGAGTTATTCTCATATGAAGGATTTATTTTGTTGCTCCCAAATATTTCATAGTAAAGGAATTACTAAGTTATTCCTTGAGTACCTTTATTTCCGACATGTTCTTACCTACAACCAACATGTCATCTACATATAGACAAAGAATAATGTAATCATTGTCATCAAATTTATTGATAAATACACAATGGTCTAAATGACACCTAGAGTATCCCTATTCCATCATAAACTATCAAATATCATGTACCACTATCATGGAGCTTGTTTTAGGCCATACAAGCTCTTCTTCAATTTTCACACCATGTTCTTCTTCCCTATGACCTCATATCCCTATGGCTGATCCATATATAAGTCCTCCTTCAAATTGCCATGAAGGAATGTAGTATTCACATCTGACTACTCTAGGTGCAAGTCTTGTGCTGCCACTATCCCAAGAACAATCCTAATAGAAATCATCTTTACCACTGGGGAAAAAATCTCATTGAAATCACTTCCCTTCTTCTATGTAAATCCCTTTACCACTAACTGATTCTTGTACCTTTTCTTTCCTCCATCATATTCTTTAATTCCATACACCCACTTGTTCTACAATACTATCTTACCTTCAGGTGGGGTTACCAAATCCCAAGTCTAATTTTCCATGAGAGACTGATGCTCCTCATCCATAGCTTGCTCTCACTTCTTCCTAACATCTACCTACATTACTTAATCAAAGCACTCTAGCTCTCTATTATTAGTGAGTAATAAATAATTAAGAGATGAATAAAAATGTTTAGGTTCCCTTCTTACCCTAAAAGACCTTCTCACCATAGGAGTTTGGGCTTTTTATGGAGTAGGTGCTTGAACTGGTTATTTGGACACTTTATCATCTGCAATGTCCTCTAGTGCTATGTATTCTTTTCTAGAATCCTCTTTTTTATCCTTAAACTACTATTTATACATGATTTTTTCATTAAAGGCAACATCCCTATACCTAAATATTTTCTTGTCCTTAAGACTCCAAATTAGGAAACTAAATTCATCCTCATCATAACCAATAAAGGTGCATTTTTTAGACTTAGCCTCTAACTTAGTCCTATCATCCTTATCAATATGAATGAAGGCTTCACAACTAAATATTATAATAAATGAATAATCAACCTTCTTACCAGACCAAGCTTCCTTAGGTATGCCTACATCCAAATTAAATGAAAGACCTCTATTAATCAGATATACAACTATGTTTACTACTTCTACCCAAAAATTAAGAGGCAGTCTTGCATGCAACCTCATGCTCCATGATAGTATTATTCAGCCTTTCTGACACTACATTTTTCTATGGAGTTCTTGGAACTATCCTCTGTCTGTGAATTCCATTCCTTGAATAATAATAAAAAAATGCATTGCTACAATATTCCCCACCATTATCTGACCTAAGACATTTTAACTTGAGACCTATTTCATTCTCAACCAAGGCTTTCCATCTTTTAAATGTATTAAACACATCAAATTTTCTCTTAATACCATACACCCAAACCTTCCTAGTTGCATCATCAATAAAAGTGACATAATAAGATGACCCACCAGTAGAAGATACCTAAGTCAGCCCCTATACATCTGAATGAACCAGCTCTAACTTATTCTCCTTCCACATAGGTCCAACCTTGAGAAACTCTACCCTTTTCTATTTTCCATACACATAGTCTTCACATAAATCTAAATCAGATCCTTTCAATCTAGGTAATCAATCCTTCAAATTTTGTATACCCTTTTGGATCATGTGATTGAGCCTATTATGCCATAAAGTTGCATTGACATCTATAATAATTAAATTACAATAATTATCACTATTTGATAAATACAAGGTACCAACCTTATTACCTCTTGCTACCACAGGAGCACCCTTGGTCACCTTCCAAGAATATATTGTAAATGTCACCATATAACCTTCGCTACTTAGTTGTCCTACAGATACCAAATTCCATCTCAACTTAGGCACATGTATAACATCCTTTAGTAGCCAAGTGTTCCCATTCTCCATCTTGATCTGAACACATCCTTTTCCTATTATAATTCAAGGCTCATCATCACCAGGGTAAATATGTCCAAAATCCCCTTAAACATAGTCAATTAAATAATTCCTATACGATGTAGCATGAAAATAAGCCCCTAAATCTAAACCCCAAGACTCAGTAATATTATCAATAGAGAGAATATTAATGCATCCTGACAAACATTACCTATTGCCACATTCACCTCCTTGGTGTCTTCCTAATTTTTTTTCTTGTTCTGAAGAGACCAACAATCCTTCTTCACATGCCCAGTCTTTCTACAGTGCCAACATACCATCTTGGCCCTTGATTTTGACCTTCTAGGACCATTTGACTTTCCATGCTTTCCTTTTCCTCTAAACTTTTGTCTCCCTCTACTCTCCACCACCAAAGCATCACCTAAAGTAGAAGTCTCCCTAGAGATTTTTTATCATATTTCCTCACTAAGGATTACTATTATGACATCCTCAAACTTCATTTTGGCATTATTAGAGACTGAGTTGCTCATAGCCATTACCCAGTTATTCCAAATCTCTAGTAAGGAACACAAAATAAGCAAATCCCTAACTTCATCATCAAAATATATTTCTATATAATTCAACATACTCAAAACCGTATTGAATTCATTCAGATGATCAGCAATTAAACCATTTTTAGACATCTTCATATTAAATAACTTTTTCATTAAATATATTTTATTAGAGGTAGAGGGTTTCTCATATAACTTCCCTACTGCATTCATGAGACCTTCTATGGTCTTCTCCTATGATATATTAAATGTGATTGAAGATGTAAGGCATAACCTGATGGCCCCAAGTGCTTTCCTATCAATAAACTCCCAAGCCTCATATATCATACTCATTGGTTGTTTTACTTTTCCTCTCAGTCAAGTATGGAGGTCCTTCTGATAGAGGTAATCCTCCATTTGCATCTTCCATAGACTAAAGGTTTATCCATTAAAATTTTCAACCTTTGATCTATGATCATTAGCCATAGCTCCCACTTGAACTAATAACCCTTATTGTGATTCAACACTTCAAAAAATACAACTTGAAGCTTTGATACTAGTTATTAGGAATAAATATAGAAATTGATGCAAAATAATTTCATAGAATCACAATAATAAATATAAATAGAGATGCATAAAGAAAAAAAGTAAAGATGCACAATAAGAAGACAATATTTAATGTGATTCACCCAATGTGGGATACATCTACCAAGAAACACTTGCTCAAATTTTATTATAAGCCACCAGAGTATAATCACTCTCAGATCTGTCTTCACAATTATAATACACAAATATTGTTTGGATCTACTCTCAACAAACCCTCCTAAATTCACACTTGAATTCACACACTCTGTTCTTCCTTCTCGAGCCCTAGTTCTCATGATGTATTACCTATGAAATATCCATGAATACATAATACATCAACAAAGTAGTATTACAAAACAATGGGTACCAAAACCATGGGTAGAATCAACCCAAAATGGTTTCCTATTAAAAGGGGTCCAAAAAAAAATTTGGGGGCTATCGCCCCCGGCCCTGAACCCCAATGAGAAAAACATATAGAGTGTATAGTACATTTATAATGTATAGTATTTGAAAATACATTATAATTTATAAATAGGCTCCACAACACAACACTTGGCCACTATCATCCATCCTCATCCCCCAATATTTTGCTTACTGAATCACATCATTTATTCTCTCTTACCCTTTTTATCATATTGATCAACTTTAGCTTTGAGATACACCCATCATTAATTTTATCAAATCTATCTTATTCTAGCCTATAGCTCTCCCTTGCATGCATCCTTGCTTGGGATATGTCTAAATATTGTATCCCTTTAATCTTATCATCCTTATGTTATGATTGATTCCCCCTTAGGATGTGTCGACAACCGTGACACCCATCATCTCTACTCCATGTGCATGTGTCTTTTCCAGGGGCATCATCACTTTGTAGCTCACTGCTTAGGTTGATTTTCATCTTCTTCATCATCTATCTTACACCTAGCATCCAATTGCCTCATTTATCCATCATATCCCACCCCTTGTTTCTTCTTTTGAGTGGCCATCTATCTCACTCTTCCCCTCGTGTCCTCTTGAGGGGGCATCATATCCACTCATATCATATCAACTAGCATTCATCCATGAAATGGTTTTTATTTGAAAGACAATTATTCCTTTTACTTCATCCACTTGCAATGCCCTTTCAAAGAGGGGAAAAATATATGCATCTAAATTCACTCATCTACATTATCATCAATAAATTCCTATTATTTGACATTGATTCTATCTACTCTAATTTATCCCTATACTAATCATTTATATAATAATCCCCACTTCAATCATTCTTCATCTACTAACCTTATTCTATCCCACTTCATTATTAATTTATCCTAAATCCCTATTATCCTATTATTTATATTTTGGCCTCATAAGCCAAATGTCAACCTTTGTAATTTTAAGCATGTTGACAACCTTTTCTTTGGCTTACTTTGATGCCTCATAGTTTCTTTGTTCAAGAGGAAAATGATTAACTCAAGCCTAGAGAAGCTAGATCATCATTTAAATGTCATGCATCGATAATCTAGTAGGTTGGTATGTGCTCAGGGACATCAAGTTCAAGCCTTAGAAAATAGTTTTTTGACTTCAAAAATCCAAAGATCAATGATCAGCATTCAATCAGATCATAGATTAATGACATATAGGAAACAACTTGATCCAGCAGGTCTAGGTAGATCCAACAACATGCATTTAATCATGCTATGAAGATCTAACGATGTGAGTGAGGTTAAAGGTTAGAGGACCCTAAGGATGAACACAAAGTTGATAGATGTCAAGATCACATAAACTAAGATAAGATATAATGGAGAGCAGATAAGGGTAGGGTCATGGGGCCCTAAATATCCAATAGAGCACGTTTAATCATACATTCATAAATCAACAATGAGCTTAAAGTTAATAAGTCATAGGATCTTGAGATTAAGTGAAGGGATGACAAGTGTCATGATCATGTCAAACTAAAGGATCAACAGTGTATGTTTGATCTTATTGATAAAGATCAATGACATGCATTGAGTCATGTAGATAAGATCAATGGTGCACATTTGATCAAATAGAAGAAAGATCAATGACATGCATTTAATTAAACTAAAAGATCTAATTGTGTGCAAAAAATAGATCCAATGGTACGCTTACAAGCAAGCCCAAATTGAGATCGATTATCGAGATTAAAAGTCAAAAGCTAATGAACTTCAATTTAGAGCAAATAAAACCTAAGGTTAAATCATGGAAATTATTTCAAAGGATGCCATAAAAGCTCAGTAAAGACCTCTATTGGAGTATTCACAACATGAAGACTTAGTTTTCTTGTGTTTTCAATAAGTCTTTATCTTTCACATAGTTTATAGGCATGATAGGTTTGTTTAAACCTAATGCAATCTAAGAATGAGGCCATACAGTCTGTAAATCCTTATCGATATAATGATTATATGAAAACCTATAAATTGGATTGGTTTTTTATCTATAATAAAGATCTATGTTCAAGTTGGAATAGATATCGACTTAAATGAGTCATGAAAGAGTGTCTTATCTTCCATAATAGCTAATAGCCTTGACAAAAAGATACATATGGTCACCCAAAGTAGTTATAGTCATGGTTTTGTCAAGTGTATGAATATGAGGATTTTGTCCTTATAGTGAAGGGAATTAATAAAGAGAATATCGAGAAAGATTCATGTGGTGGGAGTGGTTGCTTTTTGTAGTGGTTTGGACCTTCATGATCATCCTTCTATGCCAGACAGAGTCACAGTGACATTAATGCATGAGGAGCTCAAGGAGTTGGTTTTGTTGTTATCTTGATCATTGATGACCCCTTCTCCACTCTCCCATGTGTTCCTTCACATCTCTCATCCTATTTTTTTATAAATCCAATCTTTGATCTCCTAAAATGGATCCCTCTATTGGGTATGACTATACTCTACCAAGATCGAGCATTGTAACCTCTTGAGATGAATAGAAGACTATGTTCAAATTTCATTATGCTCATCTAGTGTGTTCATTTTAGTTGATTTGCATATGTGGTAGAACTTAATTGGTAGTTCGTCATGTTATGCATGTCATGCCTAGTGTTTGATGTCATTTGATTGAAGATGATAGTGAATACATTGACTTGCTAGTGCCTTGAATCAGGCCTATTCCATCATTTCCCTCAAGTCTTTATCACTTGATGAAACATTTGTATGAAATATTGATTCATAATAGACATTTAGAGTTGTATATTTGGTCTTTTACTTGATTCATTAGTGTTTTATAAGCTCAAGTAAGATTGGATGAATAATCAATTTAGGTGTATCACCAACATTAGATTAGAATTCCCTTTTAGTTATTTTTCTCTCCCTTTTCACCCTAGCAATTAGAAGGTTTTAGTGGAAATTAACTAACTGATACATCAGAGGAGCTAGCCTCATTAAAAATCCTAGAGGTATGACCCAATATTAGGTTACCCATAGTCTAGGGTCAATCCCATGTTGGACTAGGTTTGAGTAAGAGGACCTAAACACTCCTTTGCTCAACTAGGGTGAAGCCTAGGCCTCTAATAGTTTTGGCATGCCTAATGGGACCCTATTTTATCTATTGAATCAAGTCTATAGTACATTTATCTTTAGGAGTAGTTTAAATTATTCCTTGATCTTTATCTCAATGTAAGAAGCATATTATTGTTCATGGTTTTAGTTATCTTCATTTTTATAGGCTATAAAAGCTTATAAAGAGGGATATTATCTTTTCTCTCCTCATCAACAACTTCAAGATGATCCATATACATTGTGTTATGATTCTCATGACCCCTATCAGCCCTACCATAATCTGTATCAGTATTATGATAAGCATGATCAACCACACTATGATCCTCATCATCAATATGAGGACCTATATTAGTCATACATGCAGGAGTATTGACCTAATCCTCCATATGAAAATCTAATCCATCATAATATTTCCCCTTCCCATTCCTTTGATGACCCCCCTTATTACCAAGATCATCAAGCCCTTTATGAGTCTCATCTACACCCTTTACAGCTTAGCTACCCTCCTGATCAGTCATGGAAGCTGCATGACATTCCTAAATAAACTATTCATACCCTAATCCATTATATATATAGACTTAAGCAAGCTCTATTAGATCAAGAAAGGAATATGATAAACATTGATACATTGAAGGGGTATGGGTAGGAAATTCCAAAACATATCATTATAGGGGTTAAGATTTCAGTGCAACAAGCAAAGGAGGAGTGGATGTCTTTCATTAGGAGAGGTTATTATAAAAATAGTAGTGACATGCTTGACATAGATGGACTCATCTCCAGGATTGAGGAGAATTTGGTATCCCATGAGGGATAACAAACACATTCATCTTGCCTTCCCTCATGCACCTCATGTCAACCTTATGTTGATCTTTCCATCACCACTCATAATCCCTCATTAAGTGAGTTTCAGGGTCATCAAGGTCCTCCCCAACTCCTTTCAACCTTCCCTTCATGGAAATCTACCCAAGAGAGAGTCCAAGAGGAAAGGGCTAGCCATCATGAGCAATCAAGGTCTGATTTTGAAGCCTCCATTGCTAGGCAAATTGAATATATAGATAAACATTTATACCAAACATTGGTAGTTACAAAGGCAACATCACCTCAGCTCTACATACCTCCTTTCATTTCTCAAGTGACAATGCACACTATGTAGGAAAACCATGAGCCTATATTTCCATCTTGAAACCAAATCATGTAATCAAGTAAACTCAAAGTTAATCAATCCCCACCCTCCCCTCCTCAATATTCTAAGTCATTTCCACCTTGGAAATCCATCCATAATAGTATGAAGAAGAAGGGGGAAGTGGTGATTTTTTAAGACAAGCAACTGTAGACAAAGAAGGAGGAGGAGAACCTAAATCAAAAGGTTAAATAAGAACCTATAACTTTTCCATATTGGAGGTCTATCCAAATATGTTCTCAAAACAATAGGGAGACTTCAATTGTAAAGTTTGAATGGCAATTTGTAATTGTTGAAGAGTCTCAATAAGTTTATGAGGAAAATAAAGTTTTGATGGAAGAAGGTGTTCCTTACAGCCCAACTCAACTTGCTTTCCATACAAAATCTTATTCAAGAATCAACCATTCCTAAGGATTTAAGTTGCAAGAAGGTCCCCTCCATTCTTAGGCCCATCCATGAACCATCCATCATACCTCATACTCCATCTCCAACTTATCATCCCCCAATCACATCTTATCCTTCACCTCAAATCCATGAGCCTATCCATCAACCTTCTACCTCACCCTTTCTTGAGGAGAAACCCATTTTGAGAGAAGAAAGTGAAGAGGAAATAACTCAAGCTATAACTAATCAAGAGGATGTCATGAGTGACTATGAAGAATAAATCAACATAGGGATTCCCCTTGGTGAACACAAGTGCAACTTTGCTTTCTTGAATGAAGAGAAACACATTGAATATCCTAATATATCTATTAGTATAGAATATTATGTGATAGAGGATGTACTTGATAGAGACCTCTTACCTATTGTCTATGATTATATAACTCTTGAATGTGACATTCATGAGGAATATGGCTTATGGAAAAGGTTTGATTCCATATGCAAGGAATTTAACAAATTGGAACATGAAGGTGAATGTATTTCTATTGGTCATGAGCCTGTAGTCATGATGGAGTTTGATGTAGTTTATGCCTAAGAAGTTGTGAACATAGAAGATGAGGCCAAGGTAGAAGTTGGGGTTTTTCAAAGATAGTCAATACTTTTACCCTAGGTTGAAGCCTTTTCAAGGATGTTAGGACATGGAAAAGTGAAGTTTGATGTTTCCAAACATCAAATACATTTTGTCATGGAGGAAAGCAAGGTTGAATAGGCTACCACAACTTCAAGCTTGAAGATTAAGGGTCAAGTACTTGAGAAGGTAGAAAAGACAGTTTCCATAGAATAAATGACCAAAATTGGGTAAAATATGCAGATCTCCTAGTTGAGCTTAAATAACTTGTAGCTAAGAAGAAGCCTAATATTATTGAGGACACCATGGAAACCAATAAGATATTTCTTCCTAAACCATCATTAGAGGGCATAGTTGAGGGGAAATATGAGAAATTCAAGACTATCTGGATGTAATACAAGTTCATTTCCATAGCTGACCTAGTTGGAGTTGTTTGGTTCTCACTGAACATTATGCCAATGTAGTTGGAAAATACGATAAAGAAGAAGGATGCATCAAGGCCAAGGGCCAATAGGCTACATGCCTCATTAAATTCCTCATCCCATGGTGTAGGAGGGTTTTCAAACTTTCCTTTTGATCTAGGAGAAAATTTATTTTTAGATTTAAGGTGTACATATTAGGTTAGTTTTTGTTAAATTCCTCCAAGTGGTATCCTAGCACATTTTTTTGTTGTCCTTGCTTTGTTTAGGTTTGTTTTCTTATTTGTGTTTTTTCCTTTATTTCTTTGCTGGGTATTGTCTTTTCCAAAGAGATTAATAGCAGTCAAGGTTCAATTTTTTCATTATTTATAAGTCCAAAAGTCATGTAAGTATCTAGTTTCTCAAGCATAGCATGCATGCTTCCCATATGAGTCACCAAAAATGTTAACATTTTGGCCTCACAAGCTTAATTCAACCTTTGTCATTTGAAGCATGTTGACTAGCTTTGCTTTGGTTTACTTTGATGCCTCGTAGTGTCTTTGTTTAAGAGGAAAATGACTAACTTAAGCCTAGAGAAGTCAAACCATCATTTAAACATCATGCAAGGATAATCTAGTAGTTTGGGATGTGCTCAAGGACGTCAAGTTCAATCTTCAAAAATAGTCATTTAAATTCAAATTTTTAAAATATCAATGGTTGGCATTCGATTGGATCATAGATCAATGGTACAAGGGTAATAGCTTGATCCAGTAGGTCTAGGCAGATCCAACAGCATGCATTTAATCATGCCATGAAGATCTAATGGTGCAAGTGGGGTCAAAGGTCAGAAGATCCTAAGGATGAACATAAATTTGACAGATGTCAAGATCATGGAAGCTAAGATAAGATCTAATGGTGAGTGGATAATTTAGACACCTAAATCTAGCCACTGATAACCTCTAATTAGGGTTTTAGCCAATTTCCACCCAAAATGCACAATTTGACCTAAAATCACTAAAACATGCTAAATGATGTGAAACTAACACATTCAAGTGCTGATTTTGGCTAGGGTATCCCTAAATGGGGCAATTCAATTTATGGGCTAGCTAAATTTGATCAGATAATTTTGAGTCAAAATGCCAAATTTGCACCTAAGTGCTCTAGATCACTCTTTCTTATCAAATCTTCTGCACAAGACACATGCCTTTATTATTTACTGTTAATAAAATCCTAAATGGAAATATGATTTCAATGCTTCTAACATCACCTTCCAATTCTAATCTAGTCAAATTTTAGACCAATAACAAGGCATTCTGATCAATTTGAGTAATTTGTGCATAAAGTGTTTAATCATGCTTAAGAGCTAATTAATCCAAATCAAGGCCTAATTAAGAATTCCATGGAAACATGTTGAATAATTTGTTTTGGAAATGAATATTGAATATTTGCATCATCAGATGACCTCATTTCTTGGGAAGACATTCCTAGGCCATAAATGCCATAAATATCAAGATTCATGCCCTCCATCCCTCATCAATGCCTTCCATGATGCCCTCCATGCCTCTTAATTGCTCTTCTATCCTAAATATTGATGAGCCTATTTATCAATTTTAATTGCATAATTAGATTAATTTTTAGCCACACATTTCAATCCTAGCCTATTTATCAATTTTAATTGCATAATTGGATTAATCCTTAGCCACACATCTCAATCTTGAGATGTATGGTTCAGGTTGATTCTAGACATTCTCAAAAATATATAAATAGAGAGGCCATAAACATCATTTATAAGCTATTTTGGTGCAAAGTTATTATGCTCAAATATCTTCAAAAGACATGATTATGCAAAGTTATAATGCCAAATTGGTTCCAAAAGCTTCAAACAACTAGTGTTACCATGCCAAATTGATTCCAATCCAAGCCAAGCCATAAGCCAAAGGTGACAAGGAGAGATGGAGGTAGCCAAGCTTTCATTTCTAAGGACTTCATGAGCACAAGCCGACCAAGCCACTACTATAAAGGCATTTGGAGAATCCAAGGAAGGTGAAAGAATTATTGTGTTTTATTCCTTACTTTTTAGTTGTATTTGTCATTTATTTTTGTTAACTAAGTTCTCCCTAATGTTTAGGCCTAGAGATGTTATGCTATTAGTGTTTTTCTTTCATTTTGTTTTTATTTTGAAACTAACACCATACTAACTATCTTCTCTTGAGTCAAATTCCTAGATCCACATATGGCATGCCCAATGGGACTATATGCATCTCACACCTAAAGAAGATCATTTTACAACTTTAAAATATTCATTTGGACCCTTAAAACTCTTGCAAATTGATTTTCTAACTTTATTTTACCATTTTTGTTTGGCATGGTTTTACACAGTAACTAACACTGGCAAGTGAGACCGACATCAGTTGCATATATTAATCAACATCAATTAGCAAAACCAACATCAATTATATACCTATCATCAGTCACATTGGTATAACTGATGTCAGTTGGATAACCAACATCGATTAGAAAATGTAACCATCATTGATTATATAAACTGATGTTGGTCACTATGTTTTTCTTAAAACACAGACTTGAGATCTCTTTTTCTAAACTTCATTACTTCAAACTAAAAATAGCTTCAAAGCTAAAGGACATGTTAACATTTTTGTTGTAAGACCAAGCTTGACATTTGTTAAAAACATGTTTAGATCACCTTTTTCATGCTTAAAAATCAATTAGGAACCTTATTTTGGTGTTTAACAAAAAAAAATTTAGATGTTTATGGTGAATGTTTTCAAAGTTTGAAACTAAGACCAAGGGGTCAAATGAACACCACCTCATTTTCCATTTGGGCTTAAAAATGAACTCACCTTTTCAAATCTTTTTGTATTTATTTGGTTGTTTAGATTAAAATTTTGTTTGGAAAAAAGAGGGATGTCATGTGTGTGTTCTTCCATTCATCCCCTTTAGGGAACCCTTGGAATTAAAAGTGTCATTCCCATTACACAAAGCCTAGTCCAAGGCTTAGAAAGAATGTCATCTAAAGTACTCCCCAAAAACTCATCAAAGTTTGGGTGACCTTGAAAATGACCTTAAAGTCTTTCTACTTTCATGTTTTCTTTATTTTTATGTGAACTTGGCTTGTGAGGGGGACTTCATCACCTCCCATGAGTTCTTTAGGGAAGATTTGACCTAAGGTTTCACCACCTGGCATTGACTTCATTTGGATCCTAATTGGAGTTGCACATGGGACGTATCTACATTTGGACATCACACTACACTGAGTGAAAATTAGGATGTAGTGGTTGTAAAAAGGACTAAACTTTTTTACAACTAGCCAATACCACGGTCACCCAATTTATGTGCTTGTATTTTGCATTGTTTGACGTGAAAGTCATTATGAAATTCATTCCCCTAGAGACATTCAAAGCTTGATAGTTAGTCAACCCCATTTTTCCATACCCTTGCTAAGATTTGGATGATTATACCTAGTATTTTGATCATTTTCTCATTTGGTATGTTTTTGAAACTAAAACTTGTTTGTTTGTGTATAAGCCATGTCAAAACTAATTTGTCTATACGTCACTCTTTTGTCTAAAGAGGTGTTATGCTAGTCATTTTACACCACACTTGTGCCTTGAAATTTTGCTAAACTTATTTGTGTGTGTGTCATTTGAGTTACAGAGAGTAGTGTTATGTTGCCCAAATCATGTCAAACCATTTGTGCCTTTGAGCCTTATGAAACATAGCATTGATCACATCATTTAAGCATATTTATGCCGTTAGGCTGCTCAAATTATTTCAAGACTAGTTTACCTTATATCAAAAACTATTTATTTCAAACCATGTCATGTATACCATTTGGACCTTTGTCTTGTGTTGTCATGTTGTCCAATCTTGTCTAACTTGTTTGGTTAAATCTTAGTTTTCATCATTGAGTTTTCAATTAACCTTGTCAAGTTTGGATCCAAACATTGATTAATTTCTATTTAGGCATTAATTCATGGGGTTGATACATAGATATTTCTCTTTTGGGTTGCATAACTTTGGTTAATCGATTACCTAAATTTAAAAATTATTGATGGTTTATTTGTTTAATGCCTATCCTCATCATTGTTTGTGCCTTTATTTGGGAGAACACAGCCTTTCTCAAAGAGCCTTTTATGTTATGTCTTATGCCAATTGATCATGTTTATGTTTGATTTCATGTGTCAGGTCTGTGTCAAAGTTGTTTCCAAATTTGTTAGATTAAATCAAATCACATCATGCCTATTTATTTGAGCCTATTTTTTGACTCCACATTTTGACAAAAGACCTAGTAACTCAACTTTTCCCTTTCTTAGTTTATACCTTATTTGGAACACTTTGACCTAGACCTTTAGCATGTCAATTTTTATTCAGATGCTCAACCTTTTGTGTGTATGACATTTGATGTTAGACATTTGAAATTAGGATATTTTATGTCAAGTCTTAGCATAAGCCATTTTGGAGATACAACTCCACTTTTAGACCACATTGGAGATACAGCTCCACCTTTTGACCAAGTTAGACTAAGCTTAAACCATTTATCCTTTGGACATAGTTTTTTAGAGTTTGTAGAACTCTAAGCCTTTTTGTTTCATAGATTTCATCATTTACATGGATATGTCTCACTACACTTATGATAGAGTCATGTACAATATAACTTATGATATAATGGCTCCACAAAATCCCACTAAGAAACCCTATAGAGAAAGATTTTCTAAGGGGATTTATTATTCTCCCTACAATACTCCAGATGGGGAACAATCCACAAAATCTAAATCAAAACCTTGATTGGTATAAAGAGGCTTGTGAGTAGGACTTTAAATACCCAACTATAAATAATGTTGTTTGAGATATGAATCCATACCCTCTTTTCAATAATCAGTACATGGAACACAGTCAAGAACCAGCTTATGAGCCAACTCACAATTGGGATGATATGGTTTATGAGGAAGACTTGGATGTTTTGGCTTATATGAGTAATCAGGCTCCACCACACCATACCATTTCTATTCTAGGACCATAATTTCACACCATTCCCATACCAATAATGATTAATATATCAAGACCTTATCCTTTAGTTTGTGTGAGAAATCAAGCTCCACAACGCCCCTTCATCATTTTACGACCTAGTCCTTTGGCTTGTGCAATCAATCAAGCCCCACAATGCCTTATCATTACCATCTCAAAAATTTGTCCTTTAGCTCATGCAAGAAATCATACTCCCCAAGACCCTACCATTATCCAACCACAAGTCATTCCTCATCTAGTACCAATCCTATCCAAATCTCAATCGATCCAATCATTCAAAGACTAAGATGTGTTCAAAATTGGTATCTTCTAACTCATTGGAAACCAAGGCCATGAAAACCAACCAATCTAAGCTATTTTTGTTGAAACAACCATTTATGATAAGTCAACCTATGATGAATCACCTATTAATCTTATATCATTTATTGAGGAGTCTCACACTAATGAGCCAGTCTTTGTTGAGTCACTTCTTAATGATTATAACCACCTTTGGAAAAATCATTACCTCAACCATGTGCCTATTTTTCAAGATCCTCCTATTGACAATCTATTCTTTGAGGAGTTGTCTCTTAACCTATTTCCCATCCTAGAGGAGTCTCACTTTGACAAACCATTTTTTGTGGAGCCCATTATGCCATCACAAGATATTACTTATCCAATATCAAATATTCAGCAAGACATCATTTTAACAGAGTACCTATTAGATGAAGAATTAGAATTAGAGTTAGTTTCTATTCTTGAATTGACATCAGATTTAGCATCAAAATTAGAATTAACATCAGTCTCAACATCAAATTTAGAGTCCCTTGAGTTAGAATCAGATTCAAAATAATAATATGTTCATGGTTGTAATAATATTGTTATGCATGCCTTGTAGATCAGTTTGAATACATTTGTGATCCTTATATAGTTTTTGAGAATGAGTACTTCAACTTCAACACAAGTTATCCTAGTATCTTTTATGAAGATTTTGTAGCCTCTCCCCATTCCATTACCATTCCATAAGCCATTACCATCAACCAAAATAGCCATATTATTGACATTCCATCTCTCACAAGTGTTGATTGGGATCAACAGAATCACACTTTGTTAAACTACATCCATGGTGACATAGAAGTTGAAGAAGAGCAAGGAGGCCAAGACCACATTCATATAGTAGAAGACCACTCTCCTAGTGAAGCCTTTTTAGAGGCACTAGGGGACAATCAAAGTCAGAACTCAACGTCTTCTAGTGAAAAAATTTTAGAAGCACTACAAAAAAATCAAGTTAAAAGCCAATGTTCATTTGTGAAACCTTCTCGAAGGTGCTATAGGACAATCAAGATAACTTCATTGGTGAAAACCTCATTGAGGCATGTTGGGTGAATATTTTGTCACCAGCTAATTGATAGCAAAATAGGTATATCAACCTCAGCATAAGGAGATTTATATGGCAAAATGTGCAGGTTTACCATAGCAAAATGAGATAAATCTCTCCTCTCATCAAGGGGAGGTTCCCTATAAACTAATATAACTAATATAAGATATAAATACACTCAGAGGTGGGATAACACCATATATATCTCTTTTTTCAGAGATGATGTTCACAAAGCAGAGGATAATCCTGGTGTAATTGCTAAAGGCACTTGTCTTCTTTCAAAAATAAAATTTGGCAGATAGTAGGGATTCTTCTTGGGTAGTAATTGTAACCACAAGAAACCCACAAAAGCACAAAGTCTTTCATTGTCTCTCTCACTGATTTAAGACTAAAAACATAGTAGAATGAAGTGTAGCACAAAGTCTCCACCTCAACTACGATAAGATAAAAGGTTACAAAGGATAAGGAGAGCTCAAAGTCTCTCCAATATCCTTTACACAAAACACAGACTAAAGATAATTATGGCAGCACAAAGTCTCCCACAGTCGGCTTCAAGACATCTTCTAGCTTATTTTCACTTTTTCTACCTATTTGATTAAATGGACAAGACTATATTTAGGAAAAAGACATAAGAACCATTTCCTAGATAACACAAGCTATTTCAACACAAAGTCTGAAAGGTCACTTGATTTTTTATTCACTTAACAAAATATGATTAATAGTCTGAGCTCAAAGTCTTAGGAATGCCTTTCAATTTGGGCAGAGCTTCACTTCTAATAATAGAGAGATATCCCTTGCATAAAATGAAAGATTACAATATATAGCAGATAAAGAAAGACTTTAGTGCTTATTTCTAAGAAATGGCCCATGCTGCATTCAATGCCTTGAATGTATTTGAAATTATATGAAGGGGCCATGCTGGAATAAGGCATCAGCCTTAACTTTGGCATTCTAATCCATCTTAAATGTCTCCTCCAAAGTATGGGCTGCCTAGTCCTCTTCAAGATATTTACATGGCTATCCATTCACTTTTACTCAAAGGGAGAAAAATAGGTCGTGCCATTGAATGTTTGCACTCTTTGATGTCCACTTGGTGGACTATTCCACCTAATAGAAATAACTCTCCTATAGATATTTCTATATTTCCTATAGTTTTTCTCTCTTTCCTTGTCATGTTTTGTCTTTCCTTGGTGATATGAGCTCTCAGGGCTATCTTCTCACTTTCAGCTAGCTCCTTCGGCTCTTTCCTCAACTGGTCACTGAGTTTGTTCTCAAGTCCATGTCATATTTGAAAATCAATAGTTATTCTATCACCCTAAAATTGACATTCATTGGGACGTCACTGGTCACTTTGAACCTCTTTGAACCTTGAACCTTGAACTCTTTTGGTTCAAAGGTTCAATGGTTCAAAGGTTCAATGTTTTGTGAAGGGTCGTGTTTGCTTTCTTTTTCTTCTTCAGTTGAACCATTTCTTTGAACCCTTTGGTTGAACCATCTTGTTGAACTTATTTCTAGAATCTTCTACTTCCTTCATTCCTCAAAGATTCTACTTGAACTTTGAACTCTTTGAACCTTTGAACCTTGAAAGGCAGGATTCAATGGTTCAATAGTTTAATGGATTCTCTTGTTGTTTAAGTCTTTTGGACTTATTAAACTCGTTGAACCCTTTAAACTTGTTGAACCTTTTTGGTTCAAGGTTCAACAGTTCAACAGTTCAATCTAACTCTTTGAATCCTTTAAAGCTTTGAACTCTTTGAAACCCTTTGAACCTTTGAACCTTGAACCATTTTGGTTCAAAGTTCAACAGTTCATTCACTTCCTTTGAATCCTTTAGAGCTTCGAACTCTCTGGATCCTTTCATTTTCTAAGTCCATCAAGATTATTGAACTCATTGAACCTTTGAACCCTTTAACTCTTTTCAGTTTAAGGTTCAATAGTTCAATCTTCACTTTTTGAAGCCTTCTTTTTTTTAAGTTCACCGAAGTCGTTGAACCTTTGAACTCATTGAACCTTTGAACCTTGCAGAGGTGGGATTCAATGGTTCAACTATTCAAAGTGGTTCATTTCAATTGTTTGGAGCCTACCGTTGAGTCTTTTGATCAAACCTTTGCATTGAACCATCCTCAAAACACTAAGGAAAAGCCTCAAGTGTTTTTAACTTCCTTTGAAGAAAGCTTGCCTGTTGAACCTGTGACTTCCTTAGCTAAAAAGGCTTGAATATTTGAAAAACTTAACTGCTCAGAATATTTTTGAGAAATAAAAGAGAGTTTTGGTCTGTAGGACCAAAATGGTCAGTATGTTGTCTACAAAAGCAAGTGATAGATTTTGGGAACAACAGTTGGCTTCAGTTGGGAAACTTTCATCGATTGAAATTTTGAAACAATCAAAGGGAGTAGAAACTAGAATCTCAGTGCCTTCATTTATGCCATTGGAATATGAAGTCATGCTACCCAAAAATAAAGGTGCCAAAAACCAAATGAAAAACACAAAATAAAGAAAGACTATACATATATACAAATGTACAACTAGACTTATCTGATACTTCAAGAATTGAAGTGTTTCAGATGTTGCCCACTGTGAGGCAGAGTGAATGGCATTCCATCTTGGTATTTCAACAAGAAACTATTTTCACCATTTCAATGATGAATAGAAAATGGGCCTCTCCATAGGGAATCCAATTTTCCATGCATTCCTTTTGGTTCTCTCCTCTTGTCCCATAACAAGAATTGATCTCCAATCTAAAAATCATGGATCTTTATTTTTTGGTCGAAGAGTCTCTTCACCAAAATTTTATGTGCAGCAATTTGGTCCACCACCATAGTTCGTTCCTCATTAATTTCAGTCAAGCACACGATCCTCTTGTCAATGGAACTTTCATAAGTTGAATCTTCTACTGCCTTTGCTAACTTTAATGCTATTAATTTCATGGTGATTGGTATCTCTGCACTGAAACCATACAGAAATTGGAATAGGGACATACTAATTTCCCTCTTCGGTGTAATTCTATTTGCCCATAAAGTTTCAAGCAATGCTTTATGCCAGTTCTTTGGTTGTCATCTACCAGCTTCCTAATAATGGTCATTAAGTTCTTGTTGCTTGATTCTACCTGACCATTTCTTTACGAATAATAGTCAAAAGAGTGGGAGAGAATAATCCCATAATAGTAACAGAACTGGGTAATCTTATGAGAAGAGAAATAAGTTAAATTGTCTGTTACAATCTTGGTTGGGACCCCAAACTTGGAAATGATGTTATTCTTGAGTAAATTACATACTACTTTTGAAGTAGCATGCTTGACTAGAATGGCTTCCACCCACTTGGTAAAGTAGTCTATGGCTATGAGGACATAATCATGTCTAGCACTCGAGGACAGATTTATAGTGCCAATGAAATCAATCCCCCATTGTTGAAATGGCTCTTCTATCACCATAGCCTTCATAAGTACTGCAGCCAATTTGGGTTTGCTAATAAACTATTGACACAGCTCGCATCTATGCACCCAAGCATATAAATCTTAAAATAGATTAGGCCAATAGTACCTAGATCACAGAATCTTATGGGCAGTCACAGGTGCAGAAAAATATCCTCCACAAGCCAAATTGTGGAAGGACTACAAAAGTTTGTCTTACTGCACTTTATCCATGTAGTGAAGGAATACCCCATCGAGGTTTCTTTTATACATACCGTTGTCCCATAGGACAAAATTGGAAACTTTCAATTTAACAGTCCTCTTTTCTTTAAGAGATAGGTGAGCAGGACACACCATAGGTAAGGAAATGAGCAATATTTCAATACCATTCATTCGTAGTGGTAACAAAGAGAAATGTTGGCATGTCTTCAACTTTTATTCCTTCATGCCCTACTTCTTCTGGTATGTTATCAGTGATTAATTGGCAGAGACCCTTTCCCTACACAAGCTTCATTGGTTTGATAACAAGATCAAACTCCTAGATTTTAGAAATCCAATTGCCCCTTTTGGTTCCAAACTCTTGTTGAGTTAGTATGGGCTTGACTATTGTATCAAGAACCAGAGCAATAATGTGTGAGTTCAAGATGTAAAAATGGAAGTGTTTTACCACCTTTACCATAGCATAAGCATGCTTCTCCTTGTTTGAATACTTCAGCTCATGAGCTTTAAGAGGACAACTCATGAAGGATATGGGAGACTCTATACCTTCTTTGTTATGTTGAACCAAAATGGTTGAAAGTGTGTATTCAGAAGCATAGCTGTACATCATGAAATATTTGGTATAATCAGGATAAAATAGTATTGGTGCATGGGCAATAGCTTCCTTGATGTCTTAAAATGTTGATTTGCCTTCTTCAGTCCAACTAAAAGTAGCTTTACCTTTCATTGTATTGACAATGCGGTGAGTCTTTTCTATGAATTTAGGAATGAACCTTCACAAAAAATTCACTTTTCCAAAGAAAGAGTGGACTGCAGTCTTACTGGCAAGAAGAGCAAGCTCTTGGATGGATTTGACCCTTTTTGGGTTGATATTTATGCCTTCTTAGGACACAGTGTGACCGATAAGTTTCCCTTTAGTAACCCCAAAAATTGATTTCTTGGGATTAAGAGAAATACCATTCTGCCTACATCACTCCAGCACTTATTGTAGATGATGCACATGATCAAGACAATGCTTAGAAAAGACTATCAAATCATCAAGGTATACCACAATGAACTTACCTATTTCATTTTTGAAAGAAAGATCCATTGCTCTTTGGAAAGTGGCACCAGCATTGATCAAGCCAAAAGGCATTCTGTGATATGCAAAAGTGCCCCAAGGTGTTGTGAAAGTGGTCTTATGTTGGTCTGCTTCACCAACCTCCACTTGATTATATATTAAAAAATATCTAGCATTGATAACATCTCAGCACCAGTTATTGTGTGCAGCAGTTGATCCATGATGGGCAGGGGATAGTTGTCTTTTAAAGATGACTGATTTAGATTTCTGAAATCAACACACAAGTGAATTTCTCCATTCTTCTTTTTCACAGAGACTATATTCACAATCTAGGTAGAATGATGGATTGGGAAAATAATTCTTGCATTCAGCATCTTTTGTACCTCAGATAGAATCATGCTTGATATTCTGGGGTTGTACTGCCTTTGCTTCTATTTGTGAGGCAACGACCCAATTTTGAAAGGAATTTCATGCTAGATTTCTTAAAGTTTGAGAGGTTTCAGATCATCAGAAGAGCATGCCAAAACATCAATGTAATGGCAAAGCAAAGTGATAAACTTGAGTTTTTCATTAGAGGTACAATAATTTCCAATGTTGACCATTTTGGGATTATCTTTTGTACTCAAATTTATTTGATCAAAATCCTTGGAGGATTTTGAATCCATTTGTTGTTCCTCGATAAACCTATCATGCTTGTCAAAAAAAATTTCAAGAGAAACTAATCCTTTAGAAATTTTATTCCCTTTGAGCTGAAGGAACTCTTCATCAGCTTTTAAATTTGTTTTCAGAGTTGATTCTCGCGATGGAGATTCACTGCCTTCAAATTGAAGCTTTTCAAAGCTATCTATTTATTCTAAAAAATCAAATATTTGTTTATCATCATTGAACACCTTCCAATGGTCAGCATTATTAGGTACACTTGGTTGAAAGACCAACTCGATAGTGTACCTATCTTCTTTGAAATCTTGGTGAGGGACCAAGAGAGTTGTAGAGATAGCCAATGCATCTACACAACTATTGAATTCTCTGAGCATGGTAGAAATACTGAAAGCATCAAAGCTTTCAATGTAGTCTTACATTAAATTATGATAATGTCACAATCTCTCATTCTTGGTTTGATAAAAATTCCTCACTTGACAAACCACCAGCTCAACATCTCCTTTGGCATGAAGAATTCTGACACCTTTATCTTGAGCAGCCTTTAATCTAAGCAGCAACAATTCATATTCAGTAGTGTTGTTAGTGTTTCTAAACTACAAATTATATGCATAGGGGAAAATATCTCCTTGAGGAGATATCAAAACTACTCCATCTCTAAAACCAGTACAAGAATTACTACCATCAAATTCCAAATTCCAAAAATTGTAAAAAATTGACCCTCTTTCAGATTTTACTTCATTTGAGAGGGGAGATCTTTTTGCACCTACACTGCACTCTACCAATTCTTCTGATGTCTTGTCTAAATCAATTTTTAGATTTTCACCTACAAGAATTTCATCATATGAGATAGGAACATCCTCTATGGATAGGAAGTAGTTACCCATTCCTGAAGACTCAAATAGAATTTGGGCTTCAGGGGCTGATGTTTGGGTGACAATGTACTTCAATTTCTTTTTAGGAAGTAGCCTTTACATGACACCCTTGACAAGAATCCTCACCTCAGACAGGTTCATGCTCAATTCTCCACCAACATCCTTGCAACAAAAATTCCCAAGAAGAATACCGTAGGAGGTTGGGACTTCAGCCACCAGGACTGTCATTCTAATTCTCTTATCTGAGGTCACAAATGCAAATTGGGCATCCTTGATTTGTCCTAGGAGTGGCACTTATTTTTTTTTCATGGATAAAGATCTCCCAAAGGTCTTGGTCAACATGATACCAAGAGAGTCGACCAATTTGGTGGGCATGACATTTTTAGAGGCACCAGAATCTATAATACAATTGTTTAGTTGATGACCATTTATCAACAGGGAGACATAAAATGGTTTTGTCTTTCTAAGGGTAACATGAGGAGTAATGACAAGGTTATTTGGGGTGGATGTGTTCTTTGATGGAACATGAGTCACCTTTGGGACACCTTTTCCTTTAGGGATAGCTTTATTCTTCACACATTTAACCAACCTATCTAACTGCTCAGGGTTGGCTTTTAAATATTCAAACTCAGTCATTTAAATTTTGGTCTTCTTAGCATGGTCAATTATATCAAATGACTAAAATGAATTCAAAATTGAGGGAGGCATGATCCAAAACTTATAATTTCTAGTTGATAAATATTTCAATAGCATATAAATAACACAATAACAATGAATTCTCTGAGAAGAGATGTAGTATTACTCAAGATCGTAATACAAATATATGCTTATCTTTGGGAAGAGATGTCTATCTTCAAATTTCAGGTTACCTCTTCATTTATACACATTTTTAAAGCATAGGGAGGATGTGGAAGGTCACCAATATCGAGGGAGATTAAGTGGTTTGACTTCCAAGATTTAAAACAATATAGAATTTGAAGAATTACTATTTTTAAAAACTTACTATTTTTAGACTGCACTATTAAAATTGAAATTTGGGGCACTTCCATTGAGTTTTTGGGGGTAAAAATTCATCAAGAAAATCTCAATGCCATCTCACTATTTTCTCCTCATTCTTATCTTTCCAACAGTTCAAACAGTGAGTCAATTGGAGCTACAATGCAAAAGTTATGGCTCCCAGAAGTTCCAGCATCAATTGGGGTGGAACTGTCACCCAAATTGTCACCTACATTGTTGCCTAGATCATTCCTCTCTCCTTGAAAATAAATGGTCCCCATTGCATCAATGTTCCCCATCAGGTGTGGTAGTTGTGTCTTGATTTGATTCTCTATGAGCCACTCACCTTGGTGGCTAAGTTGGCCCCTTTTGACCACTTGATAAAGCAGAATAGAGCATTCTCTTGTTGTCTTCATCCAAGTGTCCACAATCTGATCCTCTTCCACTAGAGCAAAACTATATGGATCAAGCTCATCAATGTCTAGTTATTTTTCTATAACTAAAGTTTTTGATAGAGGTGGGTGATATGGTTTGAGGAGCTCCACATTGAATATTGGATACAGACCAAGGTAGGCTAGTAGGTTCAACTCAAAAGCATTTTCTTCAACTTTTTTGGTGATGGTGTAGGGACCATATCGTAGAGGTTGAATATTTCTATGTAGGCCTGCAAGTCATTCCTTCTGAAGCCATAACCAAACCCTATCACCCATAGCAAAATGGTGTGCAATCCTATGTTTGTCATGGCATTGCTTATACTTCTAATTCATCTTCTCTAAAATGTCATGAACTTGTTCTTGGATGTGTTGCATTTGTTCAATAAACTTTGTTGCTTTTTCTACCTCAGATCTTCCATGAGGTGTGTATTCCATGGTGGAAAATGGAACAGCTATATCAATTGGTGCCATGGGTTAGAACCCAAAACATACTTGGAATGGATTGTGCTTGTTCAAGCTGTGTAGCACCCAATTATATTCATGTTGTATGAAAATAAGTCCCTCATCCCATGTGCATGGATGTTTGGAGTGATACATCTAAATCATGTGAACAATAAAGTGGTTTACCACCTCTGTCTATCCATTAGTCTATGGATGGAAGGTTGTGGACTTTATCAGCTTAGTATCCATCATCTTCCATAGAGTGGACCAGAAGATGCTCAAGAACCTACTATCTCGATATGAGACAATGGACTTGGGGAGACCAAAATGGAGCCATACAAGACTAAAATATAGTTGATTAATTTCCTTAGCAAATATATTTTTCTTACAAGCAATCATGATAGCCATTTTTGAAAAATGACCAACTACCACAAAAATACAGTCCTTACAATGTTTTGAAGTGGGCAAACTTGAGAGAAAATCCATTGAGACAGATTCCCAAGGCCTAGTTGGTTCTGGTAATGGCATGTAAAATCCTTGATTCTTATTTGTTGGCTTGGCTATCGCACATGGGGTGCAATATTTGATATATATTTCCACATCCTTTCACATATGGGACTAGTAGAAGTGTTTTTGAAGAACTGCCAATGTCTTATCGATACCAAAGTTTCCAGCTGTCCTACTGAAGTGTGCTTCCCATATCATCATTTGTTGGTCTACAACTAGAACATAGATGTGCCCCATATGATAGAGGACATTATCTTGCAAATAGAAATTAGAAACATGTTTACCTTTTTTAAGCACTTGATATGTATCAGCAAAGGTAGGATCTGCTTCATACAAAGCACCCCAAGTGGCAGTCTCATGTCTGCACAGGTTAAGAACTGTTGTGAGTGTAGTAATTGGTGGGTAGCTTAAGTAATCTATATCTATATTTGAGCTCCCCTTTTTGTGTTTGATTATCAGGTGGAATTGTTGAAGATATGTGGCCCACTTTTGATGCCTCTCATTTCATAGTTTGCTTTGTGTCTAGATGAATTCCAATGGTCTGTGGTCAGTGTGGATGACCGTCTCTTTCCCCAAGATGTAGTGTTTCCATTATTTGTAGGCTTTCACAATGGCATATATCTCCTTATCATATGTTGGATATTTCCTAACTGTATCAGTGAAATTTTCACTATGATATGCAATAGGATGGCCATGTTGCATGATGACAACTCCCATGGCATATTCAGATGCATCTATCATCAACTCAAAAGGTTGATGTAAATATAGCAAGACAAGAATATGGGTTGAGTAGAGTCTATTATTCAAATTCTCAAATGCCCTTTGTGGTATTTCACCCCATTGAAATGTAGCTTTAGCTCCTCCTTTAGTCATTTGGGCTAGTGACCAAGCAACATGTGAAAATCCAAGAACAAACCTGTGGTAGAAATTTGCAAGACCCAAAAACTTGCAAAGCTCTGTGAGGGTCCTTATTGTGGGGCATTCTCAAATAACCCAAATATTTTTTTGATCAACATGGACCCCTTCCTCATTCACAACGTACTTGAGGTACTAAATTGTTGTCATCCTGAATGTGCATTTGTCAAGATTTGCATACAACTTGTGATCCTGAAGAATTTGAAGTACCTTACAAACTTGTTGAAAATGTTATTCCCATGTTCTACTATAGATGAGTATGTCATCTAAGTAGACAACCATGAATGATTTGGTGAAGGGTCGTAAGATGTCATCCATCATCCTCATGAAGGTTGCAGGTGCATTAGTTAAACTGAAAGGCATAACCAACCATTCAAATAGCCCCTCCTTAGATTTGAATGCAGTGTTCCAAACATCAGTGGGATTTATGGGAATTTGGTGATAACTAGATTTGAGATCAATTTTGGTGAAGAAATTCACACCATGGAGTTGGTCCAGCAGGTCATCAATCCTAGGGAGAGAATAACAATTCTTCACAGAGATTTTATTCAGGGCTCGATAGTCAATGCAAAGCCTCCATGTTCCATTTTTATTCAGTTCCAAGACAATTGGGCTACCACAAGGTAAAGAGCTTGGCCTAATGTGACCCTTTTAGATCAATTCTTGAATATGTCTTTTTATCTCATCATTCTCCAAAACTGATCTGCGATACATAGGACTATTAGGCAAAGGTGATCCTAGGATCAAATTGATAGAATGTTTTACCTGGCAATGTAGTGGAACTCTTGTGGGTGAATTGATTAAGTCATCATATTCTCTTATGATTCATCCTATCTTCTTTTGTTGTTGTGTTGATTATGTAGTCAGGACTACAACATCGGCCTTCTTGGATTTTTGTGGTTTGACCACCATGAGAACAAATTGTTTTATTTTCTTTACCAACCTCTTATATTGCTTAGCACTAATCAAGGAGACAGATGTGGGAGGTAGTAACTCTAGTACCTTATAGTGCCATGTTCCAAGAGTGAGGGTGATCCTTCGAGTTCATGATTCATAGATGCCATGTCACTCATACATGAATGGTTGACCAAGGAGTACATGACAAACATCTAGATTGACCACATCACACAAGATGTCATCTTTGAATAGTTTTATAGAATATGAAAGAAGACACTTATGGGTGACACGAAGGTCTCTCCTTGGGCTCAACCATCCAATACTGTAGAGCTTTAGATGAGGCTTCATGGATAGATTTAGACTTTTCACAACTTTAGCAGAGATTAAATTCTTTTTACTCCCACTATCAAGAATGAAATGCAGAGGCTTACCTTTTACCCATAATTTGGAGTGAAAAAATCTTTCCTTGTCATCTGTTCTTTCTTCATGGGTCTATGATGAAGTGACAATAGTGACAGGCTCAGCATCTATAATGTCTTCTTCATCCTCTTTGACTATGGGTTGTGTATGAGGCAAAGTAGTAGATGTCAAGTATTGTGACTCAAAAAGCAGTGACTTGATGGCTCAACATTCTTCTTTGGAGTGAGTTCCAGTTTTGTGGTAATCACACCATTTTTCAACCTTCCCCTTCTGGGATTTCTTATCTTGAAACTCATTTTGCTTCTAATTTTGGCCTCGTGTTTGACCTTCCTTGTCACTTTTCCATTTTGAGAGTTGACTCTTCGTATTCTTTCTACCATGCTTCTATTCAATCTTTACTACAAATTTGTATGCCTCACCAAGGGTTTCTAAATTGAAGAGTTCCATTTCCCCCCCTATGTACCATTATAGTCTACCATGATATTTGAGAGTCTTATGTTTCTCACTTTCTTGAATGCCCAATCTTGTAGACAAATAATGAAAAGTGTCTGTATAATCTTGAACAGATTGGTCTTTACCTTAGCGAAGTTGTCTAATGGATAGTATTCTTCTTTCACTGCTTCCACAAAATCATCCCAGGTAGGTTCCACCTCAAGGCCAATGTCATCTATACTGAACCTCTTTTTGTACACTTCCCACCAATTTTTCACAAGCAATGATGCTTTCAAAAGAGCAAAAGTGATCTTTTCTCCATCAGTGAACTTATTTACAGAGAAGTAAGAAGATAGTTGATCCAACCAATTTTATACTACATCAACATTGATTTTGCCTTCAAAAGTAGGAATATAAAAATTTACCTAAACCTTGAAGGGTGTTGGGGCACTAAAAGGACGTTCCCTAGATGAGGAGCCAGGAAGTGTAGCTGCAGAGCTAGAATTTCCCATTGGAAGTGTTTGAAGAATTTGGAAAAATTGTTGCAGCATCTATGCTTGTTTCCATTAGAGGGATTCATTCACCATTTCCTTTAAAGTATTGGAATTATCGATTTCATCTACCATTTGAAGTCATTTAGAGCGAACAGGTGGAAAGTTTGGAAGCTCTATTATTTTCCACCTAAGCTTCTTGTAGCCTGACCTCATCCTCAAGATCATACACTCTCAAGACAAACCACTCTGATACCACTAATCCAAAACTCAAAAGTTTTGGTTGATAAATATTTCAATAGCAAAGAAATAACACAATAATAATGAATTCTCTGAGAAGAGATGTAGTATTACTCAAGATCACAATACAAATATATGCTTATCTCTGGGAAGAGATGTTTGTCTTCACATTTTGGGTTACCTCTTCATTTATACACATTTTGAAAGCATGGGGAGGATGTGGAAGGTCACCAATCTTGAGGGAGATTAAGTGGTTTGACTTCTAAAATTTAAAACAATACATTATTTGAGGAATTACTATTTTTTTAAACTTACTATTTTTAGACTACACTACTAAAATTGAAATTTGGGGCACTTCCATTATATTTTTTGGGGTCAAACTTCATTGATTTGAGCTTAATGCCATCTCATGACATTCTCCTCATTCTTATCTTTCCAACGTTTCAAACGGTAAGTCAATTGGAGCTACAGTGCAAAAGTTATGGCTCCCAAAAGTTTTGTCATCAATTGGGGTGGAACTGTCACCCAAATTGTCACCTAAATTGTTACCCAGATCAAGTCTATCCATCAATCTAGTTTTTACTGGGTGTAGGACTCGTCTACAAATTTGAAGTAGAAGGTAAATGAATATTTGAGGTACTTACTTTTTTGATGATCACCAGGTTCTTTGATTGAAAAGGCAGTGAAGTTCCTCGTTTAGCAATTGAAATTGCTGGTCAAGATTCTTCCCCAATTTTTCCTTTATCTGCTTGTTGAGCTGACTAGTTCTGGAACCTGGTAAATACTATGTATGATCCATCAAATGCTTCACCTTTACTTTTGGGTTCATCTTGGTAATTCAGGAAACCAATGTTGGAGTCGTTAGCTAATTCTTCTTCCCCTTCTGTGAAGAGATTAGCATCATCCTCTTGGTTTAACTCAAGTTGGAAAGAGAAATTAGATTTAATTTCAAGATATCTAACTGCTGAGTTAGCTGGAGCTGCTCCAATGGCAAGCTTCCCCTATGGGGGAGGAAGACAGTTTGGTTGCCCTTGATTTATGGCAGCATTACCTTGGTATGACTGATTGAGAAATATCCTCCTTGGTATATCTTGATACGAAGGAGAATCAGATATCCCTTGTGCCATTTTCTTTTTGAGAGATAGTAACTCATTCACCAGCTTCTGCACCATAAGATCAGTGGTGTCTATAGAGTAATATTTAGAAGATGAAAAAGATTTACTTCTGTTAGGATCTCTTTTTATCTTTCCTGCCAAGATAAGATCATCTTCAACCTCAGTGGCCAAATCCTTAGCTACAGTAAGGTATATATGGCCAGTGCACCTTAACAAGAAACTCACTTTAGGAAGCTAATAATTGATGAAGAAGCATATGAGATTCTCAGGGGTTGGTTGAGCAATTATATGAATCCTATTCCTTAGCTTGTCAAACTTGGCTACGAACTCTCTCATAGGTTCATGAGGCTCTTTCTTTATTTGCATTAGCTGAGATAATAGGGTATATGCATCTTCTACAAGTTTGAATCTAGCTTTAAACTTAGATTTGAGAGTGTTCCAGTCAGTTACAGTGTGCACTTACAGATGATAGAACCAATCTGCAGCAGCACCTTGTAACGTTTCTACAAATAGTCTGACTGATATGTCTTCATATTCCATGCCTATCATGCCACAGGCTATATAGAAGGCTACAATATGTTCATCAGGATGAACTCTCCTATCACCATATAATTTGTGAAAAATTTTCCTTAAACTACGAGGTAGTTCATGTAGAGGTGGGGTTAGATTCAGGGGAACAAAAGTGTTACCTCAGGGGCCTTAGGCTGCCATGATATGACTATTGAAGGGAGGGATAACAAATCTTGGTGGGGTATGTACAGACAAAGCTTTGCTAGCAGAGGAAAGAGAAGCTTTGCCTAGTATTGGAGACCTGACGTTGGTAGGATGAAAACTCCTAGTTCACTGAAGGTGAGTTTGTGGAGGGGAAAGATCAAAATTATTTTGATGTACAAACTCAAATACAGGGTTAACAATACCTTGATCTCTCTGGCTTTGTGTATACCATGGATTTACCAGAGTGTGAAATGGAAATGGAAAATAACTAGAACTCCTTCAATTTGAAGCTTAAGGCTTCAAACTATGCATTCTTCCCCAGCGAAGTCACCAAAAACTATTGAGTGAATATTTTGTCACCAGCTGACTGATGTTAAAATAGGTATATCAATCTCAGCATAAGGAGATTTATACGGTAAAATATGCAAGTTTACCATAGCAAAATGAGATAAATCTCTTCTCTCATTAAGGGGATGTTTCTTGTAAACTACTATAACTAATATAAGCTAAAAATACACTCAAGGGTGGGATAACACCATCCATCTTTCTTTTTTCAGAGATGATGTTCACAAAGTAGAGGAGAATCCTGGTGTAATTGCTAAAGGCACTTCTCTTCTTTTAGAAATGAAATTCAGCAGACAGCAGGGACTCTTCCTAGGTAGTAATTATAACCACAAGAAACCCACAAAAGCACAAAGTCTTTCATTGTCTCTCTCACTGATTTAGGACTAAAAACACATTAGAATGAAGTGTAGCACAAAGTCTCCACCTCAACTATGATAAGATAAAAGGTTACGAAGGATAAGGAGAGCTCAAAGTCTCTCTAGTATCCTTTACACAAAACATAGACTGAAGACAATTATGGTAGCACAAAGTCTCCCACAGTCAGCTTCAAGACATCTTCTAGCTTATTTTCACTTGTTCTGCCTATTTAATTAAATAGACAATACTATATTTATGAAAAAGACATAAGAACCATTTCCTAGATAATACAAGCTATTTCAACACAAAGTCTAAAAGGTCACTTGCTTTCTCATTCACTTAACAAAATATGATTAACAGTCTGAGCTCAAAGTCTCAAGAATGCCTTTCAATTTGGGTAGATCTTCACTTCTAATAACAGAGAGATCTCCCTTGCATAAAATGAGAGATTACAATATATAACAACCAAAAAAATACTTTGGCACTTGTTTCTAGCAAATGCCCCATGCTGCATTCAATGCCTTGAATGCATTTGAAATTCTATAAAGGGGCCATACTGGAATAGGTCATTAGCCTTAACTTTGGCATTCTAATCCATCTTAAATGTCTCCTCCAAATTATGTGCCACTTGGTCCTCTTCAAGATATTTACATGGTTGTCTATTCACTTTTACTCAAAGGGAGAAAAATAGGCCATGTCATTGAATGTTTGCGCTCTCTGATGTCCACCTGGTGGACTATTCCACCTACTAGAAACAACTCTCCTATAGATATTTCTAGATTTTTTGTAGTTTTTCTCTCTTTCCTTGCCACATTTTATCTTTCCTTGGCGATCTGAGCTCTCAGGGCTATCTTTTCACTTTCAACTGGCTCCTTCAGCTCTTTCCTCAGTTGGTCACTGAGTTTGTTCTCAGGTCTGTGCCATATTTGAAAATCAATAGTTATTCCATCACCTTGAAATTGACATCTAAAAGGACGTCACTGGTTGGTTTGAACCTCTTTGATCCTTGAACTCTTTTGGTTCAAAGGTTCAATGTTTTGTGAAGGGTTGTGTTCTCTTTCTTTTTCTTCTTCAGTTGAACCATTTCTTTGAACCCTTTGGTTGAACCATCTTGTTGTACTTATTTTTGGAATCTTTTGCTTCCTTCATTTTCTCTAAATCTTCCACTCAAACTTTGAACTCTTTGAACCTTTGAACCTTGAAAGGCAGGGTTCAATGGTTCAATGGTTTAATGGATTCTCTTATTCTTTAAGTCTTTTGGACTTGTTGAACTCATTGAACCCTTTGAACTCGTTGAACCTTTTTGGTTCAATGGTTCAATCTAACTCTTTGAATCCTTTAAAGCTTTGAACTCTTTGAAACCCTTTGAACCTTTGAACCTTGAACCATTTTGATTCAAAGTTCAACGTTCATTCACTTCCTTTGAATCATTTGAAGCTTCAAACTCTCTGGATACTTTCATTTTCTAATTCCATCAAACTTATTTAACTCGTTGAACCTTTGAACCCTTTAACTCTTTTTGGTTCAAGGTTCAACGGTTCAACAGTTCAATCTTCACTCTTCAAATCTTTCTTTTCTTTAAGTTCGTCGAAGTCGTTGAACCTTTGAACTCGTTAAACCTTTGAACCTTGTAGAGGTGGGGTTCAATGGTTCAAAGTGGTTCATTTCAATTATTTGGAGCCCGCCATTGAGTCTTTTGATCAAACCTTTGCATTGAATTATACTCAAAACACTAAGGAAAAGCCTCAAGTGTTTTGAACTTCCTTTGAAGAAAACCTGCATGTTGAACCTGCGACTTCCTTAGCTGAAAAGGCTTGAATATTTGAAAAACTTAACTGCTCAGAATATTTTTGAGAAAGTAAAGAGAGAGTTTTAGTCTATAGGACCAAAATGGTCGGTATGTTTTTCACAAAAGCAAGTGATGGATTTTGGGAATAATAAGGCACTAATAACTAAGCACAAAATTTATTCACTACTTGATGAAGATAAAATCAAAGATCAAATCAAAATAGCTTCCAAATTATAGCCTAATTAGATGGTAGCTACACTCAAGATCAAACAAAAAAAAAATATGGTGGTCTTATTAAGAGAACAAGTCTCAGGCCCCACCTCAACCAAAATTATGTTGAATTTGACATCAACAACATTATGTGTGACTGAAAGTCCTGATCTTCATTTGTTTCTCCACCATTATACATTCCATTATCATCGACCATTCCATTTCACAATCAAACCTACCATCCATTATTTTTCCTCTTTTACCCTCTATGGACACACTTTCCTTTGCAGAGGCTACAAAGATGCCTTGTTTTGATGTTTGAAGGAATCAAAATCAATGACCAAGGAAGAACACAACAACATTCTCGGCATCCAAATTTGTAGGCAATTCTTGACAAATCAGTTATTCAGATGAGGTATGGGATAATAATTAACATGATTGAGTATTATGTTTTTATCATTTATTGATTAATATGTGTATCTCCATCTCAATAATAAAAATAGAATCATATGCCATTTACTACACTAAGCTAAAAACATGTACCATACCATTTCATGTACCATATTGTTTCACATTGCCATGTCATTATTGTTATTACATATCCATTTGCCAGTGTCGCATGTTCTTGCTACTCACCCTATCACTTGGGGGCAAACCCTCTTACCATTTTATCCAATTTATCAAACCATCATTATCCTAAGCAAAACCATGCCATCTAATCATTCCATTCCTATCTAGACCAAAGCCTACTTTTACTCATCCTACCCAATCTTATTTTGATCTTGGTTACTTTGGTTCTTTTCACACCTTTTGTGGGGGGATTCCAATCAAGTTTTAATAATCAATCCAATCCATGTTTATAATGATATTCTATGAAAGTAGTGTGATAGTTGATCTAGGAAGATATCTTTCATCCTATATCCAAGTTTGTTTATGTGAGCTTGATTATAACTGCCTATGGGCAAATCAATGTCTCACCAGTCTTGTTACTAATTATAACTACCTATGGGCAAATTAGTATCATTAACCTATGTCATTTTATCCTAGTTATAACTACCTATGGGCAAACTAGGGCCAACACTTGTTTATCATGCATTATTAAATCACCTTGCAATTATTGTTTTCATTTGACTGGCCATTTTCCAAATTTGAGAACTTATTGGGACCTAGTTAGTTTTTCTTCACCTTTTATGTGGATGGAATTAATATGACTTGAGGTCATTTCAAGACTATGTGGATAATGCTCAATTCATATTGAGGTCACCTGAGTCCCCCTTTCCATACGCTCTCACTGTTTTGTGAGCAACCTAAGCCAAACACTCTCATCATTTTGTGAGCAGGTATCTTGTCATTCTCTAACAAGTTAAGATACCTCAAAATTCCAAAAACATTCAAATATTTCAAAAATACAAAAATATTTGTCCTATCTAAGCCTATTCAATCATCCTCAATCTGCCTTACTAGGGCATTGTCATTGTTGGGATGCTTTCTTTTGCTTTTGTTTTTAGGCTTTCTATTTATTTATTTGTTTCAGGTTGTTTGTTTGTTTGTTTATTTTTTTATTCGCTTACCTATTTGTTTGCTTTTAGCACTGTTGCCTTGACTCAGTCTATATGTGTTCATTGGGTGATTCCTTGAAAACATTATTCTTGATTCCATCCATATTCATATGTTAACATTGTCATCATGGTTTTTATCATTAGTGTTTTTTTTTAAGTGTTTATTGGATCGAGAGTCAATCATTATGCATATTTTGGAATAGTCTTCATGGTGTTCTATTATAAATCCTACCATCACATGCTATAGAAAAAATTACCTTCAAGAAGGTCTACAATCAATGGAGCTATAGAAGTTTCTCTTTGGCACCTTGGCAAACCATTTCATCCCACTCTTGATCAAATTAACCCATTGGTCATTCTATTGGTATCATTGTTAATCAAGATGAGCATCTCCTCATTAATAGGTACAACTGAATCATTCACATTGATCAATCTTATTCTTCTATTCATCTATTTCATCACTTTGCACCCGCTCATATTTAATCTATATTCTAGGTTATATCCTTGAGTTATGCTTGCTAATCATCCCTAATTGGGGCACAATCATTTTTAGCTAATCTAGGTCCTCTTAATGATTATAACTGCCTATGGGTAAATCATTATTTTGACTTTTATTCCTAATTATAACCACCTTTGGGCAAATCAGTAATCTCTTTAAATCAATGCATGCAAGCATTTGCTCATTTGGATTAATCTCAACCATGGGTTAATTCCACCTTTCTTGTTTCTTTTCAACAGACCATCCATCAACAAATGTGATAACCACTCCCTCGAGGGGGCATCATCATAGGCTTTTCAAAACCATTTAGAGCTTTATTCTTCAACCATAATCTTCTTTTGGCATACAGGCCATCTCTCATTATTTGAGAAGACATTGCTTTTCCTATGGTTTTCAACATCTTCCCAAATAGGGGCAAACTGTAGACACCTAAATGTGGCCACCGATAACCTCCAATTAGGCTTTTGGCCAATTTCCACCCAAAATGCACAATTTGGCCTAAAAGCACTAAAACACATTAAATGATGTGAAACTAACATATTCAAGTGTTGATTTTGGCCAAGGTATCCCTAAATGGGGCAATTCAATTTATGGGCCAGCTAAATTTGATCAGATCATTTCGAATCAAAATGCCAAATTTGCACCTAGGTGCTCTAGATTACTCTTTCCTATCAAATATTCTACACAAGACACGTTCCTTTGTTATTTGTTATTGATAACATCCTAAATTGGAATATGATTCTAATGCATTTGATATCACTTTACAATTCCAATCTAGTCAAATTTTGGACCAATAACAAGGCATTCTGATCAATTTGAGTAATGTGTGCACAAAGTGCTTAATCATGCTTAAGAGATAATTAATCCAAATCAAGGCCTAATTAAGAATTCCATGAAAACATGTTAAATAATTTGTTTTGGAAATGAATATTAAATATTTGCATCATCAAGTGACCTCATTTCTTGGGAAGACATCCCTAGGTAATAAATGCCACAAATATTAGGATCCATGCCCTCCATGCCTCATCAATGCCTTCCATAATGCCCTCCATGCCTCTTAATTGCTCCTCTATCCCAAATATTGATGAGCCTATTTATCAATTTTAATTTCATAATTGGATTAATCCCTAGCCACATATCTCAATCATGAGATGGATGGTTTAGGTTGATTCTAGACATTCTCAAAAATCTATAAATAGAGAGGCCATGAACATAATTTCTAAGCTATTTTGGTGCAAAGTTATTGTGCTCAAATATCTTCAAAAGACATTATTATGCAAATTTATAATGCCAATTTGGTTCTAAAAGTTTCAAGCAACTAGTGTTACCATGCCAAATTGATTCCAAGCCAAGCCACAAGCCAAAGGTGCCAAGGAGAGATGGAGGTAGCCAAGCTTCCATTGCCAAGTACTTCATGAGCACAAGCCAAGCAAGCCACTACTAAAAAGGTATTTAGAGCATCCAAGGAAGGTGAAGGAATTCTTGTGTTTTATTCTTTACTTTTTAGTTGTGTTTTTCATTTGTTTTTGTTAACTAAGCTCTCCCTAGTGTCTAGGCCTAGAGATGTTATGCTATTAGTGTGTTTCTTTCATTTTATTTTCATTTTGAAACTAACACCATACTAACCATTCTTTCTTGATTCAAATTTCAAGATCCACAGATAAGGCCAAGGTTAGTGGGCCTCAAAGATTCAATGAAGCATGTTTAACCATGCATTCATAAATCAATGTTGAGCTTAAAGTAAAAAAGTTAGAGGATATTAAGATTAAGTGAAGGTCTAATAAGTGTCATGATCATGGCAAGCTAAAGGATCAATGGTATGTGTTTGATCTTACAGGTATGTGTTTGATATTATAGATAAATATCAATGGCATGTGTTGACTCATGAAGATAAGATCGATGATACATGTTCAATCAAATAGAAGAAAGATTGATGGCACACATTCAATTGAACTAAAATATCCAATAGTGCATGCAAAAATAGATCTAAGGGTTCCCTTGCAAGCAAGCCCAGATTGAGATCAAAAATTGAGATTAAAAGTCAAAAGCTTAGGGACTTCCATGGAGAGAAAATGCAACCTAAGGTCAAACCAAGGCAAATGTTTCAAAGGAAACCATTGAAGCTCAATCAAGAACTCCATTAGAGGATTTAGATCATGAATAGTTGATTTTCTTAAGTTTTCAATAAATCCTTGGCTTTCATGTAGTTCAGAGGCATGATAGGTTTATTTAAACCTAATGCAGTCCAAGAATGAGGCCATGTAGTCTATAGATCTTCCTTGATATAATGACTATATGAAAACCAATAAATTAGATTGGTTTTTGATCTATAGTAAAGATCTATGTTCAGTTTGGAGCATATATAGATATAAATGAGACATAGAATAATGTTTTATATTCCATAATAGCTAATAGCTTTGATAAACAAGTACCTATGGCCACCTAAAGTAGTTATAGTCATGGCTTTTTTAGGTATATGAATATGATTATTTTGTCCTTATAGTGAAGGGCATTAATGCAGAGGAGCTCGAAAAGATTCACATGATGGGGGTGGTTGCTTCTTGTAGTGGTCTTGACCTTCATGATCATCCTTCCATGCTAGATAGAGTCATAGTGACATTAATGCATGAGGAGCTTGAGGAGTTGGTACAGTTATTGTCTTGATCATTGATGACCCCTTCTCCACTCTCTCACGTGTTCCTTCCCCTCTCTCTCATCCCATTCTACTATAAATTCAAGCTTTGAGCTCTTGAAATGGATCCCTCTTGGGCATGACTAGAATCTACCAAGATTGATCTTTATAAACTCTTAAGATGAATAGGATTTTGTGTTCAGATTTCATTATGATTATCTCATGTGTTCATTTCAGTTGATTTGTATATGTGGTAGAGCTTTGTCCCCTGTCAAGTCCTGATCTCACATAGTTGGTAGTTTGTCATGTTATGCAAGTCATTCATAGTATTTGATGTCATTTTATTGAAGCTAAAAATGGATATGTTGACTGGTTATTGCCTTGAATTAGGCCTATTCCATCATTTCCCTCAAGTCTTGATCACTTGATGAAACCTCTACATGAAATATTGATGCATAACAAACATTTGGAGTTGTAAATTCAATCTTTTGATTGACTCATTAGGGTTTTAGAAGCTCAAGTAAGAGTGGATGAACAATCAATTTAGGTGTATCACCAACATTAGCTTAGATTTCTCTTTCATTTATCTTTATCTCTCTTTTCAACCCAAAAATTAGTAGGTTTTAGTGGAAATGAGCTAAGTGATACATCAGAAGAGCTAGCTTCATGAAAAATCCTAGAGTTATGACCCAAGATTAGGTGACCCACAGCCTAGGGTCAGGTCCATATTAGACTAGGTTTGAGCAAGAAGACCTAATCACTCCTTTGCTCAGTTAGGGTGCAGCCTAGGCCTCCAACACCTATCCTAATCCCCACTTACATATTATTTGGAAATTTTAAATTTTTGATGGCCCACCTACTAACCTATGCCTAGCCTCTCCTACATCCCTACATAATCCCTATATAATACATCTTTAAGCCTAATTAAACCCTAATAAAATGCTAAAATTCAAGGATTATAGAATCCTCTTTATTCTAACCCCTCCTCTATAGAAGCCTCTAAATCTAGAGGCTTCCAAAGAATTTAAAAATCCTTTTAATTCTCATCCATTGATATCCATCATCTAACTTCAAATATACACCATTGATCTCTCCCTCCAAAATATATTTAAACAACTCCTCTCCTCCATGGGAGGCCAACTTGAATTCTCATGCCATCTCCATGACAAACCAATCGCAAGCATCCATCTAACATCCTTGATCAAGCAACCACCATGTCAAAAATCTGAGTCAAGATAATCTCTATCCATTTTATTGTTTTGCATCTATTTAATCATGGTGTGGATCACTTATTTTTAGGATCATAGTGCCATTTTGAATTGTGGATTCATCCATTGCATTTGGTTTTAATGGATCTAGAATTTAATTAAGTAGTTTGGCGTTTGAGTGTTTAAATTGCATAGTTTAAACTATTAAGCTCAAAATTCCTTCTGCACTTTACAAGTTGTGTTCAACCTTAAAGGAATATCTACTAAAATATTAATGAATGATAAGGAATAATAAATAAATAAATGAATTTATATTTTAGAATAGTATTATGGGGTTTCATTGATCAACTCATAAAACCCATTGGGGGCTTCATATGCCATGAGCAGACCAAGTTCTTTATGGCTTGTCCCCAAAAGAGGGTTTGTGTAGAAGTGAAATTATATTAGGATTTGAAATACTCCATTAATATACAAATTGGAACTAATAGATTTTCACAGTGGGTTTTACATATCAATTTATTGAATAATTGTTTTTGGTGTCAACCCTCAGACCACATGATACAAGAATGTCCTTTGATGGTGAATGTGACTCTTATTTCTTAGGAAAAGGGTGGACCTGAGGCCAAACCTCACAATGGAAATAGTGATGGTTGGACCACAGTCACCAACAATAATAATAACCCATCAAAAGGTGGTATTAGGCCACAAAAATTTTCATATAGGCCTGTTGTGAACAATCATGCCTCAACATCTACTAGTAAATCTATTTTTCCCAATAAAGTTTCACCTCTACTTTTGCATACATCATAAGCAGTGGCTTCTCTGGTTGAGGTGACACCTTTAACTCCACCATCACAACCCTCTCCTAGGGTGAACATCTCAAAGGAAGAATGGATTTTGGTCATCTTGGATTACAAGTTAGTTTTTCAGCATTCCTAAATTCCCTTTCCTTATTCTAAGGAATATATGGCTCATAAGAGACAACCATTTAAAATGAGTGATTACATGCTAAACAAGCCAATGTATAATCAATTTGTTGCACTTGAATATCTCACAGAGGAGAATGATATGCACCTTGATAGTTCCCAATGATAGTTTTATCTTGGAAAGTTTAGGGCCTTACTAATCCTTCACGTAAGTATGCGGTTAGGAACAATTATCATCTTTTTAGTAGTATGAAAATTATTTGCTTGCAAGAGGTCAAGATTTCTATCTTTTAACTATAAAATACAACCCAAACATTTTGGCTTGGGGCCATTTATCAAGCTACTGCGGCATGAAGATGGGCATCATGGGGTCATCACTTTATTGGCTCTAGAGCTTTCTCAAAACATTATTTCATAGAATTTAGACCCCACCCATCTGGTGGTTTGGAACTTTTTTTATTTTGATAAGGTTCAAAATAGTTAGCTTTTTATCAGTATGAAAATTCTCTGCTTGCAAGAGGTCAAAATTTTTGGCTTTTTACTATAAAATGCAACCCGAGTAATTTGTCCTAGGGCCATTTATTAGGTTATTAGGCATGAGGCTAGGCGTGGTGGGGTTGTCACTTTATTGGCTCCAAAGACTTCTCAAAACATTATTTCCTAGGGTTTAGACCCTTTTTTATTTTTATAATCAGATCATTGGGATTTTTAACTTGTACACCTCTAATAATTTTGTGGAACATGCCTCCCTCTAGAGATGGTTAACCAGCTCACTTCTTGATGTATATTGGATCCTTTATGGTGATTTAAACATGGTGGAATCTACTAAGGATAAGGAAGGGTGCCATTCCATGTGTTGGTGTGTTGGTGAATGGGAGGCTTGGTTATATATGCATAAAAAATTTGAGGTGTTTGATCCCAATCACCATTGGAGGAAAAACTTAAATATCCCCTAGTTTACTTGGTCTAATTTTTGACAAGGAGAAGATCAGGTGCTTTAGTGGTTAGACTGAGCTTTGCTAGTTGAATAAGACCTCTTTTTTTGCCCTGGTGCATGATCGATCAGTGTCAATTATCTCTGATACTTTTTTATCAGATCACCACCCTATTTGTTTTAATATTGAGTGGTCCACACCTCAAGTGAAGCCTATTTCAACTCAATTTTACCTCAATAATACTCATCTTAAACATGAAAGAATAGTGGGGTATATAATCAGAATCTAAAACCTAGTTCCCCAGCCAGAGGTAAATATTGGCTAGATTCAGTGGTGGTCAGATGCTCTAGCTCACACTACCACTTTTATTCATATTTATGGTAAATAAGTTGCCTCTTTCCAACATCATTTGCATAATGCTACAAATGTTGAATACCTTTGGGTTTCATAAGATCTAAAAATATCTCCTTTTAATGTTCAACTTCAAACACAATTATCCCATTAGCGTCACAAGCTTCAAGTGGAGGAGACCCACAAGGCCAGAAGAGCTCAGATGAGAGCTTGTATGCATTGGTTGAAAATATGAGACAAAGTCTCTAAGGATTTATTTACCCTTCTTCATTCTAGAAGGGCTGAAAATATAATTAAAGTTGTCAAGGAAGGAAATGATCAACCCAGGCCACCTCATTCATTATCATGGAGTCTTTTCAGCCCAGGCCGCCTCTCCAAAATGAGAAGTGGCTCTCAATCAATGTCTTCCAGGTGTCCCTTGAAAAGTTTCCAATTCCCAAAAGATTTCCTGTGATAGGCCCTTCTCTCTTAGTGATCTCTATGAGGTAATTAAGTAGATGGTGGTTGACAAAGCCTCAGGGATTGGTGGTTTCCTGTTCAAATTCTATCAAGCTCATTGGGATACTATAGATTATGATCTTCATAAGGTGTATTCTCAAGTTGTATTAACTACTTCTTTGGAACCTCTTATAAACCAAAGAAATATTAAATTTATTCCCAAAATTGGTGACCCTAAAAATATCACTAACTAGAGACCTATTACTCTTCTCAATGTCTCTTATAAGATTATTTTTAAGGCTTTAGCCCTCATGTTAAAACATCTTCTTCCTTTAATTGTCATAAGTGAGCAACTGGCTTTATTCAACACATATTCATTCTGGATAATTTGTCATTGTTGTCTGGGAAGGTATAGAATGGGCTCGAATCTCCAATCAAAAAGCCTTATTTGTTAAAATTTATTTTGAAAAGGCTTATGACCATATTCAGTGGCCCTTTATTCTTTCCATGTTATAGGCCCTTGGCTTTGGCCCTAAATTTATTCACAATGTCAATATGCTTTTCCAAGATGGTGGGGCATGTATTACCATCAACGACACCCAATATTCTTAGTTTAAACTTCATCATTCTATATGACAAGGATGTCCTTTAGTTACTTCATTATATGTGCTAGAAGTAGAGGGATTCAACTACCTATTAGGTAATTACACTTCTAGGGGTTTGATGAAAGCCATTTCCCTCCCTCAGAATGACCATTAACTATTGAATGGCCACTTTGCAAATGATTCCTTCCTCACTCTCCAAGAGGAAGAAGAGTCAGCTAAGAATACTATGGAATGCCTTCATATTTTTTGTTTGGCTTCAAGCTCATCTATTCAATGGATAAAGACTCAATGTTATCACCAATGTCTGGCTCCCAAACCTCCTTAGCTAGAGGGATATTAGTGGTAGTGGCTTATTCCAGGTGTCCAGTTTAAATTCCTTGGCATCCCTTTTGCTTTTCGAGCTTCTCCCTCTAAGTTATGGTCTTCTATGGTGCAAAGGGTTGAGAAAAAAAATCTTTCTAGATCACAAAGCCTTTATCTTTAGCTGGTAAATTTTAGATTTGCTCCAAGGTTTTGACAACTACGCATGTTTATTACTCTTCTTATTGGGCCCCTTCTAATGTCGTTTATAGTAAACTAGAAAAACTCCTAAGAGATTTTCTATGGGCTAATTTTGAAGGTCACAATGGCTTTCACAGAGTTGCCTAGAACATAAGTTGTTGGCCTAAGGAAATAAGTGGTCTGGGTCTTTTGGATATTAAAATTTAAGCCCTTCCTCTTAGTGTTGAATGGATCATTAGGGGTCTTGTTGGTGATGAAGCCTAGAAGATTTTTCTTTGCCACTATATTTCTTAGGGGCTCCCCTATGGCAAGAGGCTTGGTAGGGCCTCAAAATTCATTCCCTTTTTATCACCCCAGTGCCAGTTAAAATTAAGGGTACTTTTGTTATGCAAAGTCTATGGAAGGTGTTGGTTGAATATTTTGTCTATCAACATACTGGTAAACAAAATAGGTCTGATCAGCCAAAGTAGGAAGATTAGTCATCCAAATGTGTAAGTTTATCACATCAGAAGGAGACTGCTCTCTCCTCTCATCAAGGGGAGGTTCCCTGTGGATATGCTATATATATGTATAAATAGAAAATAATACTCAAGGGTGGGACAAGACATCCATCTCTCTTTCTTCAGAGATGACGTGTACAAAAAAAAAGGAAAAACTCAAGGGAAATGATAGAAAGCACTCCTCTTCTTTCAGAATAACTATTCAGCCAGCCACAAGAATACTCCTGGAAATAAAAGCAAAATGTAACTGAGGGTGTAGTAACCAACAAATTGAGATAGAGCACAAAGTCTCTACCTGAAATGCTCAAGAGTAATATAGGAAGGACAATGAGGGCACAAATTCATCCCAAAGTCCTTTACACATCATTGAAAAGAAAACACACTGAAGGTAGCTATGGGGGCACAAAGTCTCTCCACAGTTGATTCTTCAGGACACCTTCCTGAACAATTTTACTAATCCTGCTTGTTAAATTAATGGAACGGAAAATATATCAAGGAAAAAGACATAAGAACATCTTCCTTAACAACAAAGATATCACAGCACAAAGTTTGAAAAAGTTCCTTGCTTTCTTATTCCAATAACAAAATATGATCAGCATACTGAGCACAAAGTCTCAATGATGCCTCTCAATTTGGGCAGAGTTTCATTTAGATTGTCAAAAATGAGATGCATTTACAATGAAAGAAAGTCCCTTATATAGCCACTTCAAGGACTCGATAATAGTAATACATCATGATGCATTGGGAACTGTTAGGAAAACAAGCTAGAACTTTGGGGCATTTACCCATTTGATCTTCTCAATGTAGATAAACAAGCCACGCAATTGAAAGATTGCAACTTCAATGTCCACCTGGCAGTTTGATCTTGTCTTCATCATTCCTCCTTTTCTGGTTAATTGAATCGGGCCCTGGATTCATTCATTGTTTTATTTTTCCTCGCTTTCAGCTGGTTTTGGTCTTGAATTCTGGGAATGCATTCAGGTCTATAAATTCAAAGGATCAACGGCTACTTCATGGACTTTAAAATTGACATTTACATGTCTATCGATGTGCTCTCAATGGCTAGTTCACTATCTTAAATTTGACATCTTCAGGCGCGTCACCCCTTGGTCCTCTTTTGGCTTTCAGCTTTGTATTCTTCCAAATTGGACTTGCCCTTTCGAGCCTTGAGAAATGACCTATGCCAAGTCAAAATAGCCTTTTACTTTGGTTGCCGAGAGTCCCCCGCAAGGGCACCTGCCCTTTAGGGTCCTTTGGCAGCCCTTTGCCTTGGCAGTTTTGGCAAACAAATCCCTGGGCTTTTTATTTGAGTCTCCCACAAACTATCCTTCGGGCAAATTCCTGGGTGTTTTCTCTCGTGGGTAATTTCTGCGGACATTTGTCCCACGGAAAATTCCCAAGGAGAATTTGCCCAAGGAAAATTTTCGCAGACAAAAAGTCTGGGGAAAATTCCCATGAACAAAAGTTTGCATAAATTTGTTTCACAAAGTCTTTGACTGGTCTTTGAATTTTTTGTGCTTGCTGCCACTTAGAATTCTTTCGAGCTTTTTTTTCGAAGTAATTCCTTCAGACAAAAATCTGAAAGAATTAAGTCTTAACCAATTTTAAATGCCTTAAATAATTTGAAAGAATTACCTCTCAGGCTTCTTTGAAAACGACCCTTCTAAAGGGTGCTTTTATTGATTAAGTGTCCTCTGCAAGGGCACTTATCCTTCGAAAAGCTTCCTTTTGCATTGAACCACCCCTTTGAACTTTGGCAATGAACCATTTCGTTGAACCAAGATGTTGAACCAATCGGTTGAACCAAAAATGGTTCAAGCCGATGGTTCAAGCCAATGGTTCAATGAATGAAACAAGCCGATGAACTAAGCATTGAACAAAATAGTTGAACTTGCCTTTGAACCAACAGTTGAACCATTTCATTGAACCAATCGGTTGAACTAAGGCTTTGAACCAAAATGGTTCAAACCAATGGTTCAATCGAATGAACTGACTAAATGAGCCAAGTGAATGAACTGAGTGAATGAACCTGTTGTTGAACATGTTCATTGAACCAAGACATTGAACCAAGTTTTGGTTCAACAGTTCAAACAAAGCTTTGAAAAATGTCTTTGAACCTGTTGTTGAACATTGAGACGTTGAACCAAAGGATGAACTGAACGAATGAACCAACTGAGTGAACTATTTGGTTGAACCAAAAGACGCTGAGTGAAATAAAGTGTTGAACCACTTGGTTGAACCGAGCCATTTGAACTGTTCCTTTGGTTGAACCCGCTGTTGAACCTTGAACCCATTGAACCAAAGTGGTTCAATGGTTCAATGGTTCAAGCCACCTTGATTTGGTTAAGTGTTTGGAATTCGATGAACCAATTGTAATGATTGAACTTTGAACCTTGATGAAGCGCTTAACTCTTGCCAAAGGCATTGAACTCGTTGAACCTTGAACCCGTTGAACCTTTGAACCAAAGTGGTTCAATGGTTCAATGATTCAATGGTTCAAGTCTCTTTTTTGCACTCAGATGCTTGCTAATGGAGATTTTTGATTGAATTGAGGCTCTGAACCAATCTCAAAAAATGACCAAGTGTTGAAAACCAATTCTTTTGACTGAAACCGCTTGGAGAAATCTTTGAACCTGTGTAAATGAACCTGCTTGCACAATCCGTAGACTTCTCTTCCTGCTGAAGAGTCCATAGATTTTTTGAGAAGTTTGGAAAATGAGGAATTTGAATGTTTAGGACAAATTTTGGAAATGGAAGAGACAATTCTAGTCTGTAAGACCAAAATAATTCAAATGTTGTCCCAGAAAAGACTGCTATTTTTGGGGGACAACAGTTGGCTCTAGTTGGGGAACTTCTGTCAATTGCAAAATGAATTGAAAGGAGTAGAATCTAGAATTTCTATTGTCTTCATGTGTACCATTGGGCTTTGGAGTCATACTACCCAAAAATGAAAGACATCAGAAATGAAAACAAACAAAACAAAATAGAATTAAAAATTATACAAATATACATATATACATATGCAATGATCTGATACTTCAAGAGTTGAAGTGTTTCAGATGTTTCCCATTGTGAGATAATGATAATGGCATCCTGTCTTGATAAACTAGCAAGAAACCATTTTGTCCCTAGAATCGATGACGGGCAAATGGAATTCTCCACTAGGAAACCAATTTTCTGTGTCTTCTTCTTGGCCTTTTCTTCTTCTTTTTCCAATGCAAGATGTGGTCTTCAAACCAAAAACCATCACTCCTTGCTTTCTTGGTGAAGGATTCCTTTGCCTAATTTTGATTTGCAGCAGCATGATTTACCATCATAACTTGTTGTTTTGTTGTTTTAGTCTAGCACATGATTGGATCGCCCAAGTCAAACTCCTGACAAACTATCAAATTATCATCTCCTTTGATGTGAAGGAGTTTGACTTCTTCATCTTGAGCAATATTCAATTTAGGAAATAGAGATTCACATCCAGCTGTGTTGTTGATGTTGCTGACTTGCAAATTACATGAAGGAAGAATATCTCTTCTAGGAGATATCAACATAGTCCCAACTCTATCATTGGTGGAAGAATTGTTGTCATCATCAGAAGCTGATCTCTTATCAGATTTCTCTTCATTAGAGATGGAAGATCCTTCCTTGTTTATATTGTGCTCTACCAATTCTCCTGAAGTCTTGTTTGGATCAATTCCTAGATTATTAGCTACAAGACTTTCATTTGTAGGAACATTAGCATCCTCTATGGTAAATAAATAATTACCCCTACCTGAAGATTCATACAGAATTTGTGCTACAGGGGATGATGTTTGGGTAACCACGTATCTTGCCTCCTTTTCAGGGAGCAATCTCTTTATTATGCCTTGGACAGGGCTCCTTACTTCAAACAGGCCCATGCTTATTTCTCCTCCTACCTCCTTGCAAAAATTTCTTTCAAATAAAATGCCATAAGATGCTGGGACGTCAGCCTCCAAGACAGTCATTTTAATCCTCTTGTATGAAAAGGCTATAAATACAAATTGGGCATCTTTGATTTTCCCTAGCAATGGTACTTGCTTGTTTTCCATGGAGAAACATCTCCCAAATGTTTTAGTCAATGTGAGACCAAGAGACTCAGCGACTTTAGCAAGGATGACATTGTCAAATGCGCACGAGTCTATTATACAGTTACTCAGCTTGTGGCCATTGATTAACAGGGAAACATAGAAGGGTTCTATTTTTATAGGAGCAGTTGGAGGAGTAATGATTAGATTATTTGGAATAGGCATGTTCTTTGGAGAATCAAGAATTACTTTTTTAGCTTTTTGTCCTACAGGGATGGCTTGATTTTTAATATATTGGACCAACTTATTCAGTTGATCTGGATTGGACTGCAAGTATTCAAATTTAGATATCTGTATTTTTGTCTTTTTGACATGATCAATTATGTCAAATGGCTGAATCGAGCTAGGTATAGAGAAAGGTACTTCAACTTTCTAAGTTTAGGGGGGATGGGAGGTGGGCTAGTTTGTGAATTGGGAGTAGAAGGTGAAGGTGAAATAGATGTATTTACCTTTTGGGTGATGACCGGATCTTTTGATTGAAAGGGTAGATCAATCCCATGTTTAGCAATTGTGATCGCTAGTTGAGGTTGTTCTTTTATCTTTTCTTTATCAACTTGCTAGAATGATTAGTTCTTGGATCTGGTAAACACTGCATATGATATATCTAAAGCTTCCCCTTTGCTTCTGGGTTCATCCTAGTAATTCAGGAAACCAATGTAGGAGTCGTCAGTTGATTCTTCTTGATTGTCTTCAATGATATCAGCATCATTTTCTTGATTCAATTTAGGCTGGAAAGAGAATTATGATTCTGCTTCAAGGTATCCCATTGTTGAATTGGTTGAAGGAGCTTCCAGGGCAAGTTTTCCTTGTGGGGGAGGAAGGAGATTTGTTTGCCCTTGATTCCTGGCAACATTGCCCTGATATGACTGATTTGAGAATGTCCTTCTGTATGTAGGAGTAGAAGACATTCCTTGAGCCATTTGCTTCTTAAAAGCAAGCAACTCATTTGCTAATTTCTACACCATTGGATTTGTGGTGCTTGTACACGCAAATTCAGAAGATGATGAAGCTCTATTTCTATTTGGATCTCTTCTTATCTTCCCTGCTAAGATGAGATCATCTTCTACTTCAGTGGCTAAAAGTTGAGCTACAGTGAGATCTATTTGACTAGCACGTCTCAAGAGAAAACTGACTTCAGGTAGTTTAGAATTAATGAAAAATCATTTGAGATTCTCAGTTGTAGGTCTAGCAATTACAGGGATTCTGTTTCTCAATTTGTCAAATTTAGCTATGAAGTCTCTCATAGGCTCATGAGGCTCTTTCTTCATCTATGTAAGTTGAGCCAAAAGTGTATGTGCATCTTCTACAATTTTGAATCTGGCTTCAAACTTAGCTTTAAGAGTATTCCAATCAGTCACAGACTGAGCCTGTAGATGGTAAAACCAATCTGCAGTAGCACCTTGTAATGTTTCAACAAAAATCTTGACTGCTACATCTTCAAATTCTACTCTGATTACTCTACAAGCTATACTGAATACTGCAATGTGTTCATCAAGATGAACTTTCCCATCACCATAGAATTTAGGGAAATTCTTCCTAAAACTGCGTGGAAGCTCATGTAGAGGAGGAGTAAGATTGAGAGGACCAAAAGCATTACCTCAGGGGCCTTGAACTGCGATTATAAGATTTTGAAAAGGAGGGATAACAAATCTCAAAGGGGTAATTATAGGCATAACTTTATCAACAACAAAAGTATATACTTCATCTGGTAATGGAGATCTGGCTTTAGTAGGAGAGAAGCTCTTGGTTCGTTGGAGACGAGATGGTGAATGAATAGATCAAAATCGCTTTGTTGTACCAGCTCGAACACAGGATCAACAATACCTTTAGCCCTTTGGCTTCATGTATACCTTGAATTTGCCATATTGTAAAACAAAAATAGAAAAGAATTGACCTTGCTTCAGTTAAAGCTTGGGGCTTTAAACTGTGCGTTCTTTCCCAGTTAGTGTGGAGGTGAATGGATAGGCTATAAATGGATAATGGGTATTTCCCCAGTGGAGTCGCCAAAAACTGTTGGTTGAATATTTTGTCTATTAGTGTACTGGTAAACAAAATAGGTCTGATCAGCCAAATTAGGAAGATTAGTCATCCAAATGTGTGAGTTTATCACATCAAAAGGAGACTGCTCTCTCCTCTCATCAAGGGGAGGTTCCCTATGGATATGCTATATATATGTATAAACAAAAAATAATACTTAAGGGTATGAAAAGACATCCATCTCTCTTTCTTCAGAGATGATGTGTACAAAACAAAGGAAAAACTCAAGGGAAATGACAGATAGCACTCCTCTTCTTTCAGAAGAACTATTCAGCCAGCCACAAGAATACTCCTAGAAATAAAAGCAAAATGTAACTGACGGTGTAGTAACTAGCAAATTGAGATAGAGCACAAAGTCTCTACCTTAAATGCTCAAGAGTAATATATGAAGGACAATGAGGGTGCAAAGTCATCCCAAAGTCCTTTACACATCAATGAAAAGAAAACACACTGAAGGTAGCTATGGGGGCACAAAGTCTCTCCACAGTTGATTCTTCAAGACACCTTCCTGAACAATTTTACTAATCTTGCTTGTTAAATTAATGGAACAGAAAATATATCAAGGAAAAAGACATAAGAACATCTTCCTTAACAACAAAGATATCACAACACAAAGTCTAAAAAAGTTCCTTGCTTTCTTATTCCAATAACAAAATATGATCAGCAGACTGAGCACAAAGTCCCAATGATGCCTCTCAATTTGGGTAGAGTTTCATTCAGATTGTCAAAAAAGAGATGCATTTACAATGAAATAAAGTCCCTTATATAGCCACTTCAAGAAGGACTCGGGAATAGTAATACATCATGATGCATTGGGAACTGTTAGGAAGACAAGTTGTAACTTTGGGGCATTTTACCCATTTTATCTTCTCAATGTAGATAAACAAGCCACGTAATTGAAAGATTGCAACTTCAATGTCCACTTGGCAGTCTGATCTTGTCTTCACCATTCCTCCTTTTCTATAATCGAATCGGACCCTGGATTCATTCATTATTTTGTCTTTCCTCACTTTCAGCTGGTTTTGGTCTTGAATTTTGGGAATGCATTCGGGTCTATAAATTCAAAGGATCAACAACTACTTCATAGACTTTAAAATTGACATTTACATGCCTGTCGATGTGCTCTCAATGACTAGTTCACTGTTTGAATTTGACATCTTCAAGCACATCACCCCTTGGTCCTCTTTCGGCTTTGTATTCTTCCAGATTGGACTTGCCTTTTTGGGCCTTGAGAAATGCCCTGTGTCAAGTCGAAATAGCCTTTTACTTTGGCCGCTGAGAGTCCCCAGCAAGGGCACCTGCCCTTCAGGGTCCTTCGATAGTCCTTTGCCTTGGCAGTTCCCATGGACAAATCCCCAGGCTTTTTATTTGAGTCTCTCGCAAACTATCCTTCAGGCAAATTCTCGGGTGTTTTCTCCCACGGGTAATTTCTACGGACATTTGTCCCACGGAAAATTCCCATGGACAATTTTCCTGGGGAAAATTTCCACGAAAAAAAAATCCAGGGAAAATTCCCGCAAACAAAAGTTTGCAAAAATTTGTTCTGCAAAGTCTTTGACTGGTCTTTGGATTTTTCGCGCCTGCTGCCACTTATAATTCTTTCAGGCTTTTTGTCCGAAGGAATTCCTTCAAACAAAAATTTGAAAGAATTAAGTTTTAACCAATTTTAAATGCCTTAAACAATCTGAAAGAATTACCTCTCGGGCTTCTTTGAAAATGACCCTTCGAAAGGGTGCTTTTATTGATTAAGTGTCCTCTGCAAGGGCACTTATCCTTTGGAAAGCTTCCTTTTGCATTGAACCGCCCTTTTGAACTTTGGCAATGAACCATTCCATTGAACCAAAAATGGTTTAAGCCAATGGTTCAATGAATGAAATAAGTTGATGAACAAAGCATTGAACCAAACAATTGAACTTGCCTTTGAACCAACAGTTGAACCATTTCGTTGAACCAATCAGTTGAACCAAGGCTTTGAACCAAAATGGTTCAAGACAATGGTTCAAACCAATGAACCGACTAAATGAGCCAAGCGAATGAACTGAGTGAATGAACCTGCTGTTGAACCAAGATGTTGAACCAAGTTTTGGTTGAACAGTTCAAACAAAGCTTTGAAAAATGTCTTTGAACCTGCTATTGAACCTTGAGACATTGAACCAAAGGATGAACTAAAGGAATGAACCAACTGAGTGAACTATTTGGTTGAACCAAAAGACGTTGAGTGAAATAAAGCATTGAATCGCTTGGTTGAATCGAGCCATTTGAACCGTTCCTTTGGTTGAACCTGTCATTGAACCTTGAACCCGTTGAACCCATTGAACCAAATTGGTTCAATGGTTCAATGGTTCAAGCCACCTTGATTTGGTTAAGTGTTTGGAATCCGATGAACCAATTGTAATGATTGAACTTTGAACCTTGATGAAGCACTTAACTCTTGCCAAAGACATTGAACTCGTTGAACCTTGAACCCGTTGAACCTTTGAACCAAAGTGGTTCAATGGTTCAACGGTTCAGTGGTTCAAGTCTCTTTTTTGCACTCAGATGCTTGCTGATGGATATTTTGGATTGAATTGAGGCTCTGAATGAATCCAAAAAAATGACCAAGTGTTGATAACCAATTCTTTTGACTGAAACCGCTTGCAAAAATCTTTAAACTTGTGTAAATGAACCTGCCTGCACAGTCCGTAGACTTCTCTTCCTGCTGAAGAGTCTGTAGATTTTTTGAGAAGTTTGGAAAATGAGGAATTTGAATGTTTAGGACAAATTTTGTAAATGGAAGAGACAATTTTGGTCTGTAAGACCAAAATAATTCAAATGTTGTCCCAGTAATGACTGCTATTTTTGGGGGACAACAGCTGGCTCCAGTTGGGGAAACTCTATCAATTGCAAAATGAATTGAAAGGAGTAGAATACAGAATTTCCAATGTCTTTATGTGTACCATTGGGCTTCAGATTCATACTACCCAAAAATGAAAGGCATGAAAAATGAAAACAAACAAAACAAAACAAAATTAAAAACTGTACAAATATACATATATACATATGCAATGATCTGATACTTCAAGAGTTGAAGTGTTTCAGATGATACCCATTGCGAGACAATGATAATGGCATCTCATCTTGATAAACCAGCAGGAAACCATTTTGACCCCAGAATCGGTGACGGGTGAATGGAATTCTCCACCAAGAAACCTTTGTCTTCTTCTTGGCCTTTTCTTCTTCTTGTTCCACGCAGGATGTGGTCTTCAAACCGGAAACCATCACTCCTTGCTTTCTTGGTGAAGGATTCCTTTGCCTGATTTTGATTTGCAGTAGCATGATCCACCATCATAACTTGCTATTATGTTGTTTCAGTCCAGCACATGATAGGATCGTCCAAGTCAAACTGCTAACAAAATGTCAAATTTTCATCTCCTTTAATGTGAAGGAGTTTGACTTCTTCATCTTGAGCAATCTTCAATTTAGGCAACAAAGATTCACATCCAGCTGTGTTGTTGATGTTGCTAACTTGTAAATTGCATGAAGGAAGAATATCTCTTTGAGGATATATCAACATAGTCCCAACTCTATCATTGGTGGAAGAATTGATGTCATCATCAGAAGCTGATCTCTTATCAGATTTCTCTTCATTAGAGATGGAAGATCCTTCCTTGTTTATATTGTGCTCTACCAATTCTCCTGAAGTCTTGTTTGGATCAATTCCTAGATTATCAGCTACAAGACTTTCATCTATAGGAACATGAGCAGCCTCTATGGTAAGGAAATAATTACCCCTTCCTAAAGATTCATACAGAATTTGTGCTACAAGGGATGATGTTTGGGTAACCACGTATTTTGCCTCCTTTTCAGGGAGCAATCTCTTTATTATGCCTTGGACAGGGATCCTTGCTTCAGACAGGTCCATGCTTAGTTCTCCTCCTACCTCCTTGCAAAAATTTCTTCCAAGTAAAATGCCATAAGATGATGGGACGTCAACCACCAAGACAATCATTTTAATCCTCTTGTCTAGAAAGGCTATGAATGCAAATTGGGCATCTTTGATTTGCCCCAGCAATGGTACTTGCTTGTTCTCCATGGAGAAACATCTCCCAAATGTTTTAGTCAATGTGAGACCAAGAGACTCAGTGACTTTAGCAGGCATGACATTGTTAGATGTGCCTGAGTCTATTATATAGTTACTCAGCTTGTGGCCATTAATTAATAGGGAAACATAGAAGGGTTCTATTTTTCCAGGAGCAGCTAGAGGAGTAGTGATTAGATTATTTGGAATAGGCGTGTTCTTTGGAGAATCAAGAATTATTTTTTTAGCTTTTTGTCTTATAGGGATGGATTTATTTTTAACATATTGGACCAACTTATTCAGTTGATCCAGATTGGACTACAAGTATTCAAATTTAGACATCTATATTTTTGTCTTTTTGACATGATCAATTATGTCAAATGGCTGAATCGAGCTAGGTACAGAGAAAGGTACTTCAACTTTCTGAGTTTTAGGGGGATGGAGGTGGGCTGGTTTGCGAATTGGGAGTAGAAGGTGAAGGCAAAACAGATGTATTTACCTTTTGGGTGATGACCGAATCTTTTGATTGAAAAGGCAGAGTGGTCCCACGTTTAGCAATTGTGATCATTGGTTGAGGTTGTTCTTCTGTCTTTTCTTTATCAGCTTGTTGGATTGATTGGTACTTGGATCTGGTAAACACTGCATATGATCCATTTGAAGCTTCTCCTTTGCTTCTGGGTTTATCCTGGTAATTCAGGAAACCAATGTGGGAGTCGCCAGCTGATTCTTCTTAATTCTCTTCAATGATATCAACATCATTTTCTTAATTCAATTCAGGCTGGAAAGAGAATTCTTATTTTGTTTCAAGGTATCCCATTGAGGAGCTTCCAGGGCAAGTTTTCCTTGTGGGGGAGGAAGGCAATTTGTTTGCCCTTGGTTCCTGGAAACATTGCCTTGATATAACTGATTTGGGAATGTCCTTCTGTATGTAGGAGTAGAAGACATTCCTTGAGCCATTTGCTTCTTAAGAGCAAGCAACTCATTTGCTAATTTCTACACCATTGGATCTATGGTGCTTGTAGATGCAAATTCAGAAGATGATGAAGCTCTGTTTCTATTTGGATCTCTTCTTATCTTCCCTGCTAAGATGAGATCATCTTCTACTTCAGTGGCCAAAAATTGAGCTACAGCGAGATCTATTTGACCAGCACATCTCAAGAGAAAACTGACTTCAGATAATTGAGAATTAATGAAAAAGCATTTGAGATTCTCAGCTATAGGTCTAGAAATTATAGAGATTCTATTTCTCAATTTTTCAAATTTAGCTATGAAATCTCTCATAGGCTCATGAGGCTCTTTCTTCATCTATGTAAGTTGAGCCAGAAGTGTATGTGCATCTTCTGCAGGTTTGAATCTGGCTTCAAACTTAGCTTTAAGAGTATTCCAATCAGTCACAGACCAAACCTGTAGATGGTAAAACCAATCTGCAATAGCACCTTGTAATGTTTCAATAAAAAGCCTGACTACTACATCTTCAAATTTTACTCTGATTACTCCAAAAGCTATACTGAATGCTGCAATGTGTTCATCAAGATGAACTTTCCCATCACCATAGAATTTAGAGAAATTCTTCCTAGAACTACGTGGAAGCTCATGTAGAGGAGGAGTAAGATTGAGAGGACCAAAAGCATTACCTTAGGGGCCTTGAACTGCCATTATAGGATTCTGAAAAGGAGGGATAACAAATCTCAAAGGGGTAATTATAGGCACAGCTTTATCAACAGCAAAAGTAGATACTTCATCTGGTAATGGAGATCTAGCTTTAGTAGGAGGGAAGATCTTGGTTCGTTGGAGACGAGATGGTGAAGGAAATAGATGAAAATCACTTTGTTGTACCAGCTCGAACACAGGATCAACGATACCTTTAGCCCTTTGGCTTTGTGTATACCTTGAATATGTTAGATTGTAAAACAAAAATAGAAAAGAATTGACCTTGCTTCAGTTAAAGCTTGGGGATTTAAACTGTGCATTCTTTCCCAGTTAGTGTGGAGGTGAATGGATAGGCTATAAATGGATAATGGGTATTTCTCCAGCGGAGTCGCCAAAAATTGTTGGTTGAATATTTTGTCTATCAACGTACTGGAAAAAAAAATAGGTCTGATCAGCCAAAGTAGGAAGATTAGTCATCCAAATGTGTAAGTTTATCACATCAAAAGGAGACTGCTCTCTCCTACCATCAAGGGGAGGTTCCCTGTGGATATGCTATATATATGTATAAATAGAAAATAATACTCAAGGGTAGGACAAGACATCCATCTCTCTTTCTTCAAAGATGATGTGTACAAAACAAAGGAAAAACTCAAGGGAAATGACAGACAACACTCCTCTTCTTTCAGAAGAACTATTCAGCCAGCCACAAGAATAATCCTAGAAATAAAAGCAAAATGTAATTGAGGGTGTAGTAACCAACAAATCGAGATAGAGCACAAAGTCTCTACCTGAAATGCTCAAGAGTAATATAGGAAGGACAATGAGGGCACAAAGTCATCCCAAAGTCCTTTAGACATCAATGAAAATAAAACACACTGAAGGTAGCTATGGGAGCACAAAGTCTCTCCACAGTTGATTCTTCAGGACACCTTCCTAAACAATTTTACTAATCTTGCTTGTTAAATTAATGGAACAGAAAATATATCAAGGAAAAAGACATAAGAACATCTTCCTTAACAACAAAGATATCACAGCACAAAGTCTGAAAAAGTTCCTTTCTTTCTTATTCCAATAACAAAATATGATCAACAGACTGAGCACAAAGTCTCAATGATGCCTCTCAATTTGGGTAGAGTTTCGTTTAGATTGTCAAAAAAGAGATGCATTTACAATGAAAGAAAGTCCCTTATATAGCCACTTCAAGAAGGACTCAGGAACAGTAATACATCATGATGCGTTGGGAATTGTTAGGAAGACAAGTTGGAACTTTGGGGCATTTTACCCATTTGATCTTCTCAATATAGATAAACAAGCCACATAATTGAAAGATTGCAACTTCAATGTCCACTTGGCGGTCTGATCTTGTCTTCATCATTCCTCCTTTTCTAGTTAATTGAATCGGGCCCTTGATTCATTCATTATTCTGTCTTTCCTCGCTTTCAGCTGGTTTTGGTCTTGAATTTTGGGAATGCATTCGGGTCTGTAAATTCAAAGGATCAACGGTTACTTCATAGACTTTAAATTGACGTTTACATACCTGTCGATGTGCTCTCAATGGCTATTTCACTGTCTTGAATTTGAGGTCTTCGGGCGTGTCACCCCTTGGTCCTCTTTCGTCTTTCAGCTTTGTATTCTTCCAGATTGGACTTGCCCTTTTAGGCCTTGAGAAATGACCTATGTCAAGTTGGAATAGCCATTTACTTTGGCCGTGGAGAGTCCCCCGCAAGGGCACCTGCCCTTCAGGGTCTTTCGACAGCCCTTTGCCTTGGCAGTTCCCGCGGACAAATCCCTGGGCTTTTTAGTTGAGTCTCCCGCATACTATCCTTTGAGCAAATTCTCGAGTGTTTTCTCCCGCGGGTAATTTCCACGGACATTTGTCCCATGGAAAATTCCCGCGGACAATTTGCCCAGGGAAAATTTCCATGGACAAAAAGTCTGGGGAAAATTCCTGTGAACAAAAGTCTGCGAAAATTTGTTCCGCAAAGTCTTTGACTGGTCTTTGGATTTTTCGCGCTTGCTGCCACTTAGAATTCTTTCAGGCTTTTTGTCCAAAGGAATTCCTTCAGACAAAAATATGAAAGAATTAAGTCTTAACCAATTTTAAATGCCTTAAACAATCTGAAAGAATTACATCTCGAGCTTCTTTGAAAATGACCCTTCGAAAGGGTGCTTTTATTGATTAAGTGTCCTCCACAAGGGCACTTGTCCTTCAGAAAGCTTCCTTTTGCATTGAACCACCCCTTTGAACTTTGGCAATGAACCATTCCGTTGAACCAATCGATTGAACCAAAAATGGTTCAAGCCAATGGTTCAATGAATGAAATAAGTTGATGAACTAAGCATTGAACCAAACAGTTGAACTTGCCTTTGAACCAACAATTGAACCATTTCATTGAACCAATCGGTTGAACCAAGGCTTTGAACCAAAATGGTTCAAGCCAATGGTTCAAACCAATGGTTCAATCGAATGAACCGAGTGAATGAACCTGATGTTGAACCTGTTCATTGAACCAAGATGTTGAACCAAGTTTTGGTTCAACGGTTCAAACAAAGCTTTGAAAAATGTCTTTGAACCTACTGTTGAACCTTGAGACGTTGAACCAAAGGATGAACTGAAGGAATGAACCAACTGAGTGAACTATTTGGTTGAACCAAAAGACGTTGAGTGAAATAAAGCGTTGAACCGCTTGGTTGAACCAAGCCATTTGAACCATTCCTTTGGATGAACCCGCCGTTGAACCTTGAACCCGTTGAACCCATTGAACCAAAGTGGTTCAATGGTTCAAACCGCCTTGATTTGGTTAAGTGTTTGGAATCCGATGAACCAATTGCAATGATTAAACTTTGAACCTTGATGAAGCGCTTAACTCTTGCCAAAGACGTTGAACTTGTTGAACCTTGAACCCGTTGAACCTTTGAACCAAAGTGGTTCAATGGTTCAACGGTTCAGTGGTTCAAGTCTCTTTTTTGCACTCAGATGCTTGCTGATGGAGATTTTCGATTGAACTGAGGCTCTGAACCAATCCCAGAAAATGACCAAATGTTGAAAACCAATTCTTTGACTGAAACCGCTTGCAGAAATCTTTGAACCTATGTAAATGAACCTTCCTGCACAGTCCGTAGACTTCTCTTCCTGCTGAAGAGTCCGTAGATTTTCTGAGAAGTTTGGAAAATGAGGAATTTGAATGTTTAGGACAAATATTGGAAATGGAAGAGACAATTTTGGTTTGTAAGACCAAAATAATTCAAATGTTGTCCCAGAAATGACTGCTATTTTTGGGGAACAACAGAAGGCATGGGAGAAGCTTAAACCCCATCTCACTTGGATAGGTGAGGGTTTTAAGAATGGCCTCTCTATTAACTCCCATTCTCTTTGGTGGTCACTTTTCTTAAATTTTCATAATGTTCTTTTTGCCTTAGTTCTTTGGGTTAGAGGGTTAAGACTGTTTAGGAAAGGTGTGAAAAATATAGGCGAACTCTTCTGCAAGGTGAATCGATCATGGCTCACTTGGCAACAAATTTAAAATAAATTTCATTTAAGTAATTTAGATGTAGAGGCTATAGCATAAATTCAAGGCTCCATACCTGATGAGTATTTGCACAAGATAGGGGTCAACTCCCTTGTTCCTTGGTGGAAGGATTGGCATTGGCCTATGGTCATTCCTTTCACTCGATATTCTTCTCAGATGAATTATAATTTGTTATCCTCTCAGCACATTCTAGATGAAATGCTCAACATTCTTTTGATTGTCATTTAGAAATATTTCTTTTTTCTTGAAAAATTCAATCGAAAAATTGTAAGATCTTAATCATATAGTAGAGTTTGGAGTCCCTTTTTCCCGAAAATATTATTTGAACTTCTCACATTAGTGTAGTTGCATTGACATGGTTTATCACTAGTCAATGAGAATTTTGTGAAGAAAGTAATAAAATTATAAATAATTGTAATATTGAAAAATTTCAAAATAAAGATATTGAAATTGAAATCTCTCAACATTTATATATCATGTTTTTATTATTTCGTTTTTTAACATATAAAATTTTAAATTAATTGATTTACAATTGTATAAGTGAAAGTGTCATGCTCTCTACCTAAAATTAAATAATTCAATATACAAAACCTCCATCCCAATTTTTTAAAATCACATTAAAATTTTTTAATAAAATATATATATATATATATAAATAAATTCATCCCAACCAAATATAGACTCAAAATAAAATTAAAAAAAAAGATAATCCTAATTCCATATATATATATAATAAATAAAAACTCGTTCTTCTATTATCAACTGGACTAGCACAGGAAAAGTAAAGTACCTCATTAAAATTTTACACGTTGTGCTAATCGTCAGATTTAGTTTTAATCGGGATACGTTGGGCGATTCCTCCCTTTATGATACTCCAAGGTTGGAAGTCATTCTCAATTTTGTCTTTCTTTTTTCATAGACTAATTCTCATCCATGTTTTGTCCGGATTTTTTTTTCCCCAATTTTAAGTATGGGGGTTATTTTCCTCCCGTTTTTTTTTATCATTCTTTCTTTTGGATTGAGAGTTTTATTAGTTTTGTTTTTTTAAGGTTCAAGTTATGGTTAGATGGGTGGCTACTCAAAATATTATTTGTAATGAATTTCGTCAATTCTATTTATTATTATTGTGATTTTTCAATTGATTGTTATGATATATAATTTTAGATGGATGTTCAATTTTTTGATTGATTTTTTTAAATATTTATATTATGCTTTCAAATCTTTATATATTTTAATTGGTATAAGATATAAGATCAACTATAGGTTAGGTTTTTGTTTTTCTAGCTTATAGATATTGATATTAAGAGACTCTTTCCACATAATTTTTAATTGTCACATTAAATGTATTCAAAAGAGAAATAAATAAAAACATCAAAAATGGGATCTATAGAACATATCTTGGCTTCAAATAGTATTAGTTTTGGGAACCTCTTTCCACATAGCTTCAACATTACTATAGTACATATTTTTATTTTAAAGATGAGCTCATCCAACATCTAAGATATACTATGGTCTTAGAGTTTAAAGTTTCCATTGATATTATTCAAAGTTTTTTTCCACTTCTACATAAAGATTGATCATCATATTCTTCACATACATTGTATTTGTCACAATTGTTACATAGAGATTCATATAGAGGACAATTTTATACTTTGAAATTATTATTATTATAAGATTAAGAGACTATTCTTTTACCTCTTTAAAGCCTCGTTTAACTATCTCTAAACTTTCATGATTATGACGATGAAATATGTTTGACCATTTATTTTTAAGAGAAATTTAATCTTCACCAACATTTGACCAAAACTTTTTTTTCACAACATTCTTTTTTTTCTTAAATAAATAAAAATTATTTACCTTAGAATTCTAATTAATACGGCCAACTACCACTCGTTGAACGACCTTTGGCTGAAGAGATTACCGCCTCCTTTTTAGAAAAATGCAGATTTTAAGAGAAGAAAACTTCTTATTTTCAAGAGGAAAAAAAAAAAGGCGTCCGACCATGTGCACTTTGAAAATGAGACATGATTCCTATATATTTTATTATATTTGCTTTTAACAAATTAGGGGAATATTTCATTTTTTCCCACGCCCTGGCAAACGTGTTAACTAATGTAGGTACCCCGGTCTTCTGGGTACAAAGCTGCCAAAATTTTAATAGTAAAAAAGAAAACGTGAAAAGCACTTTGCAGATGGTCGTAGGCATACTTTAAATACATGGCAGGTCGGTAAGGTCGCAGCACGTCGGAGCTCTGGTCGACATTGTAATTTGTGGGTAACAAAAATGAAGATGAATACAGTGATGGTATTGTTGTTGTTGTTGTTGTTGCTGTATTTTCGGATACGCGCCGAAGCCGAATGCCCGATAAACCTTGATTACGTCACTCAAATGCCGTGGAACACAGCTTTCTGTCGATCCATTCAAACTGCCCGAGAACTGCAAATATGTGGAACAACTTTGTTAAGTGTGTTTGGGATGGGAATTGCTCAATACCTGCGAGATGAGTCCATGTTCGAACTTCCCGACAATGCCTCTGCCGTGGCCTGCCTCGCCGCTTTTCAACAACAGCTCACCAATCTGGGTCTCCCATCAAACTTGGTTCAACTCTCTTTCAACGATACATCTGGTTTTGTATCGAGCCCCCGCCTGTGCGCCGGCATACAGACCAAACAAGACTGGATCGACAAAATGGGAATAATTAAGTTGGACACGGTCTGCAAAGGAGATCTCTCTCAAGACGCTGTCTGCAGTACATGCCATGACAGCGGAGAAGATGCTCACAGAAAATTAGCAGGCTTCATTAAAAACATTACAGTCGAAGCGAGTTTGACATGTTACTATTTCGCATGTCTCTATGCTGCTGGAGTTGTCAACAAATTAGGGCCTATGAACACACATACGGCTGCCTGTATCCTCCGCGTGCCTTTTCTGAATAAGAAGCACACATCTCATAGGAAGATTTTGTTGTATAGCTGTATAGGCCCTGCTATGGTTGTCCTTGTGCTCTCTTGTTTATGGATCTGTTACCGTTTGTGGTTAAGGAGGAACGATGATGCTAAGCACAAACATTTTTTCAACAAGAACATAAGCCTTTTGAAGGTCATGGTGAAGCCCAACACCGGCGCGGTATGGTTCCACTTACAAGAAATAAAGGACGCAACGAACAATTTCAGCGCCGGTAATGTGATCGGCCAGGGTGGTTTTGGAACGGTATATAAGGGAAGACTTCCCGACGGTCAGATGATTGCGGTGAAGAGAATCACAAACTGCACTTCTGAAGGTGATCCCGAATTCATAAACGAAGCGGAGATCATCAACAGGATTAGGCATCGCAATCTGGTGGTTTTAAGAGGCTTCTCTGTTGCCAGCGATGAAATAGAGGGGCGCCAAAGGTTTCTGATATATGACTACATGGCTAATGGCAGCCTCGATGAACATATTTTTGGAGCGGGGAATAAAAGCAGGGCTCCATTGACGTGGGAGCAGCGCAAGAATATAGCCATCGGCACGGCTAAGGGATTGTGTTATCTGCATTTCGACGTCCAGCCAGCAATTTATCACAGAGATATCAAAGCCACTAACATTCTGCTGGACGATCAAATGAACGCCTGCGTTGCGGATTTTGGGCTGGCAAGGATGATTACAGAGGGGCAATCGCACTTCACCACACGAATAGCTGGTACGCACGGCTACATGGCCCCTGAATATGCTCTGTACGGCCAACTTACAGATCGGAGTGATGTGTACAGCTTTGGTGTTGTGTTGTTGGAGATAATGAGCGGCAGAAAAGCTCTGGATAATTCCATGGAACTCCCCTCGGATTATCTGATCACAGATTGGGCATGGAGGCTTGTAAGATCAGGGAAAACCGTGGAAGTCATAGACAGAAGAATCCGCGGTGAGGGTGAGCTTCAGAGCATCAGCATAGTGGAAAGATTCGTTTTAGTGGGTATTCTGTGTGCACACGTTATGGTGGCATTCAGACCTAGTATTGCTGAGGCTTTGAAAATGCTACAAGGAGAGGTTGACATTCCACAAATTCCAGACAGGCCTGTTCCTCTCACACATCAGGGATCTGTCACCTATGAATATGGCTCCTTCCTTTCAAATTCTGAAGCTTCTAATTTAGCCTTAACGGTCACGCTGAGGTAAAATATCTGTAATTCCGAGGAGAAAATCCGCACAGTTTAATCACAATTATCAAGTCTGTTCTCTCTTGACTTGTTTGGATAAATTCTGCCGTTCTTCCGTGTAAATACATTTTGTCTTCCTTGGTAAATACCTTTTATGATTTATTTTTCTATTTCTTAAAGAGCAAATTTTGTTTGGGTTCAAGTATTGAAAAAGATTAACAAGTAACAACTTGGTGCCAGAAAGGAGGAAATTTTGAAGTTACCCTCTCGTGATCCCTAGTGTAATTTACTGTAATAGAACACGGTTAGCTAATCTCCCAGACTGGCCACTGTATTTGGGTAGAATTAGTCATCATTAGGGTCTGTTTCTCATGCCCTTATGACGTCCCTGAATTTGTGACTACCCAATTTTAAATCACCCACGTTAAACATTGCAAGAAAAGTTGGGTCAAATGACATATTTAAGTATATCAAAAACATATTATCACTCATTTGCATTTTCTTCTGAAGCTGCATCTCTATTTGGTGATATCACCCAACTCAAACCTTTGTCCTTGTTTTCCCATGAAAGATACTGGCACTTTCTCATAAATTTTGAATTGTTACAAATTTAAAATTATTATTAATGTTTCCTGTTTTTCTAATGCTTGAGGTGACTGATGAAGTTCAATCCAATAAATATTTTGGATGTTGTCATTCTATACAGATGTAAAATTCCCTTATTATTTTAGATAATCCACTAAAAAAATTTGCATCTTGATCTTATTTAATAAATGAGATATTTTGGTTATTGGATGTCTAGGATTACATGCTATATTGATTTTGAGAGTAGAACCAAACCAAAAAAAAAAATTAAAATCATATGTAAACTATGGCACAAAAAATAAATGAAACATAAAATTTTACTATTCAAAAGAAGAGACCTTATTTCCTTGAATTTTTGGAGGAAAATAAAAAATATTGAAAGAGAAAGAAAACTTTAAAAAATATATTATGCTTCGTCTCCAAATCTATGAAATTGTCACAAAATAAATTATTTTTTACATAAAATTTTAAAAAATTAAAAAATGGGCAAGTAACAGATGAAAAAAGTATATTTCCAGCAACCATTGTAATAACTTTAAGTCGCTTACAATTTACATTATGAATTGTAAATTTGATGAGATAACAAAAAAAAACCTCATATATGCTACAGATCAACCACAAAAAAATCAAAAGAAATAAAGATTTATTTTACCAAAAGGTAAATTGTAGAGTAGAATTTGCTCTTAAAGCCCTATGATCCGGTATTCTATTTATAACCATAGATCCAGGATTTTCATCATACATTTAAATCTCTATTTTTTTATGATGACGTGAGCATAATGGGTTTGCACAACAAATCAACCGTTATGAATTTTGAGCGAATTAGTTATTTGAAATTAGCCTTATTAACCAAAAAATAGTGAAAAAATAAATTTATTGAAAAAATTAACTTTTTAAACATTAATAATCCGAAAGTTTTGAACCTCAAAATTGAAAGCCATGTTGGATTCAAACGTGGTTCTACACAAAACCAATATTGAAAGAAATAGTGACTGTAAAAACAAAGTAGAGATGATAATGGTAATTCCTTGCATTAGGCTAAAATCAATGACATCAACCCTTTTGTGACCATGCAAGGCCTCGGCACACTTACATTCAATATGGCCCAAGCTAGTGCAAGCTCATATGTATTTACAACAGTGCATATATAAATATTGACCTTTTCTCCTCGATTTATGTGAAATTTGGAATAAGGTTTCAATTTATTCACAAAATCAGATAAATAACTTTTTTTTCTAATTTTTTCATTAAAATACATATATTTTAACTATTAAAAAAAAATTAAATATTTTAATAAAAAAAATTGTCATTTCATTTATTAAACAATACATGCTTGAATCATATATTAAGAAAAATGAAAAATATAATATGCTTTCGCAATTAATAATATTCGATCATTTCAAGCATATACATATATATGAATGATTGATTTGATTGGATTGAAAAGAAATAATCTGAAATTGAGATTTCCATATAAATTGGAATAACCTCAAACATAATTGAAGCCCATTGATAACTGAAAGTTAGTCGTAAACTCATATATTAATGTGTGTTTCTCAAAGGAAAAAACAGTGAAGTCTTTATTAAAAGTAAAAGAGCGGTCGTGGGCTCCGGCTCGGATGTTCGACTTCAATTGGGCGCTTCGACTTGACGGAGTCAATGTCTAGTTCGACTTTTACATAAAATATTTAGTATTTAGTCCGATGAAATGAAGTTGCCGTCGATGGAACAATCGAAAGTTAAAGACACGTAATTTTTCCACTTAATTATATAACACGAATATACTATTTTATTCTTCGGTGCCGAGATGGATAAGGGCATAACTCGAATAAGAACTTATAGTTGCATGGTTAGTTGAGTTAACATATATATATATATATATAAGATTTTTTCCACACGTTGCACAAGTATCTTTGTTATTGTGTTATTGACAATTAGATTTATATTAAAATGTAATTTAAATATTTGTATTTATTTATTTAGGTTTAAATAGATGTAAAATATTAACTTAAATTTATTTAATTGATTTTATAAGTGGAGAGATAGAGAAACATATAAAATTTAGAGATGTTGTTTGTAACGTGAGATGGGCTGATAGTCGTCAGAGTATGACACTGAAAATAGTATTCAATTGTTATTAAAAGATGACTTAGAAAATTTATGATAATAATAAAATAATGTGCACACTAGCAAGTTTTGCTTTGTATATATCTAGATGGTCAAGTTTTGTTCTTGGAAAATGTCAGAGAAGAAAAAATGTTGTGATGACTATGTTCCTCTAGACCTTGGTTTCAAAAAGCTCACTCAATTTTTTGTGCATTCACTTAGATCGTTGGGAAAATGGACTTCATCTTCGATTCCTCATTGGGCAATTAGATCTGAAAACCATAAGGGAGATAACATGTGTTTTGGGATTTGTGTGACATAGCTTGATTCTTATCATGTCTTTAAACATTTATAGAATATAAAAAATATCGCTACAGTAATTACAAAAAATTGTTGGCCAAAAAAACCAATGTAATGAAATATGTTGCTAACATAAAATTCAATGCTTCAATGACTGCTCTAATAATTACTTGATTTATCTAAATGCTTAAGTGATTCTTATGAATAACAATGAATTCTTTCCAAATCAATATAATTTTCACATGACCTTTAGATACTTAAGTACACATTGATTTTGTATTTTATAGATTAGTCACGAATTTGGGACCTTATTGGTACATAAACCGACATCCAATTGTCAAAAAAGTGAAAAAGATAGAATAAAGGTCATATGGGGTGAAGGGTAGAAGAGCCAAAATGACCCATGCCAGGACCGTACAATTAGGCTCTAGACATATATCAAGTGTAATTGCACACTCCAAAAAAGGATAATAGAATTTGATCAAAACTCAAGAGGGGAAATTTGATAGTTGGAGGTGCTAGGAAAAGGTGTAGGGATAAATGAAAGGCAGAAACTTCATTAAGGATGTTTCATTTAAACCCAAAATCAATATATACATAAACATGTCATAAAAAATGTGCAATTCAATGACTAATAAATACCTATAGACTATTTTGAGATTCTAAATTTATCCTACTTTAATGTGTGTGTATACATATATCAAATTAAAGGAACACATGGTATGGATATAATTTTTTGTGCCCATGAAATAAACTCCAATGTGTCTGTGTAAAATATTGAATGTTGTGTAGACTGTAGAGATGCTTTAGATAGTGTTGGATTGAATAGATACTTTGGAGAAAATTGTAAAAAAGTCCAAAACTTTTATATGCTTGTGTTCGCCTACTTCTGGGGTTCAAAAACCTCACTTATAGAATCTTGTGCCTTCACTCTGACCACCTCCAAAACAAAATACTTTTTTGTACCTTAATGAGTAAAAATACATAGAAAAGTATAAAGAAGACAAACTGAGTTTTTGGGCCTACTTTACACCAAAGAATAATCAAACTATCTTAATGTTTTCTAAACCCTTCAATGGTAACTATCAATAAAAACATACCTCAACAATTATAATAATTCAAACATGTACAACAAAGTCATATAATATCTCTAACATGAACTAGAGTTATTTAATAAATGTTATAATAAATATTTTTTCTTCTTTATAATAGTCTAATGAATGCTTTCTCTTATGTAAAATGCTTTTAATTGCTCAATAAATGTTGTGAATAATAAAAATTATCTTGATTTTGCATAAATGAACTAAAATATGTGTATTTGTAGAGAAATTAAATTCAAATTAGGATCATATTGTGTTCAAACTAATCTCTAACAACCAAAATTAGTAAAAGGTAGGAAAAGAGGATAGATACATTTAAACTAAAAGGGGTCACTCAAAAGGGCGTCCAAAGTGTACAAATGCTCTAGATAAGCCGCAAGAGCATACATATGATCTATATTAAGGGGTCTAATCAGGATAATTAAGAGGAGAAATAAAATAGGATCTTTAAGAAGTTGTGAGAGGGGCAATAAACCATCAGAAAACATAAAAACATACCAATAATACCTAATTTACACCAATCATTGGTAAGTACATAAATAAAATAAAATCATATAATTTAATGACTAATAAATCTTTAAGGACTATTTTAGGTGTTTACAATGCCATGGTTTCATATATCATAAATAAAATGGTACAATCATAAGGACAATGTTATGAAGTTGTGAAGTATGTGAGTATAAACCTAGTTTTGAGTAATGAATTATTTTAATTTCATTTTGATGCAAAACTAAAGAGTGTTTAAAAAGAAAATGAATTCTTAAATTAAGATTTTATTGTGCCCAAACCAACTTCCAATGTAAAAAATGTAAAATGCAAGAATAATAGATAATGGCACTTAAGTTAAAAGGTGAAACTCAAAAGAGTTTCCAAAATGTATGAATGTTTTAGATAGACCTCAAGAATACAGATGTTCTAGAATAATGAGTTTAATCAAAGAAAATAAGAGGAGAGAGAAAATAAGTGTTAAAGAGAGTTAAGAAAGGAGTTAGAAGCTATTATAAATTGACAAAACAAATTAATAATATTTAATTTAGAATAATAAAAATAAATATATAAATATTCTAAAATTGTAAGATTAGATGGTTTTTTTTAACTCAGAGGTATTCCCAATTTCAATTGGAACACTGCGACTCTATCTAACGACATTCATTGGGATGAGCAGAAGCGAGATTAACCTTCCAAAAGTTGCCAATAAAACTTACAGACACCAAAAGTGAGACTAAAATTATAAAATTTAATAACTAATAAATTTTTAAGAACCATTTTGGATGTCTCTCCAATGCCATGGTTCACATATATTATAAATGAAATGATTAATGGCAAGAATGTCGTTGTGAAGTTGAGGAGTACGTGAAAATAGAATCGTGACTATAAGAACAATACTACCCCCGTATAAACTACTCGGAAGGTTTTCATCGACTACCAAATTCAAATCACCAAAATTTTAAAAAATCATTAACTATTTTTTAGGATTTATTTTTTAATTTTTTCTGGCTGATTAGTGAGACACGGTATTATACTTTGTTGCCTTAGTTGTAATGTATTTTTTAAATCTGTACATATTTTGACTATTTTATACCTAAGAGATATCAAATAATAGAAACTATGCACTAATTCAGATTACATAAAATGTGAAAATAAACACAAAAAATTGAATTGAAAGGGGCTAATTATTTTTGCAACTACTTGATTTAAAAATGATAAGACAAGAGAAGTATGGTATGCTTAGCTAATTCTACTTGACATTTGTTGAATTCATGGAATATATAAAATAATCTTTAAATGTTATGTATGTGCTTCATCAACTTTCTAGACTTGATGAAGCACTGTTAGACTGACAGTGCCTTTATTCATAATGGGTGTCTAAAACTTTTGGAAGCCTACACCTATACTTGTAATTTGTGTCTGTGTATGTGCAGCTATTCAATCTTACATATCAATACTTGTTTCCTATCTCTTTTGTCCAAATCCTAACTACACTTGATTGATCATAAGATGTTTTTAAAATGGGGTTAATACTGTGAGTTAGACAAACCCAATTGTTACCATTGATTGGTTGAGCATTGCATAAGTTCCAATACTTCGAAGAGAACTAAAATTATATGTAGTTCTCCCACTATTGTGTGTGTGTGCAAAAATATGAACAATTCAAAATTTACTTCTATCTTTTGATTTTTGATATTTAGCACCATACAAATTTGACTTTATAAATTATTTTAGGGCTACTCCTTAAAGATTTGAGATGTGTATATACTTTTTGATAATGTTCCAAGGTAGTGCTAAGTGATTCCTCAATGTTATTAATACCTTCCATCTAAATAATAAAATTAGGGGTGAGTTGTATTTTTAGGTGTCCCTTTATTAATTTTTTGCTATGACAAATCCATGAAATATGTCTAGGATGGCCTAATGGAGACTTCCAAGTTTTAAAACTTATTGTTGAGTATAATTTTAGAATTGGTTGTTAAGGGATCTTGGGCATTGTCGATAGAGTAAGTCACCTATAATAACAACATTATTTAGGTTTACTATTACCATGTAAGGATATGGGATATGGACAATGTTTGTCTAGGATTATGAAGATATTCTTATATAGACTGAATTGATTTTGAATAATTATGTATAACGAATATAGGTAGCTAAGATAGTATATGGGTAGACTGATAGAGGAAAAGTGTGTTCAAGGCTCAAAGATATGTCTATTGTCAAAGTATGTCAAATTTGATGCTTCTTGAAAAATTCAAGTTAATCTAACATATATTTTGCATTGGGATTCTTTTTCAACTTTGAAAAGATAATTTTTTTTCTATTTTTAATAAGGAGCATCTAAATAGGGCCTTTTCTATTGCTAATAAAATTATCGCATTATCATATGTCATGCTAGAGATTCAAGTGCAAGCCAAAAAAGTGGCGCTAAAGGTGGAACACCTTTGCATATTCATTGGCCACTAGGGTAAAGCCTCTTGTACTATTAGTAGAATGGGCCTTCATCTTCTTATATGTAATATCCTCTAAGAAGGGACCATAAGCAGCGGGAGTGAGGCAAGGAACAACATACATCACATAGTCACTTTACAATCTTCACTCCTTGTCAATGGTTCTCACCATAGGGAGACCATAGAAGGTGAACTTTTATGCCTTTTAGTTGGAATGGACAAGGAAAAATGCCCACCTTTTCATCGACAAACTCAAGGAAATAGTGCATAACCAAATGGCTAGAAGCCCATTCATAATTTACTGCACACCCCAAAGTGGTTGTTGGATAGATAAGTCGGATAGTCTCTCGTCTCCTCTTCCTTCTTCCTTAATAGGTTGGTCGTGCTTTTGGCCTAACATTTTGTTGCATACTTACTTTTTATGGCATTTGTTATTTCTTTTGACATATATCATGTAATTTTATAATGATGATATTTGTAGATCAAAAAAATTTAAATTTATTTTGATCTTGAAATTATTCTTATATCTATACATTTTTATTCGAAATGTTATCTCATACCACCCACCTTTTTAATTGGATATATACTATATTTTAAATCTTTGAAAGTATAATGCATGCTTTCAATCAAGAAAATATTTGAGTGCTTTCAATCAAGAAAATATTGGAGGGGTTTAAATCAATTTGGTGTCTCCCCTCGCTAGGGGAAAGGTCCCAATCACTGAACATTTTCCAATGGTGGAACATCTAATTGTTCAACTAGGTCCCAATAGTTGTACATATTTTCTCCAATAATTATTTTATTTTTATCTAAAATGTAAACACATTTAATTATTTCTTTGTGTAAAATGTACTATTATTAAGACATTGACATTTGACAATAATACATGTATCTAATAATATATAAAACTCAAAATTGAATATATTTTGAGACAATACAAATCAAAAATATGTGTTTCACTATTCAAATAAAGTGACACAAAAAAAAAATTAGGTGTCAACATTCATTGATAAAGTACTAATGTAAATATAAACTCATAAATTTGTATAATATATATCCAAATTTATTCAGCTATTAGAACGAAGTGTGCAGATTTTAAATTCTATTGAATATAAAATAATTCATTTCATCCCGTCATTCAACTCCTCCAATGTCACCTACTTCAACAACTATGTACAACTTTTGCATTAAACCCAGTACCTATAAAAAATTAATGGTTTAAGGCTCACTATTTTGAAAAAAACATATACTCCAGACACAAATTTAAATATTACCTCCAAAATTTGTATATTCCCTCCAATTCCAAGTAAAACAATCAATTTTTCAAAAAATATTACCTCCAAAATTTAAACATTCCCTCCAATTTGTTATAAACTTCATAAATACCTATAATGCATATGAGACTCCAACAGTTTCATTATAATTCCTTAGACTAATTATTTCATCATATCAAAGAGAACAAATTCTGAGTTATGAAGTATATACATACAAGCATATCACAAAGTAGAAGAGGATTTACAGTCTAACAATAAAACAACTTGGCAAGGAAGTGCAGTTTGCATCAATCCCAAGTTGGAAATAACAGTCTATAATAATATGTTTTTTAAATAAATAACTCTGACTCTATTTATTTTTTATTTTTCATCTCAAATTTCAATAGACACAATATTTATTAAATGAAATTGAAGTTTCATAGCAATTGGCCCTCTCAAAGACAAAATGTTGCAACTAGTTAACATTATTTTTAAAGAGTCAAGAAAAATTATGAACATTATTTTTTTAAATGGAAGGGACAATTTATTTTTTATTTTTCAAAATTGTATAGAATAAATATCTCTACTATGATGTTAGATCCATATGAATTTATCTTTACTATGACTGTTAGCTCCATATTCCACAAGCTACCTAATTACGATGAGTCTCTATGAAGTTCAACAAATTGCTTTAGTGGACACATTACCTTCAACAAAAACATTTTTTATTGAACAATTTTGAACTTTAGTTTGTATCATTTATCCTGGTAATTCTTTACTCAAATAAAATTTTGTTTTTATGTATAAACATTTTAAGGAATATTGTTTAACAATTAGACATCCCACTAAGCACCACAACTGCCACACATTCCTGTTGGCAAGACATAGATTCCCTAAACATATGCCCAGTCATTTTTCTTGGTTGCTGTGAATGTTGGCTGGAATTTCCATGAAACATTATTGTGAATCAAATGTTCATGTACAAATGCAAAATGAGATAATAGAGAAACATAATAAATTAAATTATCACATGAGATGATCAATACATGCTATATTGTTTCATGAAAAGACATAGTTCATTAGTGTAGGCCGAATCTGGACCCAAATTTTCCTCAGCTCAACTTGACTGATGACACACTAACATACTCTCAACATGATGGGCAATTCAATTGTTAGGCACATAACCACTGACAACAACATGAATTTTAATATTGACACTCAATAACTGACCATAAACATTACATTCCATAGGTTTTAATATACATTTCTTGTCAAAGGAAATTGAGTTGACTGGTACATAACTACTAATTTCAAGCTAAATTTTAACATAGGCACTCAATAACTAATCATAATTCTTACACACCAGAGATCCATAATTAATTCAACTCTTGGCTCAATAATAAATAGACTATTGTGAAACCATATTGTGAGCTATTGTGAGTTATTAGGTCTATGAAATACAACTCAACATATCCCTATAGATTTTTGTCATGTTTCTCTCATGGCATAGCTTTTTGAGAGCTATCTCTGCTACTTGACAACAAGATTGGATACAACTTATATAATAATCTATAGAAACTAGGATACATTAGGTAGTTTTTCTATGGTTCAACTAGGCCAAATTGTTTATATCCCATATTTCTTGTTCTATATATAATTACCTATAATGATGTTATATATGCAGGCATACATAACCCCAAATACAATACAATACTAATGTCTTATTCGATTATGGTAGGGCTTTGAGAGGAGCAGAAGGCCTACAAGCATAGTGAGTATTAAAATAATAACAATAGTGACATCAGGGTTTTCCAAGATCTAATAATATTGATAATATAGTTGATAGGATCAATATTTACTTTGTAACAAGTAAAACTTAACCCTTCAAACACCATTTTCTAACCCCAAAAGAACCAATATCCAAGAATGAAAAAACCATTCATAAATTATTAATACATATATTCATATTTGAAAAAGCCCCTTTAACATACCCTTCTCACCCTATTCAAATTAAAGTAACCCTAATTACTTTATACCTTCACCCAAATATATCACAAAAAATCTAAAAGATAATCATTTGAGGCTCATTTTACGTTGATCTATGTTTTATCTAGAACTCAATATGGCTAAGTAAGTGTGTAAACCAACCAGGCTCTCTCAAAACAAGAGCTTGATAGGTTTACAATCTTGATGGCCATATTTCAAGACTGTCAACTGGATTACACACTAACAGATGTACAATAAAAATTTCATTACTAAATATTTATTGCTCAATATTTCTCATTACAGACAAAGAGCTTAGAAGGTTTACACACTTACCTAGCCATAAGTCAAGATTGTCAACTTTTAGTTTGTTACTGAATGTTTATTGTTGAATGTTTCTTATTGTAGATCAACATGGTACAAAAGAAGAAATGGAAGAGGCCAATGCGTAATTCATGTATGGACCTCCAAAAAAGGGGTGTGAAATTGGTTGATGTACTTGAATCTGAGGAGGATAATGATGTTATGAAACCAATAGAAGAAATTGTGTCAAATCCACCTGAAGATCCTCTGCCCAATCCACCTGAAGAGCCTCTGCCCAATCCATCACAAGATTATTGAGCAGCATGTTAAAATTAATGGACATAATTTTGGTACATCAAAGAAAGTTTCCTTCATAAAAGAGTGGATAGACAATGACATAAAACAAGCAATAAGGGACATGGAGGAAAATAGACTATCCACAAGGACTGTTGTAGCCAAGTGGGGTATCCCTCCAAGTACATTGACAGCCTCGTTATGGGGTCTCATAACAACCAAGTAAAAGGGATCAAGAACAATGGAAATTGTAAAATGGTGTAAAGACATGGTAGATATGGGTCATGTGTTAGAAATTAGAGCACTAAAGGCTCAAGTAGCACACATATGTTAAACAAGTCTTACTCCTTTCAAGGATTGTTTTCCTGTTAGATCTTGGTGGGAAGGGTTCAAAAATAGGCATTCGGATCTGTCATTAAGGAATGCAAAAGGCATAGATCATGACAGAGCAGTCATGCTTAGGCCAAGCATAGTTGCAACATTTTATGAAAACCTAGAGAGTATGTATAAAATAGAGCAATGTGGACCACAAAAGATATGGAATTGTGATGAAATAGGGGTCCAAGCTAGTAAAAATTATGGGATGAGGGTCCTTGCAAAGATATGCAACAAGACTATACCACACATTCTTCTAAAAAGTAGAGAGTGGATTACCATTCTTTGTTATCTTAATGTTGTAGGGTAGATTATACCTAGTTTTTATCTTTTTAAATCACAAAGGTAGTTATAAAATTACATTGCAAACTATGATCCTGGTGCATGCATGGTAGCCCAACCACATGCATGGATGACAAAGGAATTATTTCCAAGTTGGCTACACCACTTTGCAAGATCAGTTTTAGGTGGTGTCTCACCGTTAAACATGGATCTTCTTATATTTGATTGCCATGGTAGCGACGTGGCTTATAACACAATCCATAAAGCAAGAGAATTGGGAATAGATATGATCACTCTACTTGTCCATACTAGCCACAAGCTGTAACCACTAGATGTTAGTGTATTTTCAAACTTCAAGACCTAATTTAAATATGAGAGATTCAAATGGATGTCCAAACACCACAACTTAAAAACAAGGAGATCTAAATTGGCAACACTTAATAGCAAGGCTTTTAAAAGAGCTTTGACTCCATCTAATATTAAATCTAGATTTAGAAGAACTGGTATTTGGCCTCTCAATTGAGATGCACTTACCAATGACATGTGTCCTAGTGTTGCATTCAATGTCAAGCAAGAAGAGGAGGAAACAACTGTGGAAAATATACTTTCACTAGATAGATATGGAAGGGAAGAAATCCACCAAATTTAGTGAGAAATTGAAAAATTTGAACAATCAAAAAGGACTAATCAAAATCAACAAGCAGAGGAAATGACAAGGGATCCAAAAATACAACTAGAGCAATCAAAAACACATCCACATGTTGTTGCATTCAGTGTTGAGTGGGAAGAGGAGGAAACATCGGTGAAAAACATACTTATAATGGTTGGATATGGAAGAAAATAAATCCATCAAATTCAATAAGAAATTAAAAAAATTGAGCAATCAAGTAGGCCTGATCAAAATGAATATGCAGGGTAAGTAGCAATAGATCTGAAAATGTAGCAAGGGAAATTAAATATACATCCACAAGTTGAAGAAGAAAATATCACACCAAGTCATGTGAGCCAAACACAAGATATGATAGTTGACGATGGGTTGAGCTTGCCAACACAAGTCAGTCAACCACAATGGGTGAAAGATGCAACTGCAAACATGGGGATTGCCCTCGATGTCCTGAATGATGATGTATCACTTTCTATGCCATCCCCTCCTACCATTCCATGTGGAATAGTTCACTACTATGCAAAATTGGAGGAATGTCATCTCAAAGCTATATATTTGGAACCATTATAAAATTATATAGAAGACTTGTAAGAATAGACTGGCAATGATGAATCAGGACAACAAGTGAGTGGGTCATTAGGGAATTTCCTAAAGCTACCAATTGATAGGGTTGTTGAGAGAGCAATTCACACAAGCAATGGAACTATTAGGTTGAGTAAACAATCACAAATTATTACATCAGATGAGTACTTGCACTTGCTTGAACAACAAGAAGCATGGAAGAAGGATTTGGAGGAGATTAAATCAAGAAAAAAGGAACAAATAAAGGAGTGGAAGGCAAATAAGATTCTTGAAGAAGAAAATAGGGAATCTAGAAAGAGAGCTGAAAAAACAAAGAAAGGAATTGGAGAAGATGAAACAACAACAAGAAAAAGAGAAAAATAAAGAACATGACATACTTCAATTTGAGAAAGATAGGATTGAAAAGGAGATGCAGAGGCAAAGGTGTCTAAGCAGTGGATAAAATCCTCTTCCTTCACAACACCCAATCATGTTGGATTTCTATAACATTTTCAATCCATAATATGCAAATGTCACTAATTTTCAACCCTGCAACCCCTCTTCTCCTACAAACCAAATGCAGTTTGCTTTTTCAACGACAATGTATTTTCCCATATCAACAACCATGCATTCATAGGCTTTAAAAACCATGCATTATCCTTTAATTCAAATGTAGTTTGCTCATGCAAGCCATATGTTATTTCCTTCAACATGCATAATCAATGTGCCATGCACACCCACAAAGGAGGACACAACAATGCTCACTTTAAAATAAGGTAGTGAGAAACCACACAATCTTGAAGAAGAGTTCACATTTCCATCACTGGTTTAATCATGTCATAGCAATGTTTTTTAGAAGAAATGGTTTGATATTATCATATTAATAGTAGGTACTAAGAATTTTTTAAGACGTCATATTTTTATCAAATATATTTTGTAACTTTTATGTTCTGTGAATAGAAAACTTGTCCAAACTTAATTTAATATCACCTATTGTTTCCATTTTAAGTGAAAAAATATTTTTTTCGTTGGTTTGTCAGCTGCTAATTGTAATGATGTATGTGCATGTATATTTATGCATGTATATATGTATGCATATGTCTATATGTGTATGTATATGTAAACATACATATATACACACATGTATGTATGTTTGTTATATATGTATATGCATGTATATTTAAACATGCATACACATACACATATACATATACATGCATATATAGATACACATATAGACACACATACATATATAAACACATGTATATATGTTTGTTACATATGTATGCGTATGTAATTTAAACATACATTCAAGGCTCATATGTGCATGTCATATACATATATATATATATACATAGAAATACACATACATATATACACATGTAAGTATGTGTGTTATATATGTATGTAAATATATACACATATACATACATATATACATATGCAAATTCATTGAGATGTTGCTCAAGATCTCTGCCTACAAAGGTCATTCTACAAAGATCTCTACTTACACACAAATTAATTTCAGCGTGAGATCCTCATGTGGAAGTCTACATGGGATTTCGTTGTCCAATAATTTCAATAGATTTCCACGGGTAGATATTATGAATAATTTATCTGAATCACTATTTTGATGGGTTTAGATTCTAGACCCATGTTCAAAGATTAATGGGGCTTGGAAGAGTCTAAAATATAGACTAAAACGTCCTTAAAAAATGGAAAAAAAATACAACATAGTTCAATTCAGATAAACTATTCACTATCTAGGGGAAAGTTCCCACTAGCCACATACCCTAACTTTGGACATCAAATTAAAGTGTTAGAACATCATATTAGACTTCAAAAAATTTACCCATTTTATGATATTAATGGTTTTATCACGAGAGGTCATAAAACACACTTTTTAAACCTATGATCAAAACATAACCTTGAAAGCACTATTTTATAATCCTAAAAGCACCAATAACTGAACATGAAAAAACTATTTACAAAATGATATTACATGTATTCATATTTTAAAAATCCCTTTCAGCATACTCTCCTCACCCAACCTAAATGAAATTAACCCTATTTACTTTTTACATTCACCCAAATATAACTCAACAACCCTAAAATCTAATCATTTTGGGGCTCATTTGGGGTTGAGCAGTGACCACCATGCACCTCCCACAACACTATAGAATCTCCCAAAATAGCAAGGTCAATTGTTTTTTGTTACGGATTTCCTTCTATGGACATCACTAGTTATTGTGGAGAAGGCATTATATGTGTGTATATTTATGCATGTATATATGTACGTTTATGTCTATATGTGTATGTGTATATATGTATGTGTATGCATGTTTAAACATACATACACATACATATATACACACATGTATGTATGTTTGTTATATATGTATCTGTATGTATGTTTAAACATACGTACACATACACATCTAGATACACACATACATAAATACACATATACACATACACATATAGACATACACATACATATACACATAAAGGACATATACATATATAAACACATGTATGTGTGTATGTTATATATGTATACTCATGTATATTTAAGCATGTATTCAAGCCTGGTATGTTTGTGTCACACACACACACACACACATGTATGTATGTGTGTTATATATGTATGTAAATATATTCTCTCTCTCTCTCTCTCTCTCTCTCTCTCTCTCACACACACACACACACACACACACACACACACACACACACACACACACACACACACACACACACATGGAGATATACAATGCACACTGAGACATATATAGATATATAAACGCACGTATTTAACATATACATGCACATTAAGGGCATGTATTGATTTGTGTCTATGGATGCATGTCTTATTTTTATATATTAACAATCTGAATTTAATATACATGCATAACTCAAATTACAGGAAAAAATGATAAACATAGTTCATTGCCTTAGTGAGGTTCGAAAAAACCTCACCATAGAACTGTGATACATTTGTTCCTACTCGCTTCCCTTCATTTCCTGCAAACCATTTGATGATATTCATAAAATAAAAGTATTATTCAAGCATAAAAAATTACTATTCGAGCATAAAAATACTATTCAAAGTTTTTAATTTAAATTGTCATTCATTCAAAGAAGAACATAATGCGCTGAAGGAGAAAAATCAATTCCCAATAATATATTGTGTTTAAAAACACAAGAGATAATTCCACTCAACCTTTCAAATATGTCCACTCTTTTCCTTATGTGTCCCTTCTTTTCCTACCTTCAAATATGTCAACTCAATCCACTTGCCATCCTTCCAAATCAATGATGGTCAGAGGTTATAAAATTTTATTATAGATGTATCACCTTCCCTATAAAAGTATAAAATCATATAAGAGCATGGATTTATGTACTTCTTACAACATACCAACAAGTATCTAATCTTTTCCTGGTTCTAGGCCACCTACTATTATTCCAGTTTTATAAAAGAACTATATTATCAAGTTATTTTCATACATCAATTTGATTCCATTCACACATATCAAACTTCCCATCTATACATTTTGAGTTTTCTAATAATTGTCTTAAAAGTGTGATATGAATTGACTAACTGTTTAATAAAATTGACTTTACAAGAATCCATTCATGATTTAAGAGATGAATAAATTTAAATCTTGTTAATCAAATAGGGAATGTATAGGACTACTTTTGAAATCTAAATAACATGCACACAAATAACTTAAACTATTGCACAATGTAGATCTAAGATATAGCAATAAATAAGAAAAATAAGATTTGCAATATACATAAAAATAGTAACTAAAAGAGTGACAAAAAATGAACAAGTAATGAAATTGAAAGATAAGTGAATAGTGATGAAAATAGACACACCTAGACACTATTATGGAAAGCTAGAGCTTGAAATAGGATCTAGAAGCTATATGGACCAGAACCCTACCATTTAGACATATGTTGTTATTCCATTACAATCCTAGACTAACATTATTTAGAAATAAAATTTAAAAATTCATCCAAACATGTAAGAATGTAATTTTAGGACCCTTACCATGCAAACACTTATAAACACAAATCAAGAAACAAACACCAGACAATTTTAGTGATGCACAAATGAGAAGAACAAATATTCCACTAATAATAACCAAAAATATAAAATAGATACCAAAATGTTAACTAACACATTCTCCTTAAATAGATATTCAATTATGAGGATATCAACATAGCTTTCTAAACTAATGAAAGATATTTATGTGGTTGAAATGAAGGCAAGAAAGAGTTTTTACTGTTTAGTCTCTTTACGTTGTCTTATGTTCCTTTTGTAACAACAAGGAGATTACGTGGTTATTAATCTAAATATTTGGTCTTCTTTGAACATAAATCTTTCTTTGTCAAGTTGAAAGAAGGACAGTCAGGGCTGATGGTTGCCTAGTAATAATTGTCAATTGAAAGTAATGAAAATTTGATTCCCATTTCAGTTGTAGACATATCATAGCATGGACACTAATTGAAAATGCTTTGTCTGTGAGGGTCATAATAATTGTATCTCCTTCTTGTTAGACTTATTTTTTCCCTATTTCTATCAGGATAAACATTTCATCTTAGTAGCTAAAGTAATTTTCTATTAGTATGTGGATCTTAAAAAGGTGCCAAGTTTTTTGTCAAATTAGGGAATCCAGTGGGTAGAGCTTGCATTACAATTGGGATTTGAGTGCATCCATTGTAGCTTTGAGGCCTATAGAAATCATTCAATGTATTTTTTGTTAAACCCCTGATTTGACTTGGATGGAGTCATATATGCAACCTGACCTGCATAGGGTAGTCAGTGCAATTTTTTAACTCCTTATTCGAACATTAGATCCCCTGTTAGGCCTCAACAAAAATAAAAAACTACAATTACAACACTTTTGCACCATTATTTTATTAAAAAGCACAAAAAATAGACTTCCACCACAACACCATTATTGTTCTCATTAAGCGGCTATTGAGATCTTTCCCCTACTGTATCTACCTGTAACCTTGAGTGGAATAAGATGCAATTAGTTCCCCTGGACATTAAGATTACAACGAGTGCAACTGATGATACTTAAATTAAAAGTTATTTTAAAGGGTTGCCCTATGTGAAGAAGAAGGGAAGCTACGGATCTGTTGAGGTATATATGGACACTTATTTCTGTTTGCTCAAGGAGGATTTCCTTTGGGGTTTGAAAAAAGGTATATCTGATCTAAGGAAGGACAAATGGCACCGAAGGGACATGAGGCTTTGGCTGAATGGGGTGGCTAAAGGAATCCATTTTGGTGGAAGCCATTTAGGCGTAACCACAACAGTGGAAATGGAAAGGGTCTACGACAGTGTCATATGGGAGGAAACCTCCTTTGCTTGTTTGACAATGGGAGAAACTTCCTTTGTATTGTGTGTAACAATTTTCATGATTTTTCTCTACATACTTTCTAGTTTTAGAGTTTCTGGCTCTCTACCTTCTATGGAATCTCATCATGCCACATGAACCTTAAAACTATTCACAAGGTAAAGAAGAGGAGGTAGGAAGGAGTAAGGAGGCTAATGTTTGTGAAAGTCTTACGCTTGGTTATATTGTAGACCAGCAAAACCCCTACTGCACCCCTATAATATGCAAACATGATGGCTTTGAAGTGTTCTTGACCAACAACATCCCAAATCTGCGCGAGTTCAAGCATAATGCCTTCTCCACAATAGCTAGTGTTGTCCATAGAAGGAAATGTAACAAAAAAACCTATGCTACTATTTTGGGAGATTCGACAGTGCTGGGGGAGGTGCATGGCGGCTATTGCTAAACCCCAAATGAGCCCCAAAATGATTAGCTTTTAGGGTTTTTGAGTTATATTTGGGTAAATGTAAAAAGTAAATAGGGTTCATTTCATTTGGGTCGGGTGAGGAGAGTATGCTAAAAGGGCTTTTTATAATATGAATACATGTATTATTATTTTGTAAATGGTTTTTCGATATTCGATTATTAGTGCTTTTAATATTATAAAATAGTGTTTTCAAGGTTATGTTTTGATCATAAGTTTAAAAAGTGTGTTTTATGACTTCTCATGATAAAACGTTAATATCATAAAACGTATAATATATTAGACCTTGAAAGCTTAATTATAAATAGTTAAAATAACGTATTAAAATGAATAATTTTTTTGAAATCTAATATAATATTATAACACCTTAATTTGATGTCCAAAATTAAAATACGCGACTACTAAGGACCTTTCCCCTAATATGTTAAAAACTCCTATTCTTATATATAGAATCAAAAGATGCAAAGTCAGTCACGGACAGCTACAGATTTTCATAGAAAAATAAAAGCATGTGAAAAAGGACATGGAAGTTCTGCGTGGACCGCCGGCAGTCAGCGTAATGCGAACGCGCGTGATACCATCTATTCTGCGGTTAAATACATGGTGGTAGTCATGGTGTAGCTTTTACAGGCTCCTGTCGACATTGTGGGTAACGAAAATGAAGATGAATAAACTCATGGTATTGCTGTTTCTGTATTTCCCGATCTTCTCTCACGCCGAATGCCCGATTAACTTCGAATACGTTACTCAAATGTCATGGAACACCGCTTACTGTCGATCCATTCAAACTTCTAAGGAACTGGAAATTTGCCGTACAACGTTGACAAGTTTGTTTGGGGTGGGACTTGCTCAATACCTGCGAGATGAATCCATGTTTGAACTTCCCGACAATGCCTCTGCGGTTGCCTGCCTCACCACATTTCAGCAACACCTCACCTCTCTCGATCTGTCATCAAACTTGGTTCAACTCTCTTTCAACGATACATCTGGTTATGTGTCCAGCCCCTACCTGTGCGCGGGCATACAGACCAAACAAGACTGGATCGACAAAATGGGAATGAGTAAGTTGGACACGATCTGCAAAGGGGATCTCTCTCAAGACTCTGTGTGCAGTACATGCTATGACAGCGGAAAAGATGCTCTCAGGAAATTAACAGGCTCCATAAAAAACATTACAGTGGAAACAAGTTTGAAATGTTATTATTTCGTGTGTCTTTATGCTGCTGGAGTTGTCAACGAAGCTGGACCTAAGAGCACACATACGGCTGCCTGTATCCTCCGCGTGCCTTTTCTGGATAAGAAGCGCACATATCACAGTCAGATTTTGTTGTATAGCTGTTTGGGCGCTGCTACGGCTTTCCTTGTGCTCTCTTTTCTATGGATGTCTTACCGTTGGTTGTTAAGGAGGAACGTGGATGCTAAGCATAAGCGTTTTGTGAGGAGGAACAGAAGTTTTTTGAAGTTCATCATGAAGCCCAACACCGGCGCACTGTGGTTCAACGTACAAGAAATCATGGACGCAACAGACAATTTCAGCGCCGCCAATGTGATCGGCCAGGGCGGTTTTGGTACGGTGTATAAGGGAATACTCCCCGACGGTCAGAGGATTGCGGTGAAGAAAATCACAAACGGCACTCGTGAAGATGATCCTGAATTCATAAACGAAGCGGAGATCATCAACAGTATTAGGCATCGCAATCTGGTGGTTTTAAGAGGCGTCTGCGTTGCCAGCGATGATATAGAGGGACACCAGAGGTTTCTGATATATGACTACATGGCTAATGGCAGCCTCGATGAACATATTTTTGGAGGGGGGAATGACAACAGGGCTCCATTGATGTGGGAGCAGCGTAAGAACATAGCCATCGGCACGGCTAAGGGATTGTGTTATTTGCATTGCGGAGTGCAACCGGCCATATATCACAGAGATATCAAAGCCACTAACATTCTGCTGGACGATCGATTGAACGCCTGCCTTGCGGATTTCGGGCTAGCAAGGATGAGCACAGAGGGGCAATCGCACCTCACCACACGAATAGCTGGTACGCACGGCTACATGGCCCCTGAATATGCTCTGTACGGCCAACTTACAGATCGGAGTGATGTGTACAGCTTTGGTGTTGTGTTGTTGGAGATAATGAGCGGCAGAAAAGCTCTGGATAATTCTGTGGAACTCCCCTCGGATTATCTGATCACAGATTGGGCATGGAGGCTTGTAAGATCAGGGAAAACCGTGGAAGTCATAGACAGCAGAATCCGCGGCGAGGGTGAGCGTCAGAGCACGATCATAATAATGGAAAGGTTCGTTTTAGTGGGTATTCTGTGTGCACACGTTATGGTGGCATTCAGACCTAGTATTGCTGAGGCTTTGAAAATGCTACAAGGAGAGGTCAATGTTCCACAAATTCCAGACAGACCTGTGCCTCTCACAAATGAATACGCTTCCCTTCTTTCAAATTCTCAAGCTTCTAATTTAAGCGCAATTGTCACACTGAGGTAAAAGATTCGCGCTGCTTAATCACAATTATCAATCAAAAAGAGACTATTTCCATGGTTCATGAAAATATTGATGAAATATTTTTTTTAAAAAAAATCGGGTGAAATTTTTTTTAGATCGAAGTTCAAAATTCAAGCCTCTTCCAACAAATTTTTATTGCATTTTTACACTTAATTGCGACCAATTCCCAATCCAGAGTTCTCGAAAATCCGTACAGTTATAGATGGTGGATAACCCACAAAAATATATTAAAAAAACCAAGCAAACAGACTTAAAAGCTGCAAGTACATCTTATAACGTGTAAAATCACATGTATGGAAACTGTTGGCATGCACGTCTAAAAAGTGAACGTGCACGGAAGAGTAATCTTAGAAAGATGTAAGGAATTTTTGTTGGAGGGGTAAGGTCCCTTTAGTTCGATTTTAAAATAATTTTTTATTTTTTATTTTTTTTAATATTGGAAGAAGTAAATTAGAAGAATACATATATAATGTATGACTCTAAGAACAGTTACAGCAGAAATAAAGTAAAACAATAATAACATATTGGCATATCTTTCAACAAGATTAGAAGAAGAGTTACCTCAATGCTACTTTCTAACTATTTTTTACTGTAATGAAAATGTAGGAGTAGAAATGGAATCTATTTAAGGTTAATGATGTTAAGGGTTTTGATCATGAAGATTATTTTATATTTTTAATATGTAGAAGGTATCTAATTGTGTTTCAAATAAGTGGTGCATATATCTTATCCTATATTAAAGTATAGGAGTGGAAATGAATCCTTTTAATATAAGTGATTGGGTTTTGATTATGGTTCATGTATTTTCATTAAGTAAGAAGTATCTGATTAAACTTCAAATAAGTGGCATACATACTTTACCCCATTCTTTTAATATCAATAATGCAAGGGGTTTTGATTATGCTTTGCAAAGTAGCTTACAACATATGAAACTAAGTTGTACTACTAATATATAAGAGACACTTAAGTGTACTTCAACTAACTGTTCTACATACCTTACCAAGGTTTGAACTCGTGACCTTCCATTAGAAAATATAAATTATTTACCATTAGACCAATTCAAATGTACTATTAAACCAACTCAAAAATATGTGAGATTGAATATTTAAATTTTGAACGTGTATTAATGAGAAAAAATTAAAAAATGAAAAGTTTAAAATAAATAATTAATTTTATTATTTCTCTCCATATTAATAAATGTTTACAAAATTAAGTGAGTCCCTTTATATAATAATAATTATTAAATAAATCATAATTTCAAGAACAATTTATAATTATATAGATAATATAATTAATAAGTTTAAATATTTAAATAAATTTTAAACATATTTGTAAATATAAAAAGATGTTGAAAGGTGATAAACTTAATATATTATTTATATATTAAACAGATATATTTTAAAATTATTTAAAAAAAATATATAAAAATATTATATATTAATAGAAGTCAATTTGAAATGACTTCAGCGTCTCACATATATATATATCTCAAAAACAAACAATATAAAAAAAAGTACTTATTTTAAATCATTAAAACTTAAATTGATGTCTTTCGTTGTACCAACTCTTGGAGTATATATATATATATATATAAACAATATAAAATCATATCTCATGTGACGTTTATTTAAACTATTGCGCACCCTTAAAAATCTTATGCTACACGACATGGGTTAAATTGGACGGTGGATCTTATTCGTATTTTCCTTTATTTTTGTTTTAATTTTATTCACCTTTGTAAGCTTTCACGGTCCACTAATTATTGAAAAAATGGGTCCCACAAAATGTGATAGATAACTTTCCATTTTTTGATCATTCTAACATGGATATATGGATTACAACTATGTTCTACACAAATAATAGGTAGTTTAATTCATTATCCGAGGTTTAAAAATATTTAGAAGAAAGTGATTATTCAAGATTTAGAAAAAAAATTATTTTCTTTTAAGATTTAATGATAGTCATTAGGATTTGAGAGTAGAAATATACAACAAAAAATGATAGTGACTTAGAAATTTGATGATGAATAGAGAAGTTCATTAAGGGCATCAATATTATTATAGACAATGTCCAAAATGTTAATAATGCTTTTGAAAATCACAATTAGGTCTCAATTGATGTAATGACTGCATTTTCTTGGTCTTGCCCTTCAATAACCTCTCTCAAATTTTTATGATGTGCCTTTGATCACCTATAAAATAAATTTCTTCTCCAAACCTTAAATGGAAGACATTACCTCAAAGCTTAAGAAAAAATTCGCCAACAATAAAGTAAAGAATAATAAAATTATCTTAATACTTTTTATGCCCTTAATAAAAATAAAAAACTTTATAATTAAAATAGTTCTAATAATTTCCAAACCTTAAAGTTTTGTAGTGTGTTTAACACGAACTTGTGTACTTTAAAAAACACTCTAATGATTAATTGATTCCTATCAAATATTTATAGATTTAATTTAATTTAATTTATATATTAACGTCCATGAAAGGCCAAGATTGGCCCATGGGACTGTATAAGATACAATTTAAATAAAATAGGGGGAACACAATAACACATCTCATATAGTAAAAAAGACAAAACTAAATCTAAAATGAGTAAATGGAAAGCAATAATCCAAAAACATAACATACCATGAAGAGGATTAAAATTAAAAAAGGGTCATGCTTAGTGAGATGAACCTTGTTGCTCTGGAGAAACACTTTTGATACTCAAAGTAGTAAAGAAATGTATGATGAGTGTAAGGCAATGTGAATTATTAAGTCTGCAATATCTTGCTAGTCTACCATATAAGTTTGGAAGATGGTCACAGCTCCTCTTCCTACTGATGATATAAGATGACTAAAAGTAGGATGTAATCAACATGGTAAAATCCTCGCTTGGCGACTTATGCTTTAAATGTTGTTGGTGAAGGCCAAACATCTGTTGGAGGAAGAAGACTAAGAATATTTGGTCTGCATAAGCCATGATGTCTAGAGAGTGAAGATAATCTTTGAAAAGGAAAAAAATCGTCCCCTTATCTCATAATAAGGAGAGCTTATAAAAACAAAATGGTCCTTGATCTTAAACTCCAAAGATAAAATATAAAAATATGATGCTTCCAAGGGATATGGTGGTATGTCTCAATACAAAGCTAATGGGAACAAATTATTAGTTGAACAAGGGGAACCCTTAGGCTATAATGATAAAGTCATGATTAGGGGTCTCAATTAAGAGATACCTTAGACCACGTAGCCTTCAAAATACTTAATGATATATGCACTAAAATGCAACAACACAACTTCAAATCTTATTGATTTCAATAACAAGAAATTAAAATAGGAACAACAACATCAATGGCACTATAATGTCACAATGGGATGGTTACAATATTAGATTCATATATGTCTATTTCTTAGTTTACTATATTTACAAGTACAACTATCTTAAAACTAAGCTCCAAGATCTAATCTTCCACTCAGATTTATAAATTCTTATTTGGCCAAACGGTCTCTTCCTTTCTAAAAAAATGTCTTAAAATATGTGTAGGGGCATGCTTATAAAGGTGGAAGGTACACCTATTTACATTAAGTAATTTTTACCCAACTAACACTATTAACACACCTCAATATCCCACAAATATTAAACATCTCTCACAATTCCAAGGCACAATAATACATTACAGCTTAATGCATTACAACATATTGTTGATGTGAATTTTATACACATCATTTTTTTTTAACAAGGTATCCTATAATATTTTAAGACAAGTAAAACAATATTCACTCCAAGGCACGAGTTACAGGGTATTGAGTTTTATAAACAACCTATTAATGGAATAGCAATGAACGAGCCAAATTGTTTACCATAGGTGAATCTGGTATGGATGAATCTAAATCTACTTGAGATGGATGTACTGATGATGTTTCTAACTTAAGGTGGGTAGGACTTCAAAAGAAACTAAAAATAAGGGAAAGGTAAGTTAGGAAAGGAGCCTTGTGGACCACACTCGATGAAATCTTTCAAGACAAAAACTTGAACTAGAGGTCAGACAAGAGATCATAAACTAATTATTGTTATAAGCTACTATAGCACACCAAAAATAAAACATGGTTAGGATTCAAAGAGAATAAAAATACAACATACTTAAACACATGAAATCAAAGGTTGTCATGTTTGTCAAACTGTAATAACACATCTACAAGGGGGATTATGATTTATATGCAAAAGGAATTTAAATTAGTTATAGCTTAATATGAATGTCTGTATATAAAATAGATAACTTATATAAAACCAAAGACTAAGAAATCAAAATAATAAAAACTTATACAATTCACAAGTTGGATACGAATCAAGATTTTCACATCAAGACTAAAATTACATAACTTATTTATAATTTCTTATTAATATTTAACATCCAAAATTCTCCTCTATTTGGAATAGGAGGATACAAGTGTAAAAAATCTTGGGATGGGGAAGGCTTCATCTCTCAAATGAAGTCTAAAAATAACACTGTATGCTAATCTCATGCAAAACATGCATGTATAACATTGATCGCTCAAAATAGAATTCTTCATCTAAAAATAAAATATATATATGTTAAAAGAATTTGGAACTACTAGTTATATCTCAACTAAACCATGTAATTACATATGTATTATTAGGCATTGTTGATGTGGCATCATTGGAATAATTTACACTATGATAAAGCTGATGTAAAAGGTGATGTGGATGGAACTGGATATGAGCCCAAAGTAGTTGCTAGAAGTGAGACATAAGATAACCTAGTATGAGTATGCACCAATGTGTACTTGGGAAGTTAAGTAATCTAAAGTGGGGTTGGCATGATCCCTACTGCTACAGTTGCCTTCTTAACAACTTTTATTTGAAGGTAAAATGCATGACTTGTTTAGAAGTCCATGTCAGTGGTCTCAAAATCAAGAAGAGCTCTTTTGAATGACTGAGGAAACTTGTCCATCTATTTATTGCGTATGCCCAATGCAACTCTAACCTCAACATGTAGTGACTTAGTCCCTATAATTTTATCTCTTGAAAAATTGACTAGTTGCATTATCTCATCACTAGTACTATAAATAGTCCCCTTGATCTTTGCTTTGAAGCTATCTAATGTTGCTTATAGAATATTCTCAAAAATGGGCTTGGGAACCAATTGACCCTATGGAGTGCTTACTTAAATGACTCTTAATCCAATCATGATAAAGATAACTTCCTTCTCCTAGTTTGTAAATTGTTGGACTAGATCTCACATCTCTTGATGTCATTCAAGTACACTATCCATTTGCAGTAATAATATAATTTTGTGCCCAAGAAACTTTGATTGTTGTCATTAAATTGAGGTGGTAAAAGCCTTATTTCTTGTTGCTTGGCTCATAAAATGCAATTTTTCATCAATATCTTTTATTTTTTTAGAAATTTGAAGAATATCTCCCCATTTAGGTTGGGAGGTGGCCTTTGTGGACCTTATTAAACCAATGGTATCAAATAGATTCCTACCTATCCCATGTAAATTATCCACTCTCTTTGGGGACTTACCTCAGGCTACCTCTACATGACTTGATCTTAACTTTTAAACATTTCCTTGATTACCCCTCTTGTTGCATCCAAAAAACTATAAGGGTCCTCTCTAATCCTATCTAGGTCTGAAGGATTCACCTTCCTTCTCTTAGTTAGAGAGAAGATATCTTATCTCTACTCTAGATCTATCTGTTGGCCTTCAACCATCATAATTTTCCTCTTGAATTTTCTCAAAGTGATTTTTAGTCTATCAAAATGGAATTTAATGGTAGGTTACTTAGTTATTACTAAGTCCTATCTTCTGGTTTCTTCTTCTTGTTACAATTGTGTGATCCATGAAGGAATATTTAGTGTAACTCATTACTTTGTTTGTTCTATTTTCCTTGCAGATGGTACTTATTGGGCTTATTGAGTTGGATTATCACCTTTATTAGTTGAAGGGGATGGCGCTCGAAGTGGCATAGCCTTTGGGGAGGATGTCCTTGTTATAGGAAAAGGAGGAATAACCTTCCTCCAACTATTAACCTCCTCCAAAACTAATGTATCTATGATGTATTTAACCTTTCCATTTAATTTGTGCATCAAAACGATAGGTGTCTCCATCTGTGTGTCTTGGCCAATAGGTAGTTATATTTGTGTAGATTCCCTAGGAGGGGTGATTTGTGAGGTAAAAATAGAGGTAGACACCAAATTTTCAAATTATACCTGTTTGCTTAGCTCAGGGGACTAAGGACTAGTCCTACTAAAAAATGAATAGGTCATTGGGGTGCTTAATAGATTTTGCAAATAATTAGTAACGAAAATATACATGCCTCCAACATTCATAGTGTTGTCCCCAAAAATGAGTGACATCTTTGGGACAACCTATGAACTATTTTGGTTCAACAGACCAAAATCATCTCTCCCCTTTTCAAAAATTTATCTAAGCATTCAAGTTCTTCATTTTTTAAAGCTTTTCTAGAAATCTACGGACTCAACGTGCTTGAAATTAGTAGGTTCAATAGGTTCAAAGGCTTTTGCAGGCGAGTTCAATCAAAAGAACAAGTTTCCAACACTTAGTCATTTCCAAGATTGGTTCGATACCTTGGTTCAACCAAAAGAATTCAATCGGCAAGCTTCAAAGAGTAAGGAATGAACCATTGAACCATTTAACCATTGAACCAGAGTTGGTTCAATCTATCAGTTCAATCGATAGGTTCAAGGGGCTGCCCCAGGGCTGAAGGAACAAATGCCCTTGCGGAGGGCAGGCAACATTGGTTCAAGGGTCAAAGAGGAGACATAAAAGATAGAATTCCTTCAGATTTGTTCAAAGGCTGATAGGGAACATTTCCTTCAGACTTTTGTCTGAAGGAAATTACTAAGTGAAGAAATAATTCCTTTGAAAAGGTTTTTCTATGGGAGAATGACCAAGGCAAAATTCCTTCAGATATTTTGTTTGAAGGAATTCACTCGGGAAGAAATCTCGAAGGAATTGAAACGACTAAGGAAAAGAAGTGAAGCTTCTTTCAGACATTTTGTCTGAAGGAATTCCTTCAGACTTTTTGTTTGAAAGAAAAGCCTAATGAACAAAGCCTGAAAGCCAAAGCCCGTTGAAGAAGTAAGAACCCTCTAGGAAAGATCAAATCTCAAAGTATAGAGGAAGCTGCCACGTGTCCTTTATAGAGTTGAAGTAGAAGCTGCCAAGTGTCGTCTATCGGGATACAATTTCTAATAAGTTTCAAAGCTATAGAACATGCCATGTGTTCCATTATAACTTTGCAGAAGCTGACAAGTGTCAACATTCACAGTTCCTTCCTTTTGTTTCATAAAGACTGAGGTGGACCTCGGGTGAGTTACTAAGGTTAAGCAGAATGCAACAAGTGTCATCTTCTGAATGAGTCCAGAATAAGTTTTGAATGTCTCTACAGTGTTTCTAGGATCTTGATGGAAGCCACCACGTGTCATCTTCTGCAAGACTCTTAAAAGGTATTCAAAGCTTCGTGGAACTTGCCTCGTGTCCTGTTAAAACTCATCAGAGCATGACAAGTGTCTGCGTTCGCCTCCCAAGTTTCTTATAAAGCTTCTTTCACTATGCTTCTCTCAAATTTTTGTGGAGGGCACCACATGGATACTGCAGAAGATTTTAATGTGTTTCTAAAAGCAGTGAAAAATGCCATGTGTCACTTGCTGAGATCAATGGAAAGTGGCCAAAGCAAGTGGGAAAGACACGAAAGAATTGCTAAGGAGGATGATGGACCCGAAGATGTCAAATCTGTGGCAATAAAATAATGATTGATCTTTGCAGGTTTGAACGCGGGCTCAAATACATTTAAAGGCTAAAATGCCAAAGGGAAAAATTGTTGAGGGAAGAACATAAAGAGCCAGCAAAGTTGAGTATATAGCCCTAAGAGCTCAAATGCCAGGAAAAGACAAAACCCAAAAGGGAAAAGATAGCCCGAGGGCTCAAATCATAGCAAAAAGGGGGAAAGGCCAAAATATCTTCAAGGGAGTTATTTCCAATAGGTGAAATAGTGGGTCAAGCAAACTTCTGAGCATGCCAAATCAAGGATGCGACCTATTTTTCTTCCATGAAGTAAAGGCAAAGGAACAGTTGTGTAGACACCAAGAAAAGGACCAGACAATCCATACTAAGGAAGAGACATATTAGATGAATTAGCACACCATAGTTAAGGCAGTTGCCCTATTCCAGCATGGCCCTCCTTGACAAAACTAGAAATGCATTCAAGGCATTGAATGCACAGCATGGGCCATTCCATGAAACAAGCACCCAAGTCTTTCTAAAAGTGCTATAAAATGTAATCTCTGATTTGATATAGGGGGATATTTTTGATCACTTTGAAAGGCGAATACTGAGACTTTGAGCTTAGATTGTTGTTCATATCATTTTATCTGAATGAGAAAGCAAGTTGTTTGTAGACTTTGTGCTGTTATAGCTTGTATCATTTTAGGAGATTGTTCTTATGTCTGTCTTTTAAATGTGTTCTTGTTTATTTAATTTGGCAAGCAAAACTAGTGAAAGTAATCAGGAAGGTGTCCTGAAGCTAATTACTTTCAGACTTTGTGCTGTCATAGTTGTCTTCAATGTGTGTTTATTTTTTGTTCCTGTGTAAAGGACCTTGGGATGACTTTGTGCCCCCATTGTTCTTCATATTTCACTCTTGGGTAGTCAAGGTGGAGACTTTTTGCTACATCTTAGATTGCTGGTTACTCTGCACCCTGTTACTAGTTACTTATCCTACCTGAAAGAACTCTTGATGTTCCTTGTAAGACCACTTCTGAAAGAAGAGAAGTGCCTTCAGTGTCTCCACCAAGATTTCTCCTATGTTTGTTAACATCATCTCTGAAATAAGAGAGATGGATGGTGTATCCTACCCCTGAGTGTTATTTTTTGCATATATATATATATATATATATATATATATATATATATATATATATATATATATATATATATATAGTATATAGCTCCTACATATTTATAGGGAACCTCCCCTTGATGAGAGGAGAGATTTGTCCACCTTTGATGTAGTAAACCTGCACACTGGGCCGACCCATCTCCCTTGCTATGGATGATAAGACCTATTTTGATCAATCAGATAGCTGACTGACAAAATATTCACCCAACACATAGTAGTAGTGGACATAAGATCCATAAAAGTAGGCTAGGTTGTGGTAATGTAGCATTAGCTTGAGGCTAGGTTATTTGGCTTAAAGAATACAAAGAATGTGTTATACCAATTGTTAATCATATAAATTGATAAAGTTTCCAAATAACATGTACTTGGAGGACTTACAACCAAAAGAGGAATAAATGGAGTAGTGGATACTATAGTTGTTATTACTATGATCTTAGGTGGAGAGCATGGAGATGTAGTTGAGGATGCCCCTTGTACTATAGATTATAATTGTGTATCTACCTCTCCTATTGCATCTCTTCAAATCATTATATCAACTCTATTCCCCTAATTGGACACTTTCCTTAGATAATCATTCATCCTCTACATTTGATTCTGTTGTCTCACTGATTGACCATGACTCTTCAATTTTTGTCTTAGACTCAGTCTTCTTCATTAGTCATTCTTCTCTCTTCCTCTTCACTGTCATAAACCATGTCAGGTTTTGATCTTCGTGCACCCCTTCTTCTATTCTCCCTCTCTTTAGGGACTTTTATTGGTTCTTCTTTCAATTCTACCTTTTGAGGAGAAATATGTGGGGTATTGGGATTCCTTGTATATATAAGTATTATTTGGTAGAAGTAGAGGCCGACCCAATAAGAGGTGGACTGAAAATGGAAGGAATGACAATTGTAGGTGGTGATGAAGTGGTGAGAGTAGTCACTACTGGAAGAATGATGGATGGTAAAGTTAACTGTCCAATAAGCTTGGATAATATTGTTGGTGGTGTTAAAGGAGTATTATGCTCTTGAGATAATAATGAATAAATATTTTCCTATTATGAAAAGGTAAATGGAGGCAAAGGCAACATAGAAAATATACTAGCTATTCTAATTAGACTTATAGGCTTTTCTTCTTCAACTATGTGATATGGGGAGGTAACATCAATTGTGTGTAGGGGAAGTTAGAGGAATATCCAAACTTTTTTCAACATAAGCTACCCTAGATGGGCCAATTTATTCTTATGTTCTTATTTTTGCTTGAGGAGGGGGTCCATGAATAGGTTTGGAAACCTATTGCCACTCCTCAATCCTTTTAGCATCTTCTCTAGTGAGATTAGGATCATATTAGATCCTCTGCACCACAATCATAGACATGTTAAATCTACACATCCTAATAACCACTTCAGAATCATCTTCGACATTTATAAATATGTTGTCATGGTCATAAGAGTGATGCCCATAGTTAATCCCTACTTTTATTTCATATTTCTGAGGTGTCTTTGAACATTCCCTATAAGGTCCCAATGTTTGAAAGGTACTTGTTTAAACCCATAATGTACCCTAAATTTTCCAACAATTTACAAGTTTTCCCACCTTGTGTATTGCATTATGCCAATTTTGAGAGGGGTAGGATGGACAACTACATGCCTGGATTTCCTTAAGTCAGTATCAACACTATTTGCTAATTGGACAACAATCTCTTGTTTTGCTACCTTATCATGCACAATCCTTGGTAGGTATAAAGAGTGTGCCTTTGTACCCTCAATTCTGATTATTATGCACTTGGGGTAAAACTAGTATCATCCATTTTCTTAGTAGAATTTTTTATTTGATCATATTTTGGGCATATTATTTTCATAAATTGCCTAACAAACCATAGTGTAAAAGGTTTCCATCAACTTCTTCATATTCTTCCTGAACCTATGCACATGGATAATGTTGAATTCATCGCATATCTTGTTCTAAGGATATTCTACTAATGGATAATAGTGTTCTTGAAATGATGGGTAGAATGTCAAAGTTACAACATCCACTATGTATGACATCATATATAAGTTACCCTCTAATAAAATTTCAAGATTGTTGATTTTAAGAATTAAGTTGGAGTTGATGATCTCTCCAATTGATATGAATTTGTTGGATGTTATAATCATGTCTAACAAAGGGACCCATATCTCATTAACGTAGGCAATGGTTGAAAAACCATATATTCTATTCAAAAGGGCCATAATAGTTCTCACATTGGACTGGAGATAACAATACGAATGGTGGAGGTGTGGCCCTAGACTATGAAGTTATTTGGGTTACCAGTCCATTCCTATAACTTGGTACTGACATAGTTTTTGAGAAACCATGAGTTCACCATATCTATTTTTTATGTCATCTCAGGCATCAAAAGTTTATAATACTTCTCAAAGGGATTGCCATTGATATATGCAACTAGCATTTTAATTAGCTTGAAGTTCAATATTTTTATAGAAAATTTTCCATTTATAAATAAATAAAATAATAGGTCTATACATGGAATTACCTCAAGATTCAACATTATGTTTTGGAGACCCAATGCTTTGATGGCTAGTAAGTCATCTGTGTATCTCTATGTGAAGATGGATAACTAATCTTTAGCTCTATAGGGTTAGACTGCCTTGACTACCTCCTAAATGGAAAAATAGTGCTTGAATTTGTGATTCAGGGTTGCCAAATCAAATATTGTATCAGTTTATTCAATCGACCCTACATTAGAGTATGTAGAGGGAACTAGAATACAAGTTGTAATAACCATTGAATCTTTGGTTTGAAAATATTTTGCTTCATGAAAAATTAGAAATTTTTGCATTTTAAGAGAGTACTAAATTTGCAATGTGCACTCAAATATTTGAAAGCAATGTGATTAAAGTGGATATGAAAATTTGAAATATATTGCTTTAGCTACATTGGCTCTAAGAATTGAATGCAATAATTCACTACTTCATGCAAATTAATGGTTACAACAACTTTCACTAATTTTCCCTGCCTAGCCTTTTCATTTAAAATTCATAATTAGTAGTTTTTAAATTCTATGTGGCTTATTCCTCATGTTCTTAGATGCTTAGTCATATTAATATGACACATGTCTATTTTTTACTCTTTTGGACTTGACCTTGGTGTCTTTGTTGTTTGCTTACATGTCTTGGAGTACACATGTCTGCATGTTGATATTTTGGTGATAGATGAGACATGCTTTAGTATACTTTGTTTTTCAAGCTATGGGTTAGTGGGATGATGACATGTGGATGGTTATCATTGATTTACTTACTCAAAAGTATATGTACAAAGGTCCATGATGAAATCAACTATAGGTTATTAATATTATGACATGTGGTTGACTCTCAGGGATCTACTTGCTTGAGATCTTCTGTACATGGGTGCATGCTGACATCACTATCAAGTTTTTGGGTGAGTGAGATGATGACACATCGATGGATCTTAGTGGTCTATTTTCACAAAAGTATCCATACAAATGTACATGCTAACATCACCTCTAAGATGCTAGATGAGAAAGATGATGATGTGTGGATGATTATCATTAATCTACTTACTTAGGATTTTCTATATAAAGGTCCATGACAATGTCACCTCTAAGTTACCAAGATAATGATGCATGTTTTTAACTTAGGCTATGGATGAGTAAAAAAATGCTACATGGCTAGGTAAATAAGCTTTGATAAGCTTTGGGAAATGCTTAAGTATGAAATAACCTATTCAAAATGCAACAAAGATAAATAACCCACTAAATAACATAACATGTTAGTCTAGTTAGCCGTTAAAATCATAAATCAAACTCTAAAGTAAACACTTAAATAAAATTGAAGGAGAAGAGTGAAATACATAGTATGGCTTAGCCATATCTTTGATTCCTTTTATCTTTGAAAATACCCTACAAACAATGAGAGGAAACCTATGGATTGCATTAAGCAAACAACTAGAAACCAAGATAGTCAAGAAAACTTATCAAGCATTAGATAATTTCCTTGAATTCATGCTTTAAAAAAACTTATATCATATACTTTTGCTTTAAAAGATCACAAAAGGATGCTTAATTAATATTGGGATCCTATTTAATTTTTTAAAAATGGTGTGTGTGTGTGTGAGGGGCACAACAAATGGTGACTCACTAGGAAAATACTCTTGAGTATTTTGAGAACCCATAATCTCATCAATGAAAATAAACCAAGCTTTATACCTTCTAAGAAATGAGTAAATAAATTAGATCATGAAACAAACACCTACTTCCTCATGTAACATACTAACCCTTTCCATTCCTTGGATCAGAGTGTGTAATTTTATGTATTCAATTTTCCTTGTTATGAGAGTTTTGGCAAGGTCTTGGACAAATAATGTAGGTTTCATTTTGATTAAAGATTTTATAACCAAACAATGAGGGAAGCTTGGACATTACTCTACTACCAGTAGGCATCTATAGCCCCGATAGAGATACCTCTAATTCTACTCAAATCTTTGTTATACTGCCTACCATATGTCCATAGCCCCAATAGAGATTGCTTAAATCACCCATCTTCTATCAATTTGTATGATTGAGGTTATTTCTGAAACATAAATAGAAGGTAGAGAACCAATATTGGCTAGGTGTATGTATGGTAAACATTATTTTGATCAACATGTCCCTATCATTTTATATCCAATTATATGTTTATTATCACTCATACAAGTTTTAACATGTTATAGTGTAGTTAATATTTGGAAATGTAAAGTATTTATAAATTTTTTATTATTATATTAAATTAAATCCTAAAGGTTTAGTAAAATCATTCAATCAAATCAAGACCTAATTTAGTCATAACACGTACCTTAACTCTAAAAGTTCTAGTACTATCAAAGTAGATCCTTATGAGGACCAATGGTGAATTCTTATGAATCATCCCCTTATTTTTCCATTTATTTTGTAATCTCCATGTATGAAATAAATTGGTCTATTCTATAATTTTAGAAAACTAATATATAAATCACAACTTAATGAAAGCAAAGTAGCTAATCTACTGAAAGCAAGTGTAAAACATAGGACATACTAATCCTCTAAAGCATAAATTTATTCTATAAATTAGGAAATCTAATCTATAAAGCAAGAAATTTATTCTAATCCTACATCTACAACATTCACTTTCAATCATCCTAAGGCATTTATAATTGAAGAAGCCATGAAATAGTGCTTCAAGTAATATCTATTATTTGGAAAGGTGATGTCATTACCTTGGAGGTGTTTCAAATGAAATACATTCTTACTTAAGATCTCTAATATGTGATATGGTCCAATCCATAAAAGAGTGAACTTATCATGTTATCATTTCTTCTCAAGTTCTTTGTCCCATTTAAGTACTAAGTCTGAGATCTTGAAGGCATTAATCTTGGATCTTTGTCAAACCATCTTTTAACAGTATGCTGATGATTACTAAAGTTGTACAATTCTTTAGTTCTTATGTCCTCCATATAGACTATGTCTAATAGTCTAAATTATAATTTTTCATCTTCTCCCATGTACTCTTGCATGAACTGGTACATTATTATCTTGAGAGTAATGGGGAAGATTGGATGTTGCCCATACACCATTAAAAAAAGGTAAAGCCTTGAGGGCTTGATTTTGCTTAGGTCTATCTACCCATAGTGCATACTTCAATAAGAGATGCCATTATCTTGGTTTGTCTTATGTCGACTTCTTAATGACATCTATTAGATTCTTATTGGTAGATTTAGCTACTCAATTTCCTTGTGGGTAGTAATTCAAATAAAAATTAATTTTGATTTGATTGTCATAGGTCCATTATGTAAATTCAAAAGATTGAAAAACTAGACCATCATAAAAAACTAGGGAAATTAGAGTGTCAAACATGGTCAATATATTTTATTCTAAAAACTTGATGACATCAATTGTTCTAGAATTCTTTGTTACTATAGTTTTAGTCTACATGGTATTGTAGTGAGTAGATGTGAGGAGAAAATTGTGTCCTACTGAAGAGGTTGGGTTTAGCACCCCAATAAAATCAAGAGCCCATTGGGAAAAGGGATGTCCCTTAATGACTGGCTATAAAGGCTTGATAACTATTATAGATCTAGATTGCACCCTAGCTAAGCAAAGGGGATTTTTAGGTCCTTTACCCAAATCTAGTCCAACATGGGAACAACCCAGGATATGAGTTACCTATGGTAGGGTTGGAGTGAGATCTCTAGTATTTTCAATGAGGCTAGCTCCTCTGATGCATCATTTAGATCACTTTCACTAAAACCTAATAATTTATAGAAAAAGGGAGAGAAGGATAACTGAAAGGGGAAATCTAAGATAATGTTGGTGATGCACCTAAAATTATTTTTGATCCACTCTATTTGAGCTCCTAAAAATAGTAATGGGATAAACAAAAGACTATATCTATAACCCCAAATATCTATTATGCATAAGTATTTCATGCAGATGTTCATAGATGATCAAAACTAGAGGGAAGTGATGGAGAGGTTTGATTCAAGGCACTAAGTAGTCAATGTATCCATATGTTAGATTTGATAAAATGACATTAAAAACTAAACATGACCTGTATAACAAGATGAACTAGTAGCTAGGTGAAATCAGGGCTTGACAAGGGAGAAATCTCTACCACATATGCAAATCAAACTGATATAGACACACTATACCAAAATAATGAAATTTGAAAGCAGTCTTCTATTCATCTCAAGAGGTTATAAAGCTCAATCTTGGTAGAGTTTATTCATGCCCAAGAAAGGGATGCACTTTAAGGCTCCAAAGTCTACATATATAGTAGAATAACAATGAGAGAGATGGGGAACATGCATGGGGGAATGGAGAAGGAGTCATCAAGGATCAATAAGTGTGGTGGCAATTCATTGATTGCCTTTTATACACATGATTTAATTTAAATAAGACTAATCCTTTTAATTGAAAGCTAACCCTTATAAGTTCCAATAGTCTTCAAGCTCCTCTCATTGGCTAAGAGATTCACTAGAAGACAAGGGATATTTTTGATGAGTCATGACTTATCTTTTGGAGAAAAAATATTCAATATCTGAATAGAATCAATGTTCTAAATGCCTCACCAATTCGCCACCTTAGGACTCTATACCATATTCCACTTGACCTGATCATTGTAAGAACAAAGTCCTCATAACTTGAAAACTAGACAGAGCCATGATATATCTGATTAAGTGGTAGTTTGTAAGATCTATGATTGTGTAGAAGATGAGAAACTCATTCATAACTATTCATATCTTTCCCCACTCCATCTTGAACATATATCTTTACTATAGGTCAAAAACTAATCTCCTTTATTGGTTTTCCTATAGCTAATATATTGATGCAGACCTATAGACTACATAGCTTTGTTATTGATCTCCATTAGGTCTAAAAGACCTATTTTTGTCTTTTAGCATTCATAGAAACTAAAAACTCATCATATACAAGTCTTCTTTAAAGAATGATAAACATAATCACATAATGAACCCTGTATGATACAAATATTTGAACCATAGGTCTATTTGAACCCTATAATGCAATCAAGGTGATCAATGATGAAGCTATGACACCATATAGGATGATCAATGATGAATATTTCTATTATAAATACATTTTAAATAGACCTTTATTTCAAAAGTTCATTTTATGATTGTGTTCAGAGCTTCATCATTGATCATCTTGATTGCATTACTATGTCCTTTAATGGTATTTCATTAAGATTTAATGAATATGGGATGATCCTTGTAATACTTGCTTACTTTGATCAAAAACTACTTCTTCAACCTCCAATGAGAAAGCTCTTGGGTTTGACTTTGGCTGTTAAATATCACTTGGGCCAATCAAATTATGCCAAACTATCTTGTCCCTATTGGTCCCTAGGATATGTTAACTTCTTAACTTGTCTTGCACTATTAGATCTAGGTTTATGAATAAACATGCATCGCAGATCTACCTAGGCCCACTACCTAGAACTTGCATTGCATATCATTATATCAAGATCCTTCTAGTGAGATCATGCCACTTATCACCTTCATGTTCTTTTGACTTAGCTAGAATTATTGGATCATAATGTATGATTCAACATGATCCCTTTATCTTGATAAGACCCACTATTTAAACTCAAATGTCTAATTCATGAGGCTTAAATTGATGTCTACATGCATATATTTGACATCTATGTGAATGTCTTTGATGTTTATGTGAACATCTTAGGATTTTTGAACCCCAATGATTATTTAATATGGCTTAAATTTGACATCCATGTACTCATAAATTGACGTCCACATAATCATCAATAAAATTTGTGCAACCATCACACTTGAAACACCAAATGGTTATTTGACATGGATTTATTTTGATGATTACGTGAACATCTTACTCTACTGGATCAACTTTGAAGGCTTGTATCTCAAGATAAAGAACTCATAGATATATGAAATTTGTAGAGTAAGGTCTTGGCACTAAAAAAATTAATTTCATATAACCTTTTGACCCTAGTAAGCATCTTGAGCATATTTATAAATTATACAAGTGAGCTAACCTGTCTATTCTTATATGATGTCCTAGTGATGGTCTGGTCTTTTAAAGCTTGTAAAAGTCATTTGATCATTCTCTTAAATAAGAAATTTGCTCATCTATTTGGTATGTGGGCCAACATTGGCCAATATTTATGGAAACTCATAGGGAAGCATACTTTCTATGATTGAGAACCTAGACTATGTTGCCTTATCTAGTTCATTAGGCATGGAGTCTCCTCTTTGGTTGAACAATTTGATCTAAAGCTAGAATTGGCTACCAAACCTTGGATAACTCCTCCTAAAACAAATAGGACCAAAAGGGAGAAAAACAACACAAAGTTCCCAAGGCACTTATTAAAGGGAAGCACAAAATAAGAGGGAAACTAATCTAACAACGCAAGGACTATTAACCTAATGTGCTAAGACAACACTTGGAGGAAAAAATACAACTAATTATGTATAAGGAACCTAACTAACTAAGACAAAGCATGATCCACCTAGATCAAAAGGAAAATTAATAGACTCACTTGAAGAATTACATATCACATGTTCCCTTGCAAGCCTGGTGGTTAAGGAAGCAATTCTCTTCTTTGCCAACTCCTTTGGCATACTCATATATGAAATGGTAGGGGCAAAATAGCCTCTAATATAAACATACTCACTTAGTGGCTCTTCTTATTTACCAATATCCAATTGAAATTGGTATCTCAAAGGACACCCTCTTGTAATGGAAATCTTACTAGCAACCCTCAACTTAGATTCAAGCTCTATTCCTTCATAATCTAATTGACTAAGTTGTGTAGAAAATAGACTTGCATTAAATTTTGGAAGCATACCCATGTCTGCAGGCTCACCAAGGAGTTGGTAGCCCATTATAAATATTTGAAATAGGTTCATGTCTACAATGAAACCTTGAGGTGTTAGTATTCAAGGACTACCCATTCCATGTTCTTTGATTTGCTTGACAAGGCTGTTCTCTTTGGCTGCAATTAGACCATAGTCCTCTTGGAGAAGAGTATATCCTACTCCCAAAACTTCAAAAAAGTATTCCAATATAAATTGTGGTTGATTATTGACCTATACTTTCCCCAAAATTTCATCAATTTGATTAGTTATTATATCCATTCCCTGATCCTCTAAATAATATGGCAGCTCATCTGAGGAGTTGATAGTCTTGACTTTATTCATTATTAATATAAGATGGTAGCTCTGGTTCCTCTTCCTTGAAGGTAGAAATGAAATACATCTCTACTTCTAATGTAATTTTAATTGTTTGGGAAACTCATTTATAAAGGAAGATCATGAAGTTTGTAATCGTGAATGCTTGACCTCTTCAAGTTCTTTTGCTTGATTAGATGGACTAGGCATAATAGGATCTTCATGACAAAGGCTAGGCATCACATAATTTGAGTGCATAGTCCATGAAGGTTTCCAAGTTTGATATGAATGGGTTTTATGAGGAATGGTATCTGGAGTGGGTGAAGGGACAACTATCACTTGAGGAGGTAGGAAGCTTGGGATTTTGAATGGAAAGGGTGTAGGATCTGGTGGTATGGATGGATCTTGAGGCATGGGAGAAATTGGTGTGAAACTTGGTACCTTTATGGAATACTCTTTAGGGGAGGAAGCCATGAAATTGGGAGCTTTCATTAGAGTATATTCCTCTTGATGTACTTGTTCTTATACTTGCATCACAACCTCTATCTCAACTTCTTCTTTGAATTCATCTATTCTTGCATCTTGAAAGACCGTAACATGTTTGCCCTTGCCCATTGGTGTCCCAATTATGAGTTATTTTTCCAAATCACTTAGGTCACCTTCATTTTATATTTATTTAGCTGCATCTTCTTTATTTGCCTCACAAAGGAGAGGCTCCTTCTCAAAGAGTGGTATAGTAGACCCTTGAAAATATTCAATAAGATGAGAAAAGTATAAAGAAATTACCATAGGTACCTAATTTTGCATATTAAATTGCTCTTCTTGTTTCACCTATACCTCCTCTCTCTATTTATTTACTTCTTGAATGACCTTCTATGAAGGAAATAATTTGGGCTTTTGAGAGGAAATGAGTGGACTCTAAATAATCTCCTACTTGATCTTCACTTTAGCATCTTGGCTTATGCCTGATTGTTCTTCCTTCTTTCTTGATCATTGAATCTGATTACAAGTCATAAACTTAGGTTTATAAACCTCTACTTATGCACTTATTTTTACTATGGGTGAGAAAGGAGTTTATTGCTACATTGATTTTACATCCGCTATTGAATACTGGAGATGTTGATTGGTAAACTCAATATGCTTGGCTAAATTAACCTCAAAATCATGGACTAGATCCCTAGAGATCTCTTCCTTTAAAATTGAATATGTAGGCTCCTATTTGTTCTACTGAGAAACATGGAGATTAGTCTCCTCAAAGCATGTTTATCTAGCCTTTTGAGGCCTTTCTTGGATAGACTTCTAGGTAAGCAAGTTAGGCAAGGCCTAATTAGACTCGTGAGGGCTATGGTAAACATTAGTTTGCTGATCATAAGGAGGAAAAGGGGTCTCTATGGGAACATACTATTGAAAATGATGACCTTGGGGTTTCTCATAAACCACCAGTCTTTCTTCAATGGCTACTATTAGACAACTAATGTCTAAAATATCAGAACTAAACTTTGAGTGGTCTTGCCTTATGAAATATGAACATACCTCTTTATCTTGTTTCAAATTAGCTCTTATGATTTTAATTTAATGCGTAAAAATCTCCTTTCTATATCCCTTCCTAGTGTCTATAATTATCATCTTTTTCTCATATCCAATCAGATTTTTCTTGAAGCTTAAGATGGATTGATTTGGGGCTTGATAGGTCTGATCAGGAAGACAACCAGATTCATGAGGGCTATTATAGGATTGGTAAGGGTCATGAAGAAGGTAAGAGACATGCCCTTAATAATAAGGATTATAATAAACTTGATAAGGATCATCTTAGCTTTGATAGAACTCTTGTTAGGGATGATTAGGTTCATATGGATCATGAGGATCTTGTTGGAATTGTTGATAAAGAGGTGAATTGTTAGGTTGTGGAGCTAAAAGCTTCAACCTTTGCAAACTGAGGAACAGATGGTTGCTGAGTTCTACAGGAACCGGCGTCGGCAGCAGGACCGACGTCGGCATAGTCCAGTGCAGAATGCCACCGGCGACGGCAGAAGTCGGCCGATGTCGGCAGAACCAGACTAGCAGGGACCGGTGTCGGTCGCCTGTGTGTTCCCGAAGTGTTCGTTTCAGGGACAGTTAGTTAAGTGAACAATGAGTTTGCATGTTAAGACCAGCCAGAGTCTTGGGCTGCGAGGATAATTGTCTAAATTAAGAGTCTAAGTTATTGTTTGAGTTAGGGATCTATTTATAGACCCATTGGCATGTATTGTTTAAGGCATGAGATAGAAAGGAAGAGTTCCTTCTAGTTGTAAGATCTGTGAGTTGCAGGTTGTTGCAAGCTCATTGGGGATCTACATGTAAGTTTGGTCTTTGAATTGCAGGTTGCAGGTTCATGAGAGATCAGCTTGAAGTGCTATAGAGTGCTTGGTGTACCGGCAGGGTTATTACTGACTGGTTGGTGAGGTGAACACCAATTCTGTGTGTGAGTTGGTTGTTGGGACCATTTTTTGTGTAGGAGAGTGTGTGTGAGAAGAATTACTGTACACTTGAGGTGTGGCGAATCTCTGTAAGGTGAAAGAGTGTGGCGGCTCTTTGATGTATTCTTTTCTGTATAGTGTTAATACAAGATAGTGTATTGTCTCTCATATTCTGTGCTATTGGTGAATTCTAGTTACTTGTGTTTCTGGTTATTTCCGCATATTCAATTGCTTATATTTGGTAATCATACTGTGCTCTTTCTGAGGAGCAAGATCCTAACGAGTGGTATCAGAGCATGTTTGTTGTTCTATATTCCTGACAAGTGGTATCAGAGCTTTTGGTTGGGATACTAACAGATTGGTGTAGATCTGGGTAGTGTGTTTTGATTACAGGTTACTCACAGGGCTTCTGTTTGAGTGGGAGTTGAGCAATGGCAGAAAACAGTCAACTACGAATGGAAAAGTTTAATGGCAAGAACTACCAATTATGGAGGATGCAGATTGAGGACTATCTGTATCAGAAAGATTTATACTTACCGTTGGGTGGGGTTGCTAGCAAACCCTTGGATATGAAAGATGAAGAATGGGAGGTTCTTGATCGAAAGGCTCTGGGATCTGTTAGATTGAGTCTTGATTCATCTGTGATTTCCAGCTTATCACAGTGTAAGACAACGGTGGAGTTGATGAAATCTTTGGCAAATTTGTATGAAAAACCCTCGGCTTCTAATAAGGTATTTCTTATGAAGCGTTTATTTAATTTGCAAATGTTGGAAGGTGGATCTGTTCATAGCCATCTTAGTGATTTCCATGGTTTGGTAAACCAGTTAAGTTCAGTTAATATTGTATTTGATGATGAACTTAGAGCTCTCTTAATCTTGTGTTCATTGCCTGAAAGTTGGGAAGGTTTGGTAATGGCAGTTTCTAATACTGTGTCTCCTTCAAAAGTCTTAAAAGTGGATGATGTTGTGAGTGTGATCTTGAATGAAGAGATACGCAGGAAAAGCACAGGTGAATCATCTGGAGATGCTTTGAGTGTTGAAGGAAGAGGAAGGCCAAGAGAGAGGACAGAGCGTGGGAGATCAAGGTCGAAGATAGGCAAAAGATCCAAGTCCAGGTATGGCAGAATAACCTGCTGGAAATGTGGAAAGCAAGGGCACTTAAAGAGAGATTGCAGATCGGGTGAAGATCATCATGAAGAACATGGAGAAGAAGCAGATGTTGCGGGTTACGTTGCATAGGATGCTCTGGTATGTTCTTTGGATAAAGTAGAATCTTGGGTATTAGATTCTGGTGCCTCTTTTCATGCATCCCCACATAGGGAATTTTTTCATGAGTATGTCCAGGGAGACTTTGGAGAAATTTGTGTAGGGGATGGTAAGCCTTGTCAGATTGTTGGCAAAGGCAAAGTGAAGCTGAAATTGCAGACAGGTGACACATGGGTGTTAAAGGAGGTCATGCATGTCCCAGTTCTGAAGCAGAATCTGATTTCTGTTAGAAGTTTGGGTGAAGAGGGTTGCACAGTAACTCTCACAGCGGACTCTTGGAAGGTTACCAAGGGTACACTTGTTATAGCTAAAGGTAAGAAAGTAGGTATGCTTTATCTATCTACTTGTTTTACTGATTCTCTTTCTGGGTTATCTACTTCAGCTGTAGATTCAGAGATGTGGCTTGATAGGCTTGGTCACATAGATAAGAAGGAGATGCTGGTTCTTGAGTCAAAGAATATGCTTTCGGATTTGGAAGGCATGGATCGTGGTTTCTGTATGCAGAAGAAGAAGGTAAGGTTTCTTGAGGAATCCGATGTTAGTGACAAGAACGGGAAAGCCTTGGTTTTCAAGGAGAAAGTGACGGACAGAGTTCAGCATAAGGTGCAGAGGAATTCTGAGCAGAGCAAGGGTGATTTGGACAAGGTTTTGATCCGAAAAGAGCTCGCGGGAAAAAGTCAGGTCTCACAAGAAAGACACAGAGACCGACGTCGGCAGGAAAACCGGCGTCGGTGTCCAGACAGGGACCGACGTCGGCTATGTGCAGCCCGACGTCGGTGATTCGGGGCAGACAGAGACCGGCGTCGGCCAGGGGAAACCGATGTCGGCAAGGACGCAGTCGCAGGGAACCGACATCGGTCGGCTGTAGACTGAGATGTGACCGGCATCAGTTACTGAGATGAATTTTGGGTGGACAGCGAGTTGTCATGGAGTCTCAAGCGCCCATATGGAGGACTGAAGGTGTAAGTAAGTTCTTAAATTCGTCATTTCCCTTCTTTACACTACTTGTTGCTCACTTATGGCATAGGACCAGGAAGTTATTGAAGAAGCAGAATAGGTAGATCCAAGAAACAGTGGGAGCTTGGCATGAATGAGGATGTGATTCCTTGGAGGAGAACCAAACAGGTGTTTTGGGTAGTGTTGCCAGCTGGAAGTAAGCACTGAGAGACGAATGGATGTTAAGGATGAAGAAGAGCGGAAATGGATACGTGAGATGGAAGATCAGGGTATATGATCTTGTTTTAGCTGCAGGGCAATGGAGGTTTGATCATTGTGTTTCTCTTTACCAGGTTGGATAATATTAGCTACATTATCCTATTTTCTGTATGATGTGCTTGTTGCAGGGTTACATATACAGGTATTGCTGAACTAAAGGTAAAGCTAGTTCAGGGGTTTGTCATGGAGAATCTGGGAGCAGCAAGATTCTTTGGCATGAGTGTGTTCTAGAGACATGGAGGTCTTGTTGACTTTGTTTCAGGATGATTGTGTGAAATCGGTTAGCACGCTGATGGTTAGACAGTTCATAGAACAGGTGTCTTGATTCACATAGTGAGGTTGAGTGCATGGTATGTACTAAACCTGAGTTTTCCCAAGTAGTGGGAGTTGTCACAAGTTTGGAGTCAATTCGGGAGAGTAATACTGAAGGGCAGTTCAGTGGGACCAGTAGCAGGTGCACATGCTATGCAGGGTCAAGTTCTTTTTCTACATGGTTGTAGATGCAGATGTGGCAGTTAATTTGGATGACAGATTTTGCACCACGGATTTTGTGGTGGTTGGTCTTCAAGAGTGATCTTGAGGAGGGATACAAAGCCAAGGGAAAAAACTAGACGGTGTACAGGTACAGGTACAGGTTGCAGCTATTTATCTCCAAGTGGGAGATTGTTAGGTTGTGGAGCTAAAAGCTTCAACCTTTGCAAAATGAGGAACAGATGGTTGCTGAGTTCTACAGGAACCGGCATCGGCAGCAGGACCGATGTCGGCATAGTCCAGTGTAGAATGCCACCGGCGATGGCAGAAGTCGGCCGACGTCGGCAGAACCAGACTAGCAGGGACCGGCGTCGGTCGCCTGTGTGTTCCCGAAGTGTTCGTTTCACGGACAGTTAGTTAAGTGAACGATGAGTTTGCATGTTAAGACCAGCCAGAGTCTTGGGCTGTGAGGATAATTGTCTAAATTAAGAGTCTAAGTTATTGTTTGAGTTAGGGATCTATTTATAGACCCATTGGCATGTATTGTTTAAGGCATGAGATAGAAAGGAAGAGTTCCTTCTAGTTGTAAGATCTGTGAGTTTCAGGTTGTTGCAAGCTCATTGGGGATCTACATGTAAGTTTGGTCTTTGAATTGCAGGTTACAGGTTCATGAGAGATCAGCTTGAAGTGCTATAGAGTGCTTGGTGTACCGGCAGGGTTATTACTGACTGGTTGGTGAGGTGAACACCAATTCTATGTGTGAGTTGGTTGTTGGGACCATTTTTTGTGTAGGAGAGAGTGTGTGAGAAGAATTACTGTACACTTGAGATGTGGCGAATCTCTGTAAGGTGAAAGAGTGTGGCGGCTCTTTGATGTATTCTTTTCTGTATAGTGTTAATACAAGATAGTGTATTGTCTCTCATATTCTGTGCTATTGGTGAATTCTAGTTACTTGTGTTTCTGGTTATTTTCGCATATTCAATTGCTTATATTTGGTAATCATACTGTGCTCTTTCTGAGGAGCAAGATCCTAACGAGTGGTATCAGAGCATGTTTGTTGTTCTAGATTCCTGACATGAATGATAAGGGTATTCACCATAGCTATTCATATTAACCTCATATGTTAAAAAAGATGCAAAAATGATTAAAATCTTCAATGAGACATACTTGGGCTGATTATAAATAGAAGCTTTGATTTGGAGTCACCATTGGTGCTAACTTGCTTGCTTCCAAAAGATGATTAGAGAAAAGACACACTAACAATATTCCACTCTTTTGGATCTTTATCCCACCAGGCATTCCACAACTTTTGTAGATATAGATTTCACTCTAGTTGAGCAAAGGGGATTATTTAGGTCCTCTGCCCAAATCTAGTCCAACATGGGAACAACCCCAGGCTATGGGTCACCTATGGTAGGGTTGGACCTCTAGGATTTTTAATGAGGCTAGCTCCTCTGATGCATCATTTAGCTCACTTTCACTAACACCTGCTAATTACTAGAAAAGGGAAAGAAGGATAACTAAAAGGGAAAATCTAAGCTAATGTTAGTGATGCACCTAAAATGATTATTGATCTACTCTCTTTGAGATCATAAAAACATTAATGGGATACAAAAGGACTATATCTGCAACCAAAAATATCTATTATGCATAAGTATTTTAGGTAGAGGTTCACCAAAGTGATCATAACCTGATGGAAGTGATGAAGAGCCCTGATTCAAGGCACTAACTAGTCAATGTATCCACATGCTAGATTTGATCAAATGACATTAAAAACTAAACATGACCTACATAATAAGATGAATTAGTAGCTAGGTGAGATCGGGACTTAACAAGGGAGAAATCTCTATCACATATGCAAACCAAACTAACATAGACACACTATACCATAATAATGAAATTTCCAAGAGAGGGATGCAATTTAAGGCTCTAAAGCCTGTATATATAATAGAATAGGAATGAGAGAGATGGGAAACATGTGTGGGGGAATGGAAGAGTCATAAATGATCAATAAGTGTGGTGGTAGTTCATTGATTTCTTTTTATACTCATGCTTTCATTTAAATAGAACTAATCCTTTACTTGCAAGCTAACCCTTATCTGCTCTAATAGTCTTTGAGATCCTCTTATTGGTTGAGAGATTCACTAGAAGATAAGGGTTAGTTTTGATGAGTCATGACTTATATTTTAGAGAAAATATCTTCAAGATTTGAATAAAATCAATTCTCTAACTACGTCACCATTTCTCCACCTTGGGACTCTACGCCATCTTTTACTTAACCTACTCATTATAACGACAAAATCCTCATATCTTGAAAACTAGATAAAGCCATGCTATATCTACTTAAGTGATGGTTTTTTAGATTTATGAATGTGTAGAAGATGAGAAACTCATTCCTAACTATTCATATTTTCCCCTACTCTATCTTGAACATAGATGTTTACTATTGGTCGAAAACCAATCTCTTTTATTGGTTTTCATATAGCTAATATATCGATGTAGACCTATCAACTCCATAGCTTTGTTCTTGATCTCCATTAAGTTTAAAAGACCTATTGTTGGTTTTGATCATTCATAGAAACCAAGAACTCATCATATACAAGTCTTCTTCAAATAATGGCAAACACAGTCATAAAATGAATCTGTATGATACAAATCTTCGAACCAAAGGTGTATTAGATTCAATGGTGTCAAAAATTCATCATTGATCATCTTGTATACATTATTGTGTCCTTTAATGGTATTATATTGATCTCTAATGAATACAAGATGATCCTTGTAAGACTTGCTTACTTTGATCAAAAATTGCTTATTTGACCTCCAATGAGAAAGCTCCTGGGTTTGACTTTGGTTATCAAATATTGACTCAGGCCAATCAAACTATGCCAAATTATCTTCTCCTTATTGGTCCCCAGGATACGTTGACTTTTTAAATTCTCTCACATCATTAGATCTAGATGTACAAATGAATGCGTATCATAGATATTTTTGAGTCCACTACCTCAAGCTTGTACCATGTACCATTGGATCAAGATATTTCTATCAAGATCATGCCACTTGTCACTTGCATGTTCTATACTAACCTTTTGACTTAGCTCACACCATTAGATCATTATGTATGATTCAATGTGAGATTTTGATCTTGTTAGGACCCACCATTTGAACTCAAATGACTAATTCATGAGGCCCAAAATTGATGTATGCATGCCCATATTTGATGTCCGTGTGAATGTATTTGACATTTATGTGAATGTCTTAGGATTTTTGAACCCTAATGGTTATTTTTTGTGGATTAAATTTGACATTCGCATGCCCATCAATTGATATCCACATGATCATTAATGATGTTCATGCAACCATCACGCTTTGAACACCAAATAGTTATTTGATGTGGCTTTTTTTTTATGCTTGCACAAACATCTTACTTTGATAAATCAATTTTGAAGGCTTATATATCGAGATATAGAACTCATCGAGACATTAAATTTTTAGAGTAAGATATTGGCACTGAAAACATTGATTCCATATAACCTTTTGACCCTAGTGAGCATCCTAATCATATTTATAAAATATTCAAGTGAGCTGATCCATCCATTCCTGTATGATGTCCTAGTGATAGTATGGTATTTTAAAGCTTGTACAAGTCATTTGATGATTTGATTAAATAGAAATTTTTCTTATCTATTTGGTATGTGGGCCAAAATTTTCCAACAACAACATTTACTTCTATCTTATCAAATACTTGACAATCATGGAAAGTCCTAATGTGATTATGGGCATCCTTAAAGATTTTAGGCCAGTAATATTCCATCCTTATAATATTATGAGTTATTTTATTTCTTGAGGGATGCCCACTGCCTATCTTATGATGTAGGTTGTTTAAAATGTCTATAGCCTCTTATTTTTAAATGTATCTTAGATACATGCCTTCATAGTTATTTATCTATAAGACTCTTTTCATGACCATGTAATGAGCCAATTTGAGCTTGAGTGCTTGACTTTGCTCTCTATTAAATTTTGGAGGACACATGTGAAAAATTTATGGATGATTTAAGTGTACTGCTCACCACCAATTACTTGAGTCTCATTAATGTATTCAATACTAATTTTTGGATTAGTCTCAGTTATTAATTGAATAATCCCATGGCATATTACCATCTTAGCTAGCTTGATTTCAAGGTCAAACTCTTGAATTTTGGCCATCCATTTATGTCTTCTTTTGCCTAGTTCATTCTGTACAAGTGTAAGCTTGACAGTAGGATATATAACAATGGCATATGTTTTATTTCATAGAATATAGTGCATGAAATTTTTGATAGCTTTAATTAGGGCATAAATCTACTTGTCTATCATAGAGTAATTTAACTAAGCATCATTTATATTGGTACTCATGAAGACAATGAGATGTTCATTGTATTCTACTTTTTGTGCAAGTACAATAACCACTATATGTTTTGAATCAAATGAATAAAGATAGAAATTCTTACTTAAATCTAGACTAATCAGAATTAGAGCTTGAACAATGGTAGTTTTGATGTCTTAGAAAGATATTCAATCTTTTTTCATCCAATCTATCTTAACATATTTCTTCAATATAACATTTAATGGCTCGATAATCTCTACAAATATATAAATGAATTTTTGTACAAAGTTTATATTACCAAAGAAAGACTTCAGTTCTTTCTTGTTTTTGGGACGTGTCAACTTGGATATGGCATACACCAGATCTAGATAAATGGAGATTCCATATTTGGTGATGATATAACCTAATAGCTTCCCTTCAGTGATCCTGAAGATGCCTTTGTTTAGATTAAGTGATATTCCATGCTTTTTGCATTTATCAAACACCTTTTAGAGGTGGCCTATATGGTCAAGTCTATTTTTGGATAACACAATTAGGTCATCCATGTATATGATGTTGCACTTACCAATGAACCCTTGGAAAGTAAATTTTATGGCTCCTTTAAAGGTTGCTCCTACATTAATTAGGCTGAACGACATCATCTTATATGCACAAGTTCCCCACTTCATTGTGAATGTATTATTCATCTAATCCTCTACCTATACCCGTACCTAATTATAAATAGAGAATCCATCCAATAAGGACATCATCTCTGATCCACTTATCATTTGAATTACATCATCTAGTGAAGGCAAGGGGTAATTGTCTTTCTCTCATGCTCTGTCAGGTTTTTGAAATTGACATAGAGTTTGGTTTCTCTGCTCTTTTATTGACTAGTACCAAATTAGCTTCTCAATTAGAGTGCCTAATTTGGAATTTTTTTT